>JAIUSX010000008.1:8400000-9000000 GCA_026573805.1 Hesperophylax magnus
CTATGTCATCTTTGGGGATGCTGTGTGGAGGGTCTTTTTGTGGAGAGGAAGGAGTGAACATGGGTCTTGAAGAGTCCCATGTTATAGGAGGGAGGAAACACAGAGGCCGGCAGTTCGTTCCACAGCCGAGCTGTTGAACTTAAGAACGAATCGTAGAAGCGACCCGTTCTCATGTGACAAGTGTCAACCGTGTACAAATGTTGGGCACGCGTTTGGCGTGTATCCCGACTACGCACCGGTGCCGAAGGGATCAATGACGCTAGTTCCTCAGAGCATCTTCCATTGTAATACCGATAGAACAAGGACAGCATACCTACCTGACGCCTGTGCTCTAAAGATTGCAGTCCGTTTGTTAAGATTGGGGAATCTATCAAACGGACCGCCCGTTTTTGCACAGAGTCAAGGGTTTTTTTCAGGTATTTAGGGGCTCCGGACCAGAGATGGCTGCCAAATTCGACAGTAGGGCGCACTTGCGATTTGTATAGGGTCAGCAGTTGTGTACTATTAAAGTATCTGCGGGCCCTGTAGAGTACGCCCAGCTTCTGAGAGGCCAGCTTTACTCTGGCTTCGATGGAGCCCCCATACCTGAGCTGGTCACTTATAGTTACACCAAGCATATCAATGGAAGGCCTGTTCGGAAGATTGCTTCCGTTGAAGGAGACTAGATTATCATTTAGATCCCTTTTAGACGTAATCAGACAGGATTGGGTCTTTGAAACATTAAATTCGACGAGATTACTTTTACCCCAGGAGGAAATACTCTCGAGATAACCGTCCATTCTCTGCTTCAAAGCCCTCCGAGCCGTTGGAGTTTGTGTGCCCTTTGGGGGCTTGTCAAACAAAAAGCTATCATGAACTGTACTGTCATCCGCGTAACAATGAATCGGTGCACATGTCAAAAGGTCATTGATGTGCAACAAAAACAAAGTCGGAGACAGAACCGATCCCTGTGGGACGCCAGCATTTATAGAGTGTGAGGATGAGGTGAAACCGTCAGCAACTGCCTGAATCGACCTATCCCTTAAAAAGTCAGCAATCCACGTACACAGGGATGCGGGAAGTCCGTAAGAAGGCAATTTGTTGACAAGTCCTCGGTGCCAGACCCGGTCAAAGGCCTTGGATATGTCTAGTGCGACCGTTTGGGTCTCACCGTGACGTTCCAGGCACCGCCCCCAAACATGCGACACATACGCGAGAAAATCACCGCACGAGCGGTTCCGCCGGAATCCGTATTGACGGTCGTTGATAATTTTGTTCTTCTCGAGGTATGTGAGCAGTTTGTCGTTGATCACACGTTCCATCACTTTGGACAGAACTGATGTGATCGCTATGGGGCGGTAGTTGGCTGGGTTGGAGCGGTCACCTTTCTTGGGAATAGGGTGAATGACCGCTTTTTTCCAACCAGAGGGCACAGTGCCACACTTCAGGGACATTTTGAAGAGCTTTGTCAAAACTGGAACTATTTCCGCAGCACACCTCTGCAATACCAGGGCAGGTATTCCATCAGGTCCACTAGCTTTGTTAACATCGAGCCCCCGTATAACGTGGAGTACATCCCGATGCCGGATCCTCAGCTTTTTCATATAGAAGCCGCAGTGAGGAACCGACGGCGGAATAGCACCTCCGTCATCGAGGGTCGAGTTTTCCGCAAACATTTTCCCTAATAAGTTAGCCTTTTCGGTGGCGGTGTTTGCTAGTGAGCCGTCAGGTCTGGTAAGAGGTGGCAAACTGGGTTTGCAAAAATTCCGACCTATTGGGCCCGCAAGGGACCAGAATGCTCTGCTGCCATGCGGGCAGGCAGCCAGCTTTTTGCTGATCTGCAGGTCGTGTTCGAATTTTGACCTATTAATGATTCTCTTGCATTCCTTTGCCGATTTGTTGTATGCTGATCTGCTTTCGGGCGTTCGAGATGTGTTGTAGGCTCGGTAAGCCGCGTTTTTTCGTCGAACTGCTTCGGAGCATTGTCGACTGAACCACGGCTTTGAGCCCACACCAGTTTCTTTAGTAGTCGATTGTATGAAGCCATCCATCACCGATTTGATGACTTCACCAATCTCCTGGGCACATCTTGAAGGGTCCGAAGTCCGAAAACAAACAGCTGACCACGGAAAAGCGTTGAAATGGGCCCGCATACCGAACCAATCTGCTGACCTATAGTGCCACACTTTTCTCCTCAGCCTCTCATTGGTTGGTCTGAGGCTAACGGGGATTGATGTCGTCACTAGGCAGTGGTCAGATGATCCCAGAGGCGCTGTGACGTCAATCTTATAACCGTGTGGCACAGTAGTTAAGAATAGGTCTAACAGATTGGAACGGTGAGTCTGGACATCAGGAACCCTTGTAGGCTCCTGAACCAGTTGCTCTAATCCGTAGCAAATGGCAAAGGATTCCGCCTGTCGGCCAGCCGAGTCCGTTGGGCCAGAGAACTTCAACCATGGTTTGTTATGAACATTGAAGTCCCCCAGAACAATAAACTCGGCCGAAGGGTAGCGGGGCAAGAGATCATCAATAGTATCTCTTAAATGTTTGAAGAGCTCGGAAGTGTCTGATTCGCTATGGTTCGGGGAGCGGTATAGACATGCGTAGAATCTTGCCGTACTGGCAAGATTGACGCGCACCCACATTACGTCGAATCTGGAGTTTTCCAGACTCAATAGTCGTACACAGTTGACGTCAGCTCGACTATAGAGGCAGACTCCTCCTTTGAATCGGAACTTGCTTGCAAGGGTAAAGCCCGGGCAGTCCAGATAGGAGGAGTCTGGCGGCTCGGCTATCTGAGTTTCGGATAGGAAAAGAAGGTTAGGACGTTGGGACAAAAGATGGTGATGAACTGAATTTAAATTAGTGTGCAGACCGCGAATGTTGGCAAAATTTACCAACAGTTTTGGCCCGCACCGGGGACGCCTGCTACTCGCCGCTGTAATGATGTTAAGTTTGTTTTTATATATATTCATGATTTTAATTTTGTTTGTTTGTTTTTTTTTTTAAGGGTATGAAGTGAAAGGAAGGTCTGGAATGGAAAGGTATGAGGGGTGGGTAGGAATATGGGGTTCAGGCTGTCCAGGAGTGATGAGCGTTTGGTTCCAGCCCACTCACTGCGGTGCTAGGCGATAGGCTGGGAGAGTCCGGCTGGAGAGGGCATCCAATGCGCCCCAAACGCTGCTGCTGGGTCCCCTCCGGTCACGAACCGGCACAACAGCAGTGGCAGGGTTTTTTCACTCGCTGATGGGGCAGCCCACCCTTAGTCGTGAGCCTGAGGGTCGGGCCCCTGTACTATCGAGCGGCCCGGACAGCGGTAACCGGTTGTAAAGGGTCTCCCTCAACCAGCATCTCCCAACCGGCCCGCCACGCAGAAGGTGGGCCGACGCACCCGCCACCAAGACCTGGGCAAACCTTAACCCATGATCAACCTTAACCCATAATATCTAGTTTTGTTTTCTTTTAATTAATAAATTAAAAAATAAATCAAATCGTCACCGAAGATGTCAAGGGAGCCAAGCCACAAAATTGTAAAGTGAGAAAACGGCGGACAAAGATTTTTTGGTGACAAAACATCTATTTGTTGTAACTTTTTTGTTTGTTTTTAAAGACAGAACTAAGAAGGAGTGGAGAGGAGAGATGAGGCCACCTCCGTGAACTCTTCCCTTGTGGGGCCTTCAGGGAACCAAAGGGGAGTGGATAGATGAGGCTCTCTTCCCTTGTGGGGCCTTCAGGTAACCAAGGGGGATTGGAAAGGAGAGATGAGACCTGGGAAGACATATTGTGGAACCAGAAGACAAAGCCACATATCCAATGACAACCCTGGTGAACTTTACAAAAGGGACCAGGTAACTGTTAAAGGAATGAGGTAAAATTGGAGATAAGGGCACAAAGGGCCTATGGCCTAAGTGCTCACGGGAACTATATGTAAACCGTTTACGCTCTATAAAAAAAAGACGGAACTCCTTATCTTTTTATTATTATGGTTGAAAAACTACAAAAATAGTATTTTGAAATAATGAATGTTAATATCTCTTAATCACCGAATATTAAAATAAACGGATAGCAAGGATAGCACACTTGTTTGATGGTTTAAGAATCAGGCCTCTTATGCCTGCATCTTTGATGGTTGTAAAATGCTTTTGTGTACTTGACTCTTTTTCGCCAAATTCGTGGCTTCCTTTACATCTACGGTGACGAAATTCACTTATCATCATCTACTTACACGGCTAAATTTGTAAATAACTCCTTACAATAAATACATCGCATAAACGCAATACAATGAATTACCTAGTAATTGCCTAGTAAAACATTCAGTAACATACAATAAACTTAAAGATTTTCTCAGCAGCGTTATTAACCAGTGACACAATCTTTATTTGGAACTTTATAACTTCTGTATATCTGTCTTAATGTTTTTATGAAACATTTTTCTTAACTGTTTTAAGTCTGTCTGTATGTAAAATCTATACACTCTTCATTGAATTCACCTTTAAATTCGTTTTCTAACGTAAACAGATTTTCTTTCTAATTGTATAATGTTGTCTTTACCGAACTCATGGGGAATAATGTTATTATTTTGGAATATATTATCAGTCAAATATTTACAAATTTCCTCTGAAATCACAAGATTTGTAAATAGGTACTTTATTACTAAAATAATAACTTAATTCGCCTGTGTACCCTAAAGTTTAAGTTTATACTTACGGAATTCAATACTTCTTCATACTCTAAATAATATTTGTCTTAACTCTAACATTGATATTTTTTCGGATGCACTGACCAAATGTCACTGACCAAACGTGCCATTATGTCAATAATTTAAACTTTTCAATGCGCATACATACAGACACACACACAAACACTCATACATACATTACACACACACACACCTATATATTGCACACGTCACCTGGTAATTAAGGAATAAACATACGACTTAGCAGACATTAAAAGGAAACATATCATAAGTACCCAACATGAAGTATCTTATTCCTGTATTTCTGTAAATCATGTACTGTTTGTTTATATTTTTATTTACCGACATAATTTGTGGGTAATGGGTACTCATCACGGGTAAATCACCCATTGGGGCTTATATTACTATATAATATTTAAAAAATATATTTTAATGTTTCAATAAAATTTCAAAAAATACATACCTACCCGCTCAATTTAAACCATTTTATGCATTTATTTATGTAAAAAATATATTATAAATGCGGAATCAGACAATTTATCTAAAAAAACGTCATTATCTCAATGATTTTTCTTCAGGAAGGTGGGAACCTACGATAAAATTGAGAAGATCCAAAAGGCACGACCATTTAACATTTAAAAAAAATTATCTTTACTGAACCATTTAAACGGCCACCACCATGAACCGGAAACGGAACGTACAAACAAATTTACAGACAGACAGACGAAATGCAAAACGGTTGCGTTAAAATAGGACTTAATTTGTAATTTTAAATAGGTATTGTGCTTGTTTTGTATCTCCATTGCTGTGTATTATTTAGTTTTTGTGTCAGCAAACATATTTGTAACCACTGAACACATTATATACCATATTTTTAATTAATTTATTTTATTTATTAACGCCCTTTATAGGCTTTAACATATGAATATAAAAATTACGCAGTATTTATTACACATAAACAAACTGCCTCAGTAACAATCTTTTGTAAGTGTTAAGTGATAAATTTAAGATTTCCACTGAAACGGTATAGTTATTTAAACTCCATAAATATCACTCAATGAGTAATACATATGATAGTTAGTCGCAGAATTTCTGCACTGAAATAAATCCTGACTTCTATTATTACTCAGTGGAATCCGAAAGCTTATTAAAGCAAGCAATTTGAACGATAAAATGCATAATTCATTTCATTAAAAGTAGTGTAATAATAGTAGTACAACAATATTGAAAACATACTTAAAATATTTTAAAGTTGAGTAAATAAACCAACGTATTTATTTACGTAGTTGTTTATGGGTATAGAATAATTATTCTCCTGCGGCAATTTACTTTACGAGCAAAACTGACTAACTGTCAGCCGCCAGATTTCCAAGGTAAGGGATGAAACAGTAGATGTTTCTTATAAGGAACTAAACCACTTAGCATTTATCACTACATACTTGAAATTAGTTTATACTAGCACAGACTGTCTGAATTCTAAACAAATCAGTTCAATTTTGAAAATTGCACGCATAATTTACTGTTGAAAATATTGTTTTTCTTATTATTACGAGTATTGTCTGAATTTTTCAAACGATCAGGAGGCCTACTCTGTATCTTTCGAAACTTTCTTGCCGCCGGTTTAGCACGTCACAAACCCGTATTAACCCTTCCCTTATGGTGTTCAAATATTCCTCGTCCTATGGTGCTATACACTCGGTAAATTTTTGTATATTATAATTACTTAATGCAAACATAAATGTATTGCCGAGTAATATCTAAAATTTGAACTCTGTGTTTAGTATATATGGAGAGATATTTTATTAATTAGAGACGATGTTCACTCAGTTGACAGCACCGGCAAGGAAAGGTTAAACCAAGAACTTACTGTTTTTTTTTAACCCGAAAGTTACAGAGTTGGCCCCCAGTTCTAATTTGAATTATTGACACTTACATTCAAATTTGAGTTCATTAAACCTAATTTCAGGTACGACTAACGCACATCACGTACAACCGAAATTACTGAAATATCACCGGAAATTGTAATTCAAAGTGACAATAAAAATCATTTTCTGTTAAAAATATTACATTACCTTACCTTCTTTACCGGTTGTCTTCACACAGTCAGTTCACAATGACACTTATAAACAAATTGTTTGATGAATAAATGATTTTAGGATGTTAATAATTCTCTTTTAAAGAAAATTTAGCAAACTTGGTAAAAATAGAATATTTTTTGGACTACCCCAACTAAACCTTTTTTAAGTTATTTACCCGACTGAAATTGGTAATTAGGGCCTGAGGCATATTTACAGAGGAGTGTATTTTCTTTTCATGATTAGAGATTCTAAAAAGTTGTTGACATTACTAACATTGAAGAAATGTAAATACTAACGTGCTTAAAAGTCCATTTTAATTAGGGTACTAATTAGTATACTTTCAGGATATAAAACATTTAATACGTTCTTCAAGAAAATGAGTAAAATACTGGATATTTTGAAAATGACTGAAATTTTTTAATGAATTAATTTAATATAATTTTTAATTTATTCTACAGAGATTTTAGTGCTCGTTCATTGAATTGTGATTTTTTTAATGTGTTTTCATAATTTTGACTGATAAATTTATATTTCAAAGCTTTATAACTCACGATGAAAATGACGTTTCAAGCTGAATAGGATTCAGTTAAACAAAATCAAAGTATAAAATTGAGTTAGTAATGGAATATATAAATCTGATTTATTTTTACGTCAGTCTATTTAACCGTCAGACATGAGTGTTTTTCCAACAACTCACCGCGACACTAAAACGATTTTAAAGTTTATAAATAAAATTTTATATTACGACGTTTTCCACTTGATCCGCCCACTGATGAAAGCATAAAGCAGACCCCAAACATTGAACGAACTTGCGTCGAACTTTTCGGGTTGTTTAAAAGGGGTAGAAAAACGAGGCGATGATTGTTTGAAAATAAACAGCGTTTGCTTATTTCCCGCCCAACCCTCGCAGAGTCTGCGGGCTGCGGGGTGCTTCCGGCGTCAGAGGCTGTTATGAAATATGGTCTGCACAATAGGCTCTGAAAAAAGGTCCAAGATGAGTTGGCTGTAAAGCCGTGTACGGAGCCTGCAAGGTAAAAAGCTCCGAGTGAATTCTACAAGCTAGGAAGCGCTTTCCGGCTTTTTACTTGCGCCTTTGTTTGATAGCATGAACACCATTCAACATATTTGGGATTATTATTTTGGCTAATCAATGTGTTGAAAAAAGCTTTTTTGCTCACATAACTCTTTTTGCGAAAAATCTGCTGGCAGGCAGCGGAACTATGGCATTTTAAATTTATGATAAATTTTGTAAGGCTGATTGAAGTAGAAGGGAAAAAAATGAATTAGAGAGAGCTCATTTAAGTTACTATTTTTATTTCAGTAGTTTATCGAAATTTTTTTTATTGTACATAACTTTCAATAATACATTCATGTAGAAAAATCAGTTATTTCTGGCGTACCACAGGGATCAATCCTAGGTCCGCTGTTATTTATACTTTTTATAAATACTGTTACTGAATGTTTCATGAATTTTTTTTATTTCTCTTGTACGCCGATGACATAAAAATATTTGCCATTGTTAGGAATTTAAATGATTGTCTGCTCATCCAACGAGACTTAGTAAGGTTCGAAGCGTTTTGCAATGAAAACAAAATTTACCTAAGTTACAACAAATGTAAACAAATAAGTTTTACTAAAAATCATAACGCTATCCTACACAATTATTATATTGGTAACTTTTCACCAAAGCATGAAGCACTTTTTGAATAAAGCTTACTGCATGCTAGGCTTTGTTATCAGAAACAGCCGCGTATTTCGATAACTTGAAACCTACCTTCTGCTTTACTATACGCTGGTCCGTTCTCAACTTGAATACTGCACCTCAATATGGAATTAAAAAGAGATTATTTGTATATACTTCATACTCTATACTTTTTATTTTTTTATTTCTATACATACATTACAGTGTCCACCAAATTATTTACATTTGTATACAATACATATATTTAAATCTGTTGTTAATATGGTGTTGGTTTTATGCTGGGTGTAAGGCAGGTTTAAGTATAATATTTATAAATATAATCTACCATTCTAAATCACGTTGCCATTATATCTAGACTACATTCACAAGTCGCACCGGGAAATCGAACCGCTATCTCATAGTTCAGAGCCTATTACGAAGGCTTTTTATTACTTGAGCCACGGAGGACAACAATAATAAAATATAAATATTTTAATCCTTCAGTTCTTTCGTTTGCAATGTTCACTATGTATTTCAAATGTGCAATATACATCTTTTTTTTAAATTGTTTTAAAAAAAAAATACTGTTTTAGAAACAAGATAAAAACACCTTTCCGCTGTATGTATTTAAAATAAACATTACTAATTCTAAATAATACAATTTTAATATCAAACATGTTAAATATTGTCAAAAACGCTTACCTCAATACTTCACTTTTTACTCCAAACGTAGAAAAATTAAATTAGAACTCAATATTTCGTAAACGTATTCGATTTTTTTAGGAAATTTGAATGAAAATTGTATCTTCACTTCTTTATTTTGTTCGTACATTAAAAATTAGAAATAATTTTATATGTTGAACCGAAATTTATTCAACGTTGGCTATTTTTAGAATTTTATTCATGGCAACCTGTATAAATATTTGAGAAACACTGGAAAGAATTATTATTTCTCTTCCTAACTTCACAAAATACGTATTTCCGAGTGACAGAAAAAAGATAAAAATACTTTTATAAAACATGGACGCCCGGTCATATATGTCCCTAAAATGCTGAAGAGGAATGTTTGTCGATTTTTTTTTTAAATTCCGTATGATGTTGTATTATCAATACTAATAAATTGTCGTTCAAGTGCAAGAATACAACAGATTTTCGAGTAGATGTACAGAAATGTCACACTTTCAAATTACAACCTATCAATGTTTTGTATTTTCAAAGCATTGTTTTTAAAACTGTATTATATTATCAACTAGGTACCCCAAAGCGTAAAAATAAATAACTTCTTCATCTGAGTGAGAGTTTTTACCAAAAATAAGTCTTTATAAAATACTCGAACAATTTTTTAACATGAATAAATAAAATAATTGCTAACATTTCAAACTCACGGCTTTTCAAAAGAAGAATATTAATTATATTACATTGAAGCCTATCAAATGTTTATTTATGTGTTAACAGGGTGTAGATAAAAAAAAACAAAGAAGGTATGTTTACCTAATGTACAAAGAACACAGTGTAGAATGTAGAACCTTTATTTTGTGTGGGTTTCGCACCCTAGGGGAGGTTTGGAATAAGGGCAATAATCCCTTTACAAGCGGAGGATAGGGGTGAACAGAAACAATTTGTCTCACACATTTGGCTTTTTGTATTATATTTTTTCAAGCTTGTTTATTGTATATATATAATTTGTAATAATTGACACGTTAAACAGTTATTAGATTGATATAAAACTTCGCGATGCATTTATTAAAATGTTCATTTAAAAATAGTCTTAAATAAAATTTATATTTACTTCTAGCGTTCAATTACACGCGAACGCTAGAACGTTGGTTAAGAAGTCATAAAGCGAAGTAAACATAAACCCTTCTTGAAAGGGTTCCCGAGTTAATGGGGTGAGGTTTGTCTAGGTCTTGGCGGCGGATGTGTTTACCATCTACTACGTGGTGGGTCGGAACGGGAGAAACTGGTTTAGGGAGACCTTTTGACCTCACCAGCTGGACTCTCTCAACCCATCGCCTTGCACCGTAGTGGGTCCGTAACTCCTGGACACTTTGACCCCTAGATTCCTACTCACTCCTCTTACGTACGCGTCGCTACTGAAATCACGAGACCCGCGTCGAAACCAATTCCTTTATTACGTTAATTACCTTACTCACTACCAAAGAGCTGTCCTATGTGTCATTTTTCTATCCTGTCATTCTTTGTTGACTTTTTTGTTCCTAGCATTGATTTAAAGCACACACATTGTTACAAAACGTCTCGCCTACCTCGCCCGGCTGGTCGCGGAAGACTGTCGTCGCTGACGAGTTTACAAAATGTCGGCAACGTAATCGTGGAAGAAGGGCCTTAGTTTTAATGGGCACCATCGCGACGACTAAAGAAGATTCCTGAAATTCCTGATGATTACTGAAATTGTTAGATTGTATGCGCAAAAAGTCTTATGGAAAATTTGAAGGACGCCCGAAATAACTTCCTTCTGTACTTAACTCTTTAAAATCCGATTTTGTAATGTTAGCAGTCAGACGACAATACACGATTAAACAATTAACGTAAGCATTTTACAAATTGAATAATTCACAATTTGGTAAAAAATTGTAAATCTGTAAAATAGCTATGTGATTTTATTAATCAATACACCACGAAATCATACCTCAATGGAAAATTATTTTAGTTTTTATCCAACGGCAAACCAAAAGCTTATTTTGGTCGATGGTCGATTTTCAAAACTCCATCTTTCTTAAAGCGTTTTTGCCCATGTCTATGATTATTCTTAATCTTATGCTCCACATAGATATGAGGAAAAATGCGCGAGCCGTGTAACGAATTCAATTAAAGGAACACAGCAACAACATTCGGCGTTTCACGCCATTTGAGGATTCTTCATTCCTTTTCCATAAGTCGTGGTTCAGCTCGGCATTTCAGCTCGTGTGCTTAAATTAATAAATATTGAAGTCCCTAATTAAAATAATATGTTTTCATTAATCCATTGCGTAATTCTAAATTCTCAACCAACATTTTCTAAAGAAGGTATTTCCAGAGACTAAACTTGATTACATTTTTGACTGAGCTTAAAGAAGTCCTGTTTCTACACGACAATTTGACATTACCTCTGTCTGTACATTTGTTTGTCACATTGGTTCCAGTTCAAGTGAGTGAGTAAGTTCAAGTGTTCGGTGAGTGTATTTGACATCTTTCTTTACTTCTACGAACTGTCAAATCGGAATAACCAATATTATGCTACATATCCGCCCATATGTTTCCTTATCCCAAGTTTGAAAAGGTGTCTTCATCGATGTGGTGACTTTTCTTTGGACAAATTGTATAATTCCTTACCAGATTTTTTTAAATCATAAACCGTAAATATTCGCTTAATATTCATGGTTTATAATTAAGTGGGTAAGCAGTACTTACTTACACATCTTATGATTTCAAAGGAAATTTCGGTTTGGATTTAAAAAGAAAATTAGAAACATACTTTTTAAAATCAATGATTTGACGTGGGTGAATTAAAATGAGCAGAATTGAAATACCTAGGATATTCAAATGCTAATCTTGAAACATTGTTAATTGTTATGATTTTAACATAATAGCAAAAGTCCTTGGAGAATTAATATTTAATTCCAAACAAACTGTAATAAAGAAATCAAGTTCTGACAACGTAAACCCTACAAGGACCTACACATCCTATTTGGACGATTGTGGAAAAGTTTTTAAAACGTGAAATATTTTATAGTTTCTTTATTTTTGATTGAAGTCGTACCTAAAATTATAATTTTTTTTTTTAAATAAAATTTTAATTTTAATCAATTAAAGTAAACTAGTGTAGAGGTTGTTTTGTTAATAATACTTGCCTACCTACAAGATTCTAGTATAATGTACGTATCTGACATTTAATTTATCAGAATAATTGTATATTTCCCATGTCAATGTCGGTATGGTGTCAATCCGAATACAAAAAAAAACATATTAATATTATAGGGTATTTTCAGTTTTTTTTTACTCTCGAAAAAAAATTATGATTCTCGGGGTATGTTTATGTCGAAGAATAAATTTACTGTAACGATTTAAAATGTGCCAATTTCGATTTACAGTAAAATAAACCGTCGAAAAAAATCTGCATCATTTGTTTCTTTAAAATTATCAACAATTTTATTGACTCACCTACATTACTAGAACTCATCTCATTCAATATGCCTTCTAGTAGACTCAGAAATAAAGAACTGCTCTTCCTCCATTAAGCTTATAATTCACCATTGTCCAGAATAAGTAGAATGGTCAACTCACGTCAATTTTTTTGATTTTTTTGCTATAAGTCAGAATGTTTTTTGTCGCTCACTATGCAATTGAGGATATTTTGTATCACTTTAGTTTTAGCAAGTCTTGAATTGACTTGAAACTTCTATTTTCTTATGTTTTTCCTGTTTGTCTCTGCTTTTATATACCATGCTTTACTCTTGCATTGTACATTGGACGTAAGTCCGCTAGTTAATTAATAAATAAATAATAAATAAAAAAATAAAACGACAAGTTGCTTTTTATTCGTAAATTTTTCGACATTGACGTTACGTCACTGGGCAAGGTTGGTGACCACCGTCTTACCAACCAGTGGCGGTTTCCATGTCATAATGATGTTGTGGTCAGTTGGAACCGTTGGATCGGTTTTTCTAATGAATTATGAAAGAAAATTTTAAAATTACAAATTTTTAGTACAATTCTGTACCGAAAACTCTGAATTTGGGAGGCGGGAACCATTTGTTAAATAATCAATACCTCTGCGATAGATCACCCCAAGTGGTTCTCTACGTTTGGTGATTTAGCGGGGGTGCCCAGATTCAAGGGGTGAGATGTGTTCAGGATGCGCCTGCCCAATAGCTGCGTGGCGTACCAGATCGGGAGAGGCTGGTTTGGGGAGACTCTTTGACCTCTTCAACTGGTCTCTCGATATCGTATGTCCGTCACTCCTGGACGCAAAGATCCCTAGATTCCAACCTAACCTTCATGCCCTTTACATTCCCAGAACTTCCTATCCTTCCTTTCCTTAACCTTTCCCTTACTGTGCTAAAAAAATCCACGCGTTCCGGTGCTGTGTAGTCAATACACATCTCAAAATAAGCGATTTAATATCGGAAAAATATGAATATTCATAGTTAATCGCTTATGTTAATTATATTTTACAAAATTGATAACAATTGTAATTTAATTGCTGAAAACGTGAAAAAACCATCGGCAGATGCTAAACAAACATGCGTTGAGTCATTATCTAACGACGGCCCGCGACCGACTGGCTGAAGGTGCTGGAGGGCGATTCTCGTTCTTTTAGCCTTAAGCTAAATGATATCATTCGTCAACGACTGCTATCGTTTGCGAAAGATAGCTGTCCGTCGCTTGCAACATCTTTTCTTAACTATTAAGCGATTCTCGTTCTTTTGATATCCTTACAAGTTCGATTTTGGAGAGACCTAGTAAAAAATCCTAAAGAAGCGTGGTTAAGAAATTGTTAAGAGATTATTGAAAACACAAATTGGTGAAATATAATTAAGTGACGCAAGGTTTCTAACTAAAACTTAAAAAAACAAATACTTTGTATTATAATGCATTTTAATAACTGCTTATTTTATTTATGAATGACATAAATAAGCCATTTATCGAAGATTTACGTTTTGTGAAAAGGTACTTACCTCGCTGGATAGTAATGACTTTTTTACAGATTCACCACTTCTAAAGTGACGTTTGCTGTCAAACTAACGCTGCCGAATGGCGGTAACTGTCACCCAAGTTGATTTAAGAATGAAAGGGATTCTTATTTCGTTGTGGTTAACTTCAAAACCCACAATTTCGAGCGCCAGCCAGAAACTTATTATTATTTATGTAGAAATCCTCTATGGTATGTGTAGTTTATTGTAAATTAAATCACTTATCTGGCTTTCGACATGTTACGTACTTTACAAACATCGCAATTACCTGATTCAATTCATTTAATAGCATTATTGTGCCACAAACAAGTCACTAATCATGTTTACAGTCAATACTTACGATAATATTAAGTTTTCTCTTATTAAAACTACGCAAATATTGCTAATTGTCAAAACGTCACAATTAAATGAAGCAAATTCCCCGCGAACGCTAGCGTTCGGCCGCCGAATGACAGGTCTAGGGGTACCCTTCGCGTAAGGCTAAAAATTTTGGCGCGCAATCGAAAATCTAAGGATTCCATCTGTCAACGAGAGAACCGGAATCGCTTCATACGAATAAACCGAGAAAAATCGTTAATTTGAATGTAAGGACGATTTTAGTGTCGTTAAGTAGAACGAGAATCGCCCTCCTGGATGGATGGGCCATGGTCGCTGGACTCACACACACAGCCATGCGGTCGTAGGTATCGATGGTCTAAATACAACTGCGGACGTGTGGATTTCTCATTTTCCCGCATAGCGAACTAAAGCGGGACATCAATAGCTTGTCATTTCCTCGCACACTCTTCGCGTAGCAGTGTCACATGGTTGATTGGATTGGTGTATTTGTTCCCGTTTTTTAACAAAAAACTCTGATTTTCAATTGAATTTGAAAACTATGTAAAATATTGTTTTTTAATTCAGTGCATAAATGTATAACAGAGGAATACCTAAAATCTGAACCCAGAATTAATTATATTTATAGAGTTATTAAGGTTATTAGAAGCAAAGTGTGGTAAATACACACCACAGATAAGGAAAGGTTATAAAAGACCTCCACAAAGCATCCCAAAAGATAACAAAGGCCCCGAAGAAAATAATTTGTGAATTAAGTTTGGGGTTAATATAAAAAATAAAATAAAATTATCTGAAAAAAAAAAACTTTAATTCTTCTACACATTTTTAACGGTATTCGTACCACTGATAAACATATCGCTTTAAAGACTTACTTTCCCATAAAACCTATATATGTATTACCTTTACGCTACACGCATTAGGGAGATAACACATATAAAATAAAACAAAGCAGAATTGGGCAGGTTGGTGATAGGGGGTGGGATATGGGGTGGGATATTTGATCACATGACGAGCAAAGATTAACAATTCGGAATCTATGCGGCGTTTTTAGAGATTATATTGTGATTGATGATTTCCCGCGAGTAATTTATAACTCAGGATTGATATAAACTATCGCGTTTTCTTTACAAGCACAGCGCTCCATTTTTCACACTTTCCAAATTCGTAGTCTTAATTTCGTTTAGCTTACGATGATAAGAAAATAAAAATAATCTTCTGTAAATTATAAATATAAGGTGAGGGAATAATTATAATTAAGTGAAGACATCCTTAGTTTGTGTAACTAATCTCTATGTAGCAACGCAGTGAAATTTTTAAAAAATGATAAGTTTATTTCACTCTTATCATCGTTTATAATGAATTATGCAATACGACGGCCACCATAGTCGAAAGGTAAGGCTCTCGACTAGCAAGCTTGAGGTTGCTGGTTCAAATCCTGGCGTGTGATAATTAATAAATTTTCTTTTATTAACTTTTGGTTATTTCACAAAATGCTTATTTAAAATAATATATACTATAGGGTTTTCCAATAAGAGGTGTTATTTTGATATTTAATGGTAAAAGATCAATGATTTCGTTGCCTGTGTGGCACGTAGCGCCGTTTTGTTGAAAGTAAACGTTGTTCAAATCAATACCATTCAATTCCGGCCATAAAAAATCATTAATCATCTCTCGATAGCGCAATCTATTCACTGTAACTGTTGCTCAAGCCTCATTTTCAAAAAAGTAAGGTACAATGACTCCGCCGGACCATAAACTGCACTAAACAGTCGCACTTTGAGGATAGAGAGGTTTTTTAACAATAATTCTTGGGTTTTCCGAGCCCCAACTGCGACAATTTTGCTTGTTGACGAAGCCACCGAGGTGGAAATTGGCCTCATCATTCAAGATGATTTGCATTTGATTCACTCAAGTGAATTTTAATAATTTCAATGCGTTGTTAAAGCATGCATCGTTCCATTTTTATTAATGGTGTAGTTTTTACTTGTCAAATGTCAAAAAATGACAGCTTTAAAAGTAACATCTACCGAAATAGCGGGCTATTTAAAATAACACCTCTTATTGGAAAACCCTGTATATTAGTGGCACGTTCAAGAGTGGAAGATACTCTCAGTATCGCTCTGGTGTAAGGCCAACATTCAGAATAGAAACGTTGCATAAAATGAATATGAATAATAATGAAAATGAATAAATAGTTTTGTCCGAATAAAAACTCAATTCTTTCAAGAAAGGCATAAATATTCAATCGGTGATTCAAACCAATTTTAGATTCAAATGTCTTTCTTGAAAGAATTGAGTTTTTATTCGGACAAAACTATTTATTCATTTTCATTATGCACAGGCGCCAACCGACAATAAATCATCTTAGTATTTTAAAGCATAACATGCTAAAAGTGTTTTTTTCGTAAAATAATTAAAATAGCGCCATCTATGAACGACCAGATTATCAATAATTTGAATTTACTCTTTTAAAAATTCAAAAAATTCTCACTTTTGAATGTCTGTTCTATATCTTCGGTTCAAAGAAACTCTAGTACTTGGATTTGCTTTGAGTTTAAGTGAAAATTATAACTCATTGTAACTCAACACCCATTCAAAAACCTAGTGTCCGCCTTGGAAAAGGAATACCTAATGAGGAGGGCTGTGAATACGTTACTTTGGTTTTCTTAAAATGGTTACCAAAAAATTATATATATGTTTATAAAAATAGTTAAAAAAAATAAAAATTTTAAATGATAAAAAAATAAAAACAATAAAAAATTATAATAATAAATTGTGTAAAGTATTTCCATTTATTGGTAGGTTTGGTATAATAGTGTGATTCCCCAATGAAAACACCATAAAACAATGAAGTATTATGGAAATGTTTGCTTCCAATGGTGGTCCCTGTTGAGGTAGGCAATTCTGTTCTACAAGCATCATCTTCCATTGAATATAAATTGAAAGCCGCAAAACGAAAGGAGAGTGAAAAAGGTTTCCCTCCATCGTGTTATATTATAGCGGGCCTAATTAATATTCCGGTGGAAGATGGATTAGCCGCAGAAGAACGCGTTCGTGTATAAAGAATTATCTGAGAATAATCATCCGATAAAGCTTCAATTCAGAGCATAACAGTGAAAAGGAATTTATGAAACCGAACGAATTCATACAACCGGCAATTGATTGCCACACTTTGTAAAGGCATTCTTAAATAAAGTGGCTAAATTAAAACTTCTGAAAATTTGTAAATGATTGCAAAGGTTAAATGAATATTTATTTATAATAATAATATCTTTATTTAATAAATTTTTCAACTATAAACATGTAAATAGATAGAATATATAACAATTAGATAATGTTGAGGATTTCAATAACCTGCCTCACTAGGCAAGCCTGTGTTGAGGCAGACATTTTAATAGTTACGACCGTTGTTCTCAACTTTTCAAACGATCAATCTCTGGCTCCGATCAGTCAAGTGATTTGTTCAGTAACGTTCGATTCGCCTGTTTCCAAATATCTTTTCCATTGATTATCTTAAGTGGCTCGCCCACTTTCATAGACAATAAAATGACGTCAAAATAAAAACATTAAATGTTAAATTAATAGTGACGAAATTACTATTACATTTATTATTAATGCATATAATTTTTATAAATAATGTTGTACAATAACCGATATTTTATATTTTTTAAAACAAACGTATGAAATATGTTAAAAATAAAGTATTAAATTGTCTTTAATGCCACCGTGTCTCGGCGTCGCGAATATTTTTAACTCTGTCGACACTTTTTATAACTAGTCATTTACTGAGGCAAGCTTAATCCAGTATCATATTTTTATGTTCTCTGGAAGAGTGTTGTACAATCTTGTTGCAATGTGACTAAGATTTCTTTGTCAGAAAGTAGTGTGCATTACAGGAATTTGGAGTAAATCTTTGTTATTGTTTAGTATTCAATCAAATCATTATTTGCACACGGAGAAAACCAACTGCTATTAAATGATTTATAATTTAAATATAATATTTATAATTTATTAAAAATCTGGTATTCGTTTACTTGCTGAAAATGGTACTGTAGGCCTGTAACGAATGATTTGACGAATTTCATAACAAACTATCGTAAAGCACGAATATGTTATGAGGAAGTCGGAACACATATTCTTCAAAATAATAATAGTTTAGTATCGCCATTATATTTATTGGGACAAGGGCACCCGCGTGAGCACGTGTTCAGATATATTCTGAATGACTAATTTTTTATTGGGAAATGATCATGCAATCAGATTTTTAACAGTATCTTGATGACAAATGCCGTACTATTTATTCTCCAACTTAGATTTAAAAAAAAAATTATTATGAGTTTATTCGTTCAGTCGAGTGTTTGAAGGTTAGTACAATAGCTCAGTTTGTAGAGCATTTTTTTTTTTTTTGTAGTGAACACCTCACAAGAGACCCAACTGCTCCCGTCTGGAGCCAGTGAGACTATGGCATCCCCGATTGGGGGATGTTGTGAGGCTGAAGGTAAGTGGGGAAGGGAAAGAGGAAGGTGGAGAAGTACCTGGCTATTCAGATCTAGTCACTAAACACGGCTAAAGCCATTTGGAGCAACGTTTCAATTCTGAATTGTGGTCTTACACCAGGGCGATACTGGTAGTATCTTCCACACTGGAAATAATAAGAGCATACTCCCAGATAGCAGAAAATCCGTAATTAAGGATAAACGTAACGTACGTTATAATCTACGCATTCACAGAGGGCGTTGGTAAAATTATTTTATGAAAATACACTTCTTGTAAGTTATGCCTTAAAATGTTAAGACGAGTTATTTGTTTGCGCCCGTATATATGCAATATGAATAAATAGTTTTGTCAGTATAAAAACTCAATTATTTGAAGAAAGGCCCACAAATATAATATTTTATCGGAGATTCAATCCAATATTGTCTCTTTCTCGACCTTTTGCCTTGAACCGCAGTGGGAGGAATGGATTCATACGTCTGACACTCCTGAACACATAAACCCCCAGATTCCACGCCTCACTAGTTTTTCCTTTCGAGAACTTCCTTCTCTCCGCCTCTCCTCCTTCCTTACAAATATGACATATGCTCTCAGGGAAATTATTTTCTTGAAGGCCTCCTGTATTGAGTTAAAGTTTTAAAAAAAGTTCATAGAACTGCTAATGTTAGCACTAATCGTGAAAACTAATACAGTATGTATCCAGTCTAATTACAGTAAAATATCTTTTTTTATATTAACTCCACACAGGAGGCCCTGAAGAAAATAATTTCCCTCAGGGCCTATGTCATCTTTGGGGATGCTGTGTGGAGGGTCTTTTTGTGGAGAGGAAGGAGTGAACATGGGTCTTGAAGAGTCCCATGTTGTAGGAGGGAGGAAACACAGAGGCCGGCAGTTCGTTCCACAGCCGAGCTGTTGAACTTAAGAACGAATCGTAGAAGCGACCCGTTCTCATGTGACAAATGTCAACTGTGTACAAATGTTGGGTGCGCGTTTGGCGTGTATCCCGACTACGCACCGGTGCCGAAGGTATCAATGACGCTAGTTCCTCAGAGCATCTTCCATTGTAATACCGATAGAACAAGGACAGCATACCAACTGACGCCTGTGCTCTAAAGATTGCAGTCCGTTTGTTAAGATTGGGGAATCTATCAAACGGACCGCCCGTTTCTGCACAGAGTCAAGGGTTTTTTTCAGGTATTTAGGGGCTCCGGACCAGAGATGGCTGCCAAATTCGACAGTAGGGCGCACTTGCGATTTGTACAGGGTCAGCAGTTGTGTACTATTAAAGTATCTGCGGGCCCTGTACAGTACGCCCAGCTCCTGAGAGGCCAGCTTTACTCTGGCTATCTAATTGCCATTGTGAAAAGACGTGTAACTATATAATATGAACCGTGATTTTCCCAACAATTTATGAAATACCATGCCAAAACTTATTTTATTAAATATATATATGTCTTCAAACTATGCGGTAGATATATGTTTTGATATATAATTAAAACGGTACACGATAAACGTATATATCTGTGAAGAAGTAGTAGGTAAGGGTGGTTTTAACGAATTGACCTTAAAAAAACGAGTATGTAACGTGGCCCAAAAGTATACGTTACATATGCGCATATGTATATGTTTATTTAGTATCAATAAGCACCCTACCGTAAAAAAATATTTTCAAAAACATTATAAAACAACAATAAATAATTCATTTATGTGATCAAAGATATCTTACTGTATTTTAATGAATTCAATCAGTAATTTAATTCTTTAAAAATATTTCCTTGAATAATTCATCAATAAATTACTACAAACCGAGTTATTCAATAAATTGAATTACATTTATTCAGTCTGTGATCACTGCTCTCTGATCGAGCAAATATTTTTTTAAAAACATCACGAATCAAAAATACTACGCCCCAGTCAATATAAAATCTATTGAACGTAAAAGTAGGTACATTACATAAAGGGTAAAGTTTTTTTAAGCTTACATTCGCCATTTCAACTGATTTTCGGGTTGAAGAAATATCCGAGCACAAATCAATATTTGCAAAATAAATTTAATTTGTCAAAACCTTTAGAAATTTTGAAAATTAAATAGTGCTGTGATCTATTTGTGAAACTCTAAGAAAAAACTCTCTTAGGTTAGCTAAACGTTTTTCTTACACAACACTGGTTCACTTTGATTGAAGTAATACCTTCCAGTGGCATGCAACGCTCTATGACCAAAGGTAAGCCTTTATGCAGTTTTTCAAGACCGCATAAAAATTAATTATGTATTGAATACGCGAAAATTGCAATTTTTTCATCATATTGCATTGATTGAAATCAAAACGGCCAACTGAATAAATGAACGTGTAAATTTTATGTTTGATTTTGATTTATTTTTATGGTTTATTTATCTTATTGTAGGCCCAACTTTTCAGTAATTGTGGACTGCCGCACGCCACTGCTACCTACCTATATGAAAATCAGAGAAGGGCAACAAAAATAGTTAAGGCGATGCACTACGTCGTGTAATATTTCAAATTGAGCCTCTATCAATAACAACTCTTACGTAGATGGTGATAAGGTTTAAATTCCTGCTTAACACCATCCGCCTGTTCTGATTTATTAAAAAAAAAACATGGCCAAAAAGTGACTTTTATTTTATTTTAGGATTTCAGGCATAAATATTTAATTTTTTTCCGATCATTTTATAAATAACTTAATTTTCCACATTATACAATAAAATCATATCCGAAAATAGGTTCGTAAGTAGGAGATTTTGAATTTTATAGCAGTTTTCATAGGCCAATACATTATTATTTTCTGGGCTTATAAAAAGACTTATATAAAAAATTCTTGATTATTTCAAAGGTCAAGATGTATTCTACTCGCAGTATTATTGTCGCTAACATAAATGGTAAGAGAATACGACCAATTAAAGATACAAAACTTTAATTTGTAATAAGAGCTTTATATATGAATACCTCTCAAGTATAATACTACCAACTATCCGGAGGCAGTGGAACAATGTAATTCTCAAACAAAATTGTACTTTGTGAAGCTGAAAGGAAGTGGGGAAGAGAAGCTGTTAAAGAGAGTACTACGCAATAGAGCGTACTTCTGGCAGAAAGTCTTTAGTGGGGCCCAGACTTGGATAGTTTACTTGCACTCATCACACAGTTGTTAGAAGATCACAGGCACTTCGGAAGATTGATCATCTCCCGGCGAACGACACTACTTAAAATCCACAGCGATTAACGTCGGACTGTACAACCTCACAAGGTCATTACAAATTTTTTTTCAAATATCCTTTAAAATGCATTATTTTCCATTTTCGGAATCTGAAATATTTACTTCTCAGAATTATTCAACTACCACCGGGTATTTTTAAATTAAATGTGCATTTTAAGCGTGCCCCTATTTTCTGTTAATTTACCGATCTGTTTATCGTAAAAAATCAACACTTTTGAAGTCACAGACTGCTAAGTCAAATGTGCTGTTCGTAACGGCATGCACCTGTAATAAATATTTTATAAAAATGTTGTTCTCGTAAATAAAATAAATTTAAAGGCAATTAATGCAGTCAGTACAATTATACCGATCCACACTAAAGAAGCCTGATCGAAGCAATTAATTTTATTGATCCTTTTTATGAAAAGATAAAGGACTTACACGATTTTGAAATCTATTTAAGGGATTCAGTCCCGCTGCAATATTATGATGTATTAGCTATTCGAGGTGCAAAATTCCACGTCATCTGGCTTTAACTTGTATAATTTCCTCTCTCGGCTTTCTCCGAACTATGCAAATTATTTCACCGCAGCTCTCGTTTTATCTACAAAGCGCCACAGCAAGCTGAAGGTTTATAGTCGCTGTGACATCTGTGAACAAACTTTATGTGGAGTTTGTCCTTAGAGGGAATTAGTGACAGTCCATTTCCACACAGGTGGGATGCAATTACCTCTGAAATATTTTGGTACAAATTATATTGAAGACTTGCGCAAACCAGTGAAAAATCACAGGACAGTCTGAATGAAGTATTCTCCCATTTTTTTTCGATGAAAATGTATTCATTATAATAACGTAACATTTAAATAGCGCAATTTTGTGTTATTTCTCTTGAAGTGCGCTTTATTATAACAAATTAGATGGAGGAAATAAATAATTGATTTTATTTTGGCTTTACAATACTTATGTACAAACTGATTAAATATAAACTGACAATTTCCCATTATTAAAAATCTCTACAAATTATTTGCATTCCATTTAAAAAGGGATTGCAGGCCTAACGAATGAATTAAACAGGTTTCCTGATAAACTTTTAATAAATTACGAATATATTATCACGATGTCAGAACACGTGTTCATGAACTTTCTAATATATCATAACGAAATGCGAAAATATTCGGATTTTCATAAGGACATGAAAATATATGAGACAGGAAACCTATTTAATTCATTCGTTAGGCCTGCAATCCCGTTTTTAACCGGAATAAAAATAATTTGAAAAGATTATTATAAATTGTTAATATAATACTATTTTTTATCAGTGCGTGAGTGATGTCTGCAATTACGGGTGGAATAAAATAATTCTAAATACCAATCATTGTATTGTCGATGAGGTTTTGTTAAAGGTTGTAAGCAAGGAGGACTTTTTTGATATTTTACGACGTCCTACAAATTCAACCGGTAGTAATTAGACAAACGACCCTCATAGCCATTTGTATGTCTAGACGAATGAGCCTGACACTAGAAGACGAAAAAACTTCTCTTAACGCGAAAACTAGAAATTATGGAATGTTTTCACAAAGAGAAATATATATACAAAAACCTATTTTTCGTCAGACAGTTTTAAGTGAATAATCACTCGGGGTCAATATTTTTTGTTAATTGTAAGGATGCGTGCTACTAAATTTGTTTGTTTAAGTTATAAAATATACATCGTTAAGAATTACATTTTTCACGATTTAAGAGGAAACTTTGGAAATTATTTGTCAGTCAATGATAATTATTAAAAAAAATTTTTGATGAAATATAAAATATAAATGATTGAAAAAAGTATTCTGGTGGTAAAATTAAATTATAAATGACCGATTTTCGTTGAAACACAAATTAACCATACATAAAAAATACACCTTTTAATACAATTTTTATTTTATTTTCCATAATATTCGAACAGTGGGTACTGGGAGATTGTTTTTAATTATTAATAATTAACTCATAAAAAATGCCAAAGTAGTCTCTAAACTCATTAAACATGGACTTTTTAATTTTTTTTATATATATCATATTTTAAAACACAAATAAATAAAATAGCACATATCAATATAATCGCTATATCTTTACAATAAATAAAAATATTGTTTGGTTTGGTTGGGTATTTTGTATTAATTTTGTATGAAAAAGGCCGTTCCAACTAAAAGACGATCAGAAACGAAAATGAGTATTCAAAATTATTACTTTATTATTAAAATTAAATTAAATTTTACTTACGTTATCGCTTGCTTATATCTTTTCCACAATCAGTTCAAATTTTGAAATTTAAAAAAAATCCAGTTCTAGACTTAATTGAAACGGAGTGTTTAGAATTTATTTTGTAATAAACGAACCGTATTTTATGGAAATATACATAATGTTCTTCCTTAAATGTGAACTTTATGATAAGAAATTCCACTCACCTTCTGTACCAGTATTTTTAAAAATTATTATTACAAATGTCGATTTCATTGTTAAAATATTTTTCAATTTTGCATTGTTCAAAAAGCCCACGATCGAAATATGAAGTGGTAGACGTGCTGTAATACGTAGCTCGATTGTGTCGGTTAACAATAAGGTCAATCCCACACGGGTCGGTATGAAATCAACAAATCCCAATTTTAATAATATTTCCAAAAAACACGTTTTTTTTAAATAATTCGAATGCCACCTGTGCGAGTCCACAGAGTTCAACTTTGCACAAAATTGTCCCCATTCCAATGCACGCGGCCGACTGTTCCGTGCGGTAGCGGTGTAAGATTAGTAAGGACCAACCAACCAATCACAGGACGATTATGTCTCTTACGGTTCTAATCGTTTTTAAATAACGATGTATTAATTCTACGATTAATTATATATAATAAAATCATAATATACGAATAAATGATTTTTTATTTATTTTTTGGAATAACTTTATTGAGTAAAACCTCAAAATGTAATATTCAATTATTGAAGACAATATTAGCGATTCCTAAACGAAAATCTGAAACAGAAAAATTAGAAAAGGGTACGGTCACATCTAGGTAGAGCGGCGCTCCTGCAAGGCAAGGGTCCTCGGTTCGAGTCCTAGATGTGACCGTATCCTTTTCTGATTTTTCTGTTTCAGATTTTCGTTTGGGAATCGCTAATATTGTCTTCAACAATTACATGTTTTTTAAGCTATAATATTTTTCAATCATGTTCATTATTGATGGACCATCACAAATTAGCAATGCGATATGACATAGAGATGCTGCGATTCACGCCATGCAAGTACCTATCTATACATTATAGCTTGTATTTAGTAACCAAAGAATACGCAAAAAGCTCGTGCCCCATTCAAGTGAAGCACACCGCGCTATTTGCGAGCGGTTCGGCTAACATTATTGACTTTCGTAACGTTCAAGTTGTACGTGTTACATTGTTACGAGTATAACATTTCACGTTGCTCAATGTAACTCGATCCCTAATGATCTCAAAATGTCAAATTCATTAGAAAATAATCACAATAGGATATTTTTACAAACAATGTGCGGAAGATTTAAAGAATCTTAAAACTGAATCTAAATAATTAAGACCATCTAAAAACGCGCACTCCGAAATGGTTCCAACTGGCTACAGCGTCATTATGGCGTATAAAGTGCTACTGGCTTATAAGACGGCTGTCAACAACGCCTTTTTCAATGCTCTATTGCACAGAGTCATTAATAACTTAATTGATAGCCCTGCCATCGTCGCCACTATAAGATTCCATGTACCGACTAGAAAAATAAGAAAAAATGTAACATTCTTCTGTAATACATACACAAACAACTATCAGACACATTCATTTACAAATAGGATGCATGATCTAGGAAACAAGTTTGGGGTGTACCATTGATATATTTAATGACACCATTTATAGAATTATGCTAAATCTATATCAAGACTCCTACAGATTATAGCAGCGTTGTAAATTTAGTTTTAGTGATTTGTTTTATACGTAGTATTGTTCTAGTTTCTATTTAATTTTACGTTACCGTTACGTTTTACGAATATTGTTTCGTATTTATTTTATTTTTATTTTTTTACCATTTTCATTATATTCTCATTATACTTGTAATCACAGTTTTATATGTGTGTTTTCATAGATCTATTTTTACATACTCTATAATGAATAAAATCTATATACTGTGACTATTACAATATAGATATATAGTACAGATATTCTTCTATGTACACTGCATCATGTACCACTTTTCTATTAAAACTTTTTTATGCATTTAAATAAATATTCACGTACATATCGTTTTAGCAGCAAAACAAAAATGAGACATTTTAAATCGTTATGCAAAAATTTATTCGTCAAAACAAAATCAGAATTAAAATATCTTCATCATCGTATAGACTAGGAGAGATGAGGTAATTTTGGACAAGAGCGGCGCTGTATAAATCGTCCAAATATTATTAGTATTATTATTAATAGAGACTAGATATGATGGACTCGCCGAACGTCACAGCGGTGCTGCCAAGGTCTGTTATCTATGTGAGGATATTATGTCAGCGCTTTATTAGCAGCAGACACATACCTGGACGGATGACGAATCACGTTCACTGTAGACGTATTACTTTAAGAATAAAGTGATCAAATGTTTAATATTTTCATTTTTTTAATTACGACACAAAACATTAGGGGCCGTCTGTTTCAACAGAATGCTAAATCGTGAGCTAAGTTAAGAATTTAACTGTCAGTTAAAGTAACACGGATGTTAAATCGGACCGCGCGCTGTTTCAAGTGCCTTTATGCAAAAGTAACAGTTACTAGTGTGGCCAGTCTAAAAAGCAGAATATTCCTCGAAATTACGTGGAAAAACGCACTGCATTATTTTTTGGTACGGCCACACCGAAGATTAAATATGATCTCTGGTTAAGTGACTGTCAAAATACAGAAGTTTGTTGTGCGTCGTTATAACCTTGCACTATTGATTTTCGATAAAGCACTGTATATTTATGATCCAAATTTTTTTTTATAAACATCCGCCACTAAATCTTTCAAATTTATTCTTAACGCCTGTTTGTTTTACTATTGTTTGTATTTTGCCTTTTGTTCTCTTTCTAATTATTGGAAAAATAATTTTACTCTTATGCTTTGGTATAAATTAATACACATTATATTATATAACTAAAAAATAATCAACTTTAATTTTTATTTATCTACTTTGCCATATTAAATAAAAAAAAATATCAACATGTTTCAAAACCAACGGTTTCTTCATCAGAATACCAATAATATGCATGCATGGTGTGTACACGCGATGCATTAAATGGATTTGCTTTTCGAGACCAGCTACGAGAGTATCCAATCTAGAAAGAAATGGGACCCTTACAGAAACAGCATTTAAAATAATAATCTGCTTCATTGACAGCTCATACTTACATCCTGAAATGCTAAAAATTGTTCTTACCGAACAACTACCAACAGGAAAGGACGCCACGATCTGCAACATATTCCACATGGCAGAACGGACGTGCTGTTCTAGGATAGCGTGACAAGACGTATATGATGTTGATAAATTATATCTCTAGGTCTCTTGACGTTTTAAATCTTGAAGATTTCAAAATACGTTAGAATAGTTAGGTAACCGTTTCACGAATTTATTTTTAAGTTATGTAAATGAGGTTGTCTCGAATTCAATTTTATTATATTGAAATTGTATTATATAAAGATGTCTCCAAAAATGTTTCACTTCAAAGTTATGAACTTTTAAAGTAAACTTTGGCAAAATAAATGCAAAAGTGTCCCATGAAATGACAACAATTCATAATTAGAATGGCAGTGCTGTAGTACCGCCGCACACGTCCAATGATGCCACACGCTTTTTATTAAATACATTCGGTATATTTCAAAAATTCAAAAAAACTGTTCCCATCAAGCTCGAATCGATGTGATATATTTGTAAATAACATGAAATTTCTTTAGACAGGGAGAATACTAACTGAAATAAAATATTGATAATTTATGAAAAATCAGGAAGAATTATTCGTATTCTAGTTTAAAACGAAAATCAGTAAAACACGAATGTGTTATGGGGATACATCCAACATCCCCATAACTTATCCCATAAATTCTAATATTTCATCATTATATTAATTAGGATTAACGCAGCTGCATGAACACGTGTTCAGATATATTGAAATGGCCTGCCACCACGTTTTTGACAGGATTTTAATAAATCAGCAATATTAATCATGTAACAAAACAAAACAACCTCACTGTTTCATTAGTGTTGTGAAAGGATTAATACATCAGTAATGCATATAAAAATATTTTTAAGCAGAACTGTGCAGATCTAAAAGTGGTTGCGCACGCAAACGGCTCATCCAATTACGGCAAGGTTCATAAAATCCAGGAAGCGAAGGCTCTACCACTTCTAACAGTCGCCCACCTCCTTCCCTCCCCCTTTCTGCTCCTCTCCGCCGCTTCACGGATGATTTATCACCTGATGGGAGGGGGGCGGCAGGATCTTCTCTTGAACCTCTTCATTCGATTCCAACGACTATTTTATCCGCCATTTTCACCTCGCTAAAGATAATCATTTTCATTCCACTGTTTCCATGAATGCCTGGCAGATGTATGTATTTCGGTAACTTTTAATAATGGCGTACGTAAAACTCAGTAAATAGAATAAATATGTACTTCTTCTTCTCATTGCATGAACAGACTGAGCGCCACAAACAGGAACTAAAATAATCAACTACAGTGCCATTTATGGTTTCCGCAACCAGGAGAACTTTCAATGTACAACACACTCTACTTTGATGACATTTAGTAAAATTGTGTAGATAATTTCGACCAATTCGGTTGGCGCTTTGATTTTCAATCATCTGTGATGCCCAAAGATGGCCGAAGATGTAATATTTAGAGTACATTTTCAAACGTCTATTCTGATAATAAAGCCAATGTAACCTTAAACACATGAACCTAAAAAGCCCTCGACAGAGCATTTCTATGAGTGGCATTGAGGCCAAATCTGCGGTGAGGAGAATTGCCTGGCTGTCATCTTATATGACAAACTTTTGAAATGATGTAATGATACGCCCTTTCTACTTCAAACTTTTTCCTTCTCTTCTTTCTACGATAAATTTTCTTTAAGTCCCATAGGTAACTTTTCCATAAGGCTTTGGTTATGTATATATCCGGGGTAGGAAGGTTCTCCCTGCCGTCTTTCAAGCCCTTGCCTCTCTCTTTATTACACACCCCTTCAAGTGTGTACATCCTAGTTTGTCTACGTGACGTACGACCTTGAACGTACTCATTTCACGTGACGGTTCAGTATAAAAAGGCTTCACCGAACGTTGTGTTGGTTTTTTGTTTCTCGGTTTAGAAACCTAGTTATCTATGTTTGTGTGGTATCCCTCGGTTCTTTTGAGATAGAGTGAGTTGAATCCATTACCGCTGTGTTTTAAAATCATTTCATAAACCTTATATTCTAAGCCGCCTGCTCCCCAACTAACTACGTGATTCTTATTTATTTATTTATTTATTTATTAACGCCGATTATAGCGGCTTTTACAAAAGAATAACATTTTTTTTTTCTTATTATAAATACAGAATATACATAGATAAAAAAATATAAATACAAAATACATAAAAGAGAACAATAGAAATGGTTATTATAAATACAATGCAACAATGTGTATATATAAATATATCAACAATTAATTTACAATAAATCCCGGATAAACTAATACTTTAAAACTGTATTTGGTTATATTCAATCAGAGAAGCGCTGACATACAGTTTTAATTAGGTGGTGTTTGTATGAGGATAAACTAGCAATGTTTATAGATTCATCCAAAACATATTTATTACCAAGTACATGTAGGCGATTCATTATGGAATTGAGTTCAGCGTTAGATCCTGTATTGTTGCAGTGATAAGGTAATTTGAAACGAACTGATCGACTAGGTACACGGAAACATATTAGCGAAAGAAGTTCAGGGGAGTTCAACAGGTTGGTAATGATTTTAAATAAATAAAATAGGTCAAAACAAATTCTTCTTTCTTTTAATGTATCGAGTCCCAATAAATGTAACAGAGAGGGGTAATTAATGTTTTCGATGAGTATTCCCAATTTAAAATTTATATAACGTAAAAATTTATGTTGGACGCGCTCAAGGGAATTCTCATGTACACTGTAGTAAGGACTCCAAATGGTGGTGTTAAATTCTAGTTGGCTTCTAACAAGTGAAGTGTAAAGTAATTTGACAGTTTTTAAATTTTTAAAATCCTTTGAAATCCGTAAGACAAAACCTAACATTTGCATTGCTTTACTGGTTATATTATTAATATGTTTAATGAAAGTTAATTTAGTGTCAAAGGTTATACCAAGGTCTCTTATTTCATCAACAGATAATAAGGTGTGATTATTGAGAAAGTAGGTGAACAACAATGGGTTTTTTTTTCTGTGGAATCTCATAAGTTGACATTTTTTTATATTAAGTGTTAATTTGTTTTTAAGACACCAATCGTTAAAGCTATTAATATTAGATTGAAGTGTTAGACAGTCCTCTATATTGTCAATAATTCTATATATCTTCATATCATCAGCGAACATTAGAATGAGAACACGGGTGAATATGTTTGTTACGTCGTTAATGAATAAATTAAAAAGTATAGGACCAAGATGCGAACCCTGGGGTACGCCACTGGTAGCTTCGAACATGTAGGATAAGTGATCATTAATACAGACAGTTAACTGACGCCTTAGTAAGTAACTCAACGTAACCTGTCATATGGTTATGTGAGTATAATAAAGTGTTAGATTTTATGTGTGTGATAAACATGCGATAAATTTATGGTGTTAGTTGTCGGCGCCATCCATGTATATATTTTAGGAGGGGAAGGAGAGGAAAGAAAATGAATTTGATCAAGCTAAGATTGACTCCTCCTCTTTACCAAACAAAACCGATGGATGATAATTTGAGCAAGGCGACCGATATCTGCGTGTCTGGATATCGCAACCGGCCGGGTCTCCCCTTGTTCCAAATCGGCAACCGTCACGCCAGAATAAAGAAAACCAGGTCTCATCACCAATTTCAGAATTGCCCCAATCTCATACACCTCCAGGAAAAACTACTTTACTGAGTGTAGAAGGGGAAAACCATGACATCCCTTGTCACGAATCTAGTCGCGAAAATGTGACACGTAAGGTCCTAAGTTACGTGCCACCTCTAGAAAACGTTGTAACTCCCTCGTCGTCGGGGATTTACATCCCTTTCTAGGTCAATAACATATATAACACACGACGATCTTGTCGACATTTAGCCCGCTTATTAACGATAGGTTGTGTGCCTACCCATTCAGCCAATTATCATGTGAGATATATGTAAGGTCTACTCGAAATGCCAAATTTAGGATGAGGACTGTCTGTTTTAATATTTGGTTCCAGTATTTATTTTATGAGGTTACTAGCACCCTCGTGTATTAGGTATGGGTAACTTCTATTGAATACCTATCCTCACAGGTAGGTATAAACGGATAATTGGTCTGATTTTTGCATTTAATTTAAAGAGGCTGCCTACCTCTCGAAAGGTACCTGTTGAGAGAAGTTGTTCGGATGGTAGTTTTATTTCGGAGATTACCATCTCCCTCTTTTGATCCTAGATTTGTTTTTGTGCATCCCAATTCGTAACTTAGAAAGTCAAACAATAAATGAAAAGTATTAAATTAGAAAGTCAAATAACAGAAGAAAAGTTTTCATTTTGTTCTGTCTGGTTGCATCCGATCGCTTTCAATTCGGGCGGTCATACGCTAGCAAAACTTCCCCTTTGGCTGACTGTACCTGCGTCTTGTCCTATATATGAAACGGTCATTGGCCCGTCTCCCACTCACAGCTGATTCACAACTCGCCTAGCACATTCATTTTAATGAGAACATTATTTGGGTTGCAGGCGTTGTAAACTCGGTTCCTGTACTTTGGTTGTACCCGTCCTTTAAAAAGGGTCCTCTGGAATTTAATAAATAATATAAAAACTCACCCTGTTAGTCACCTCCAAATCCTAGTGTGAAACTTACCTGGTTACACTATATAGCTAAATCAGTTTAATTTTCGATCTCCTCCCTATCGGCTTCTTTCATCATTTTAGCGAAACCCTTGCAATCTGTTAAATTTTGTTCCCCTCCCTACACCTTTAAAAGGGTAATTAAATAACTCTGTAGATAAAATTGTAGCTCCCTAATTTAACCTAATCTCTGTCAGGATTCGAACCCGAGTTTTTTATGATTTGTTTGGGTTCCCTGGTTTACGGTCTCAATGTGGTCAACGTGTTAGAACACCACCTGAATCAAACACTTCCTGTCTTTAAATACGTTCAGTTTGTTTTAAACGCAATCATTATCGTTATTATTTCCATGTTTTTAAGACGAGTAATTTAGTTGGAACCGTATACACGTTTAATTTAACACATTTTATATTATAATCTCGATCGCACAACCCTTAGCGCCCCTGGGGTGATTTTTCACAAAACGGCGCTCTACAAATTATCCAATTATTATTATTATTATTATTCTCACTGAGTCCAATCACTTTTTCAATTTAATTCAATATTCAGGAAAGCTTTCTAACACCGTCTGAATTCTCTAATTAACTGTAATACACAACACTTCTGATTTGTATCGATTTCCCGGAGCTGTCAACGTACACAAGTTCAAAACCCGACTGTCTACCCATTCTCTCCCTTCCCGTCGGAATGTGTTTCTTCAAGCCCCCCTGTCAATAAATCTTATCTGTTAGCCCAAACAAAATTTTTTTGGAGTACATTCATTTCGTTTATTTATGTGATTGTTCAAATCATCACAATGATCAGTATGCAAAGTGATATAGTATGAACTATTTTAATTATATTGTTGTATTATTAATACAGACAAAACGGCTTATGATTTTTTGGGGTATTTAATGAGACAGGGAATGGGATAAGTCATTTAAAAAAATAAATATGTTTTGGCATTTTTCATCCATCTTCCCCCTCACACCGCGGCTTCAAATTTGTCTTGAATAGTTCCGTCCAGGGTTTATTAGGACCATACTTAAACATGTACTTTTATAGATAGGTACCTTTATTTAACCTGCGTTAAAAAAATTTCCTTTTTCTTTCTTCATTACAGCATCCGTTAAACTACCAAAGCAGTTGTTTGTTTATATAAAACAATCGGTATAAACTAATTTGCGTATTGGCTTTGTAGTTTTTTGGTCGTCTGATGTACTTGTATTACTTTCGGTGTGATATGACTTTATATCATAATATGTATCTAAGCCCTCACAGACGGTTCCATGGCAACTCACACACTTAACACACTTTTGAAAAGTGATATAAAATTATTAAAAGTGATTGCCTGAAGAAAATTGCCTGTAAACCTAACCTAACGTAACTAATTAAACATAGTTTTTTGCATTACTTTTCAAGAGTGTGTTGAATTTCCATTATCCTGAGTTGCCAGTTAACTCACGGATATACAATTAAAAATTGCCCTGTATCCGACAAGACTTTACATTTTATATAATATCTACTAAACTTCAAACTATTTATTTCATACGCCTGCACGGAGAAAACTGATCCTGTTAAAAAGTGACAGCATACGAACTTCCTGATACAATATTGGTCATTCAGAATATATCACGAACACTTGTTATTTTCCTAACAGATATCATGACGGAATGCTGCAGCATAAGTATGTCAGTATCAACATCATTATTTGTATGAACACGTGTTCCACCTTCCTCACAAAACACTTGCTTTTCACTGATTCTTTGTTAGGAACTCTTTCAATTCATTCGTTATGGGCCAGCAGTCCCATTTTTAACAAATAACGAATAATTTTACCCGACTTTTAATAAATGAACAGCGTTTTTCTCCGTGTGACAAGCGAAAAAAGTATAAATCATTACAAAATATATTAGTAGATATTGTGATTAAGATCAAATTATCAGATTTGCCTAAAGTTTCAAATACAGTTTAATTTAAAAAAAACCTAATAAAGGCAAACCAAACCATGGATTGCTTAATTTTTAATGTGTACGGAATGTGAAGTACCTACTAATTGGAATTATAATTAATTTCTCATAAACACGCAATTCCCATTGGGCAAATAAATTTTATGTGGCTACAACATATACTCGGTTAATGAATTAATTGGTCATGAATAAATTGTTGGTTTAATATGGAATTCTCAAGAAAACCTCGCTAACGCAATAATACAACAATAATTAACTTTTTTTGTTGTAAGGAAGGAATGCTTTTTTCCTGTAATGCTGCGTATCGTATTTATTTTTTAAATATCCCATTTCTTTTATATCAGGAAATATGAATAAAAAAATAATGCAAACAATTTGTATGATTATTTTTTTTTTTTTTTTTTTTTTATTAAAGAGATAATACATTACAAAATGATAACAAAGTAATAATGTATTATTCCCAATGAGTTTATAAAACTCATTTCGGGAAAGACAACATTAGAAAGGACAAGGCAAATAAATAAAATACATTAAAATAAATACATTAAAATAAATACATTAAAATAAATAAACGCAGATGTTATTATGGAGTTCTAGAGAAAGATTGTGTTAGTCATTAATGAAACTGTTAAGGAAATAGCTTTTAAGAGCTTTTGCCAGTGTTTTTTTGTTTGTTGCCGGAAGTTTTAAATTACTAGGTAATGCGTTATATTGTTTATGTGCAATGTATTGTAAGGAGTTAATTCCAAATTTGGTCGTGTAAGTAGATGACGATAAATGTATTTGATTTTGTGATCGTGTTTTGTGCTGGTGTATGTCAGAATTAAAAACTGGTTTAGTGTTGGTGTGTGAGGAGTGTTGAATTATTTGTAGAATGGCAGTTGTGATGTTATACTTTGGAAGGACTGTAAAGGGAAGTATTTGTGTCTGTGAGTATATATCTTTGACATGTGTATCCCATGGCAGATTATATATATTACGTACGGCTCTATTTTGAATTACTTGTATTTCCGAACTTTTTTTTTGGTAATGGTGCCCCAGATACTAACTAGATAACTCAGGTGGGAGTGAATCATAGCATAATAAGTTGCACGCAGTAAAAATGTGGGGAGCACACCTTGGAGTCGATAAAGTACACCGGTTATAGGGGAAATTTTGGATTTTACATTCTCAACATGGGAGTTCCACGAGAGGTTAGAGTCTATGAGTAACCCCAAATATTTCGTTACTTGAACATGTTGTAGCTTTTCATTTCCAAGAATAATATTCATACCCATGTTATCTTTTTTACCGAAAGTAAGGTAATGGGTTTTTTTAACATTGAGGCTTAATTTGTTTAATCGAAGCCATTTTGCCAGCTTTGCGAGATCTTTATTCATTAGAGCTTCAAGTTCCTTCAGATTTTTACAATGGTAGTAAATCACAGTATCATCAGCGTAAAGTTGAAGTTTTCCCGAGATGCCACATTTAGTTATATCATTGATGTATAGTAAGAAAAGTAGAGGTCCAAGAATAGAGCCCTGTGGCACTCCACATGTGATTTTTCCAAAGCCGCTTAGGTTCCCTCCGATATCGACAAGGCAAAATCTATCAGCTAAGTAACTTCGGAGCAAATTTAAAGATTTACCTACTATTCCCAAATGTTCCATTTTCTGTAGAAGTATTTCATGATCTACCGTATCAAAGGCTTTTTTCAGATCTATAAATATAGCTGCCACATATTCGCCCTGGTCTATGTACTGCTGAATGTTAGAAATGAAATCGAAAGTGGCACATTGGGTATTGGAGTTTTTCCGAAAGCCATATTGCTGTGGTGTAAGGATATCATTGCTAGAGATGTATTTTATCAGTCTATCTTTGATAATTGACTCAAACACCTTCGAAAATACCGATAAAATCGATATTGGACGGTAGTTAGAAATACACTTCTTGCAGTCTTCTTTAAAAATTGGTATAATTTTTGCTAGCTTTAACTGGTTTGGAAATATTCCCGAGCCTATGGAGAAGTTGATAAGTTGGGTTAGGTGCCCCGCTAGTTCTTCTTTACAGGTTTTAAGAATGCACGGTGTTACTCCATCGATTCCTGCCGCTGCATTCGACCTAAGTTTCGAGATGATGATGACTTCAAATATTTGTTTGCTCTTTTTTATTTGTAATCTACATTATTTTTTATACCCTTAGCTTATAGTGCGCCCTTGAGGTGATTTTTCACAAAAACAGCGCTATACAAATATTATTATAATAGTAAAGTGTTATGCTAGCACAAGGAGAATAATGAACCTGTTAAAAAAGTGTTGTTATATATATCGTGACGAACAATTATCATGAAGGAATGTGACAATATCAGTATGTCAATATCAATATCAGTATTTGTGTGAACATGTGTTCCGCCGTCCTCATAAATCACTTGCCATTACTTTGTTAGAAAGTGTGTCAATTGAATACATTAATTATAATAGTTTGATGAATCAATTGTACCTAATAACGCTGTATGAAAGGAGAATTATGTCAGACCTGTTTGTATTACAATAGTTCATAAATAACTTCCTCGTCAGCCCTGCCATCGCGGCCACTCTAAAATTGCATGTACCGACTAGGAACACAAGACAAAATGTAACATTCTTCTGCAATACATACACAACCAACTACAAATTGGTTGCATTATCTAGGCAACAAGTTCGAGGATACTATTGATATATTAAATGACACCATTTATAGAATTAAGCCTAATCTATTCCAACACTTTGTTGAACCCTACAAATTATAGTAGCGTTGTTAGTGTAGTTTTGGCGAATTGTCTTATATATAGTATTGTTTTCGATTTTAATTTGATTTATGTTACTGTTACGTTTTATTAAATTGTTTCGTGTTTAGTTTTTTACTCTCATTATATTCTCAATTTACTTGTAATCACAGTTTTATATGTGTGTACACTGAAAGAAATGTTTGGGTACTATTTACTAAATTTTCAGTAATTATCTACTAAACAGTTTAGTTGCTGTGGTGACTGCCGAACTTTTAGTTACTGTTTGCTAAACAGCAGTTTATTTATGACAGCTTAACGATTCAGATATTCTAGCTAAACTAATCGGTTGAGACAGCTTTCTGTGTTTAGTTGTGTTACCTAAACTGTATTTATGACAGCTTAACGATTCAGATATTCTAGCTAAACTAATCGGTTAAGACAGCTTTCTGTGTTTAGTTGTGTTACCTAAACTGTATTTATGACAGCTTAACGATTCAGATATTCTAGCTAAACTAATCGGTTGAGACAGCTTTCTAACTTTCTGTGTTTAGTTGTGTTACCTAAACTATATTTATGACAGCTTAACGATTCAGATATTCTAGCTAAACTAATCGGTTGAGACAGCTTTGTGCTTAGTTGTGTTACCTAAACTGTATTTATGACAGCTTAACGATTCAGATATTCTAGCTAAACTAATCGGTTGAGACAGCTTTCTAACTTTCTGTGTTTAGTTGTGTTACCTAAACTGTATTTATGACAGCTTAACGATTCAGATATTCTAGCTAAACTAATCGGTTGAGACAGCTTTCTGTGTTTAGTTGTGTTACCTAAACTAAAAATTATATACCTAAACCATTGTGTAGTGTTTGGTTAGAAAAACATAACTGTTTAGATGTAGTAACCTTATTATTTAGTTAATATTACAAAATGGTTAGGTTGATTAACTAAACTTCGGTTGGAATAGCCCTACCGATGTAGGTGTTTTAGCTCTCTACTGCTAGCTAGCTGTAGGTACTGTAGCTAAGGTACTGTAGCTTAGCTTTTTGGTTAGATTATCTATATTAAATAGGAAGTGCAGCTTTACAGTTTAGCTGAAAACAATACAGGGTGTAAATGTAACCACCATCAACTCGAAGGATTATACCCATAATTCAGAATTATGGGTTAAATACTTTGAGTTGCAGGTAGTTTATTACAACTCTTTTGAGAGATGAAACCTAAATAAATAAATATTATGTTTTGTAAGACTAGAATGTACTTATTAAAAACCTCATTCATATAAAAGTTATTTTGTTAAGAATCGTCTCTCAAAATATTGTTTCCAGCTACCAGAAAGCCTCAAAAAAGAAAACACGTTTGATCATACACACATTTATATTATAATTTTTTATTATAAGTTTTTCTTAAATATAGTAAAAGTTGTTTGTGTCCTGATTTGGTAAACTCTTTTCGGCGCTGCCTGTATGTGTCTAGTAATTTACCTATAGCAGCAATTTTTTGGGTAGGCCCAAAACACACATATGGGGTGAAATATACAGCTGCGCTTTCTTTATTAAAGACTTTAGTGATTTGAAATGCAAATTCATAAAATCTCTTGCTTGTAATGGATCTATCTGGATTTCCCTGCAATTCCTTACTTATAATAGTACTGCACAGTCTGGCAGAATTGTCCAACAGACCCTTTGACTCACAACTGCATTAAAAGTGCTTGCCCTTCATTGATTGATAGGAGATGATTGCGTAATTCCTAGAAAACAAAATTAAATTGTATATTGATTACATAACTAATAACCACTTCCATAATCATCATAATATTAGTCACAGGCGGCTATTCTACGCTGCCACTACTAAAATACATAGATCAGAATGTATAAAACAATTAACCTAAGTTACTTAGGTATCTGAAACTTACTAAAATTATTTAACTTACATTCGAAATTTGCTCTTCAAAAGCTTCTTGAGTTATTCTTTGTGATTTTTTTATATTTTCCAACAAGGAAATGTCATTTTCAACGAAGTCATCGTGTTGATAATATATGGGCGTTGTTTGATTGGAAGTTGAAGGTATATCTTCAATCTGAAACAAAAAGCAGGTATGTACACAAAGGGGAAAGAAGGGGTGAAGGGGTCAAGCTTTGTTTTTATCCCTTTGGAATTGCTTGACCCCCCCGGCAGTCGATTTATTCATTAATTACAGGAATTATTATTTTAAAGACTATAATTTTTGTATCAAAATCACGTCCGGTACAACTATTTCCAAATGGTTAGCCAAAAAAGGCCTAGGTATACAATATATCATCATTACTGCTTTTAAAAACTTACACTTATGACAGGTGGATTAATAACATCCTTGAGCGCATTAATGTGTTCCGTAAACAGTGCCCGGTGCCCTATAGTCGGAATCAATTGGTTTGTTTCAGGAGTCAATCAGGAGTGTTTTCGAGTCTATGGCTTGTTCTGAAATAAGGAAAAAAACGACGAGAAAATACAAAAATTTTCAAAACAAGAAAATAAAAATTTATTTTTCAAATGAATGAAAATTATTCATTAAAAAATTTTATATTTATACAACAGCAGATACCGAACACCCTGTATCATGAATCAAGCGGAGATAAAATAGTTTTAATAATGAAATTATTTCATTTATGTGAAGATTTCCAATGTAAACATAAACAATGGGTGGTCACCCTGTATTTAAAAAAACATATCCCTCCCAAAAAAAATCAATAGAATTCAATGTTCAAAATTTCATGTCCGAATTAATAATTGCAATACACATTTATTAAAATTAAACATAACCTGCTATGATTGACCATCCATCGGTACGATTTCAAAGCTAGTTTGGTTAGTTCTAGTTTCTGGCTAGGGTAAAACTGTAACTTAGAAAATACTGCAGTTTCAAACAACATTCGTTCAATACAAAATAATACTGGCGAAAACGAACAAAGAAATAAAGGCGCCCTTGAGGTGATTTTGCACAAAAACGGCGCAATACAAGTCATCCAATTATTATTATTATTTTTTATATACCACTCTCTGTAACCTGTGTCATGACTCCTGACACAATCTTGGTTGTAGCGTCCACACGCACTCTTCAAACTAGGTACATAATAAATACAAATTTACTAAATCTATTGCGCACTTGAGTCATAGAATAATGAAGGTGCCAGTTTCTAAATCAAAAAGAATGGATATTATCATAATATATATCATAGTTCCATGATCTAAATTCTAAATCAATAAAAAAATGAAAAAAGAAAACTCACCTTTAAATGTTTCTATGTAAGCTTCCAGATTCCAAGAAATTAAATAATCCTCAACGGTTTTGTCTGCCATTATCACTAGGAACTAAGAACAGCGGTTATCATAAAATAAATTTGCAACGAACGTCAATTCACGTATGGTTCGAACTATGGCGAATTGAGAACTGCGCATAAATATGAACTGCGTCCGTCATAAATAAACAGCTGCGTCATCGGACCTCTAGCAACGACGAAAAAATCTACCAAAGTTCGGCAGATTTAACTAAAGTTTTGATGCACTTTGATCAAGTTTGTGCAAAGCAACTAATTGTTATGTAAAAATACCAAATTTAGTAATTCCAACCTAAGTTTAGCTATTTGAACAAAGCATTTAACCAAACTAGATGTTTAGTTAAATTTAGCTAAATACTTTGGGAAGTAACACATAAACTTGAGTTACTTAAGTGAAATAGGTTAAGTAAATTACTTTAGCTTAATTAACCAAACTGATTATTTTGTTTAGGTAGGTAAGCTTTTAGTATGCTATTATTAAAGTTTGGTTGTAATAGCTCAAGCACATTTTACTAAACAACGACGGTATCTGCACATAAAGTAGTTTGAGAAGTAGTAGCTGAAGTTTGGGCGATGGTTACACAACTTCAATTAGCTTAACACTTTAGCTAACTCATTTTTTTCAGTGTATTCGTACTTTATAATGGATTACAGCTACATACTGTTACTATTTCCCATATAATACAGATATTGTTCTATGTACACTGCATCATGTATCACTTTTATCTAAAAGCTTTTTTAAAAATTCGTTCAAGGCCTGCAGTCTCATTTTTAACAGGAACACGAATAAATAGACCCCGCGTCCAAAAAATTGATTTTTTTAAATGTTCTCTTATTTAATTAATCAAAATCAAAATTTTCTAAGAAATCATTACATTTTTAAGTAGGTACATAAATATTTACCTGCGTAATTATTAAACCCAACGATTTGACAATCAGTCAGGTGGTGACACAATATTTTCGCTGTTAATCAGCTGATTCAATTTTTCTAATAACTTGTACCGCTTACCAGAAAATGTGTTTAATATTTTTTTATAATAGTAGTATATAACATTACATAAGTATTTTTCCAAGAACTGGTACTTTGTACTTACATGCAAAGAAATGATTTTTTTGATCGTGCTTATTTATTTATATTAATAGCTGTACCCCGCACCGCATTGCTGTGGCTCAGTCTGTCTGTGCAGATAAAGAAACGGTAGCGCGTGTTGCTTTTACGCCCAACTTATGGCAAAAATCATGTTTGCCTGACAGATGGTGCTGTTTTAAAGCATGTTTTTACCTTTCATAGGTGGCATCTATATAATATAGGTATATATAAACAAACGCGTATTCGAATGCAACGTTGTGTTAAAATTTCAAAGCAATGAATTTAATATTTTGAACAAACAAACATTTACATCTTCTTTATCAAAATTTTTTGATCCCTTTGTGGGATTCATTTTTTAAAGCATTTTAATTACATAATTTGTGTTTCGATGAAGTTACTTTTGGTTCTGAAACATGTCAATATTTGTATTTATTTAAATAGTAAGTTAAACAAAGATAATTGTTTTCTTCCATAACCCGAATGCGGCTGGGTCACACTTGTTGTCTTAGCCATCCTTGACTAGGTTCCACATAGTCAGTTCGCCGTACTGTGATTGTGGGTCAGAGGATACTCTGGACCATAATTTTTTTGAGTGTCCTATCAATGACCAATTTCCAAACTTCATGCATGAATTGGTAAAACTTGATATTAAATTTCCTACCAGTATACCCTGCCTTCTTAGTCCAAACACTCCTGAAATTTACCATTTGTTGGCAAAATTTATTTATAAAAATGGCCTTAATATCTGACCATAATAATAAATATAAACCAAATTTCTTTCACTTTCATTTGTATACATTTGTTCAGGTTCCTATTTTCATCTTTATTTTCATCTATTTTCACTAATACTAACTCTGCATATTAATTGTAGTGTTGTGTTAGAGTTAAAACACTATTCTTTGGGCATTTGTATATTTTTCTTGATTATTTTATTGTATTTGTTTGTATTTAATTCATAATACTGTTTTTAAAAAAATAATGCTTCTAATTTTGGAAAAATCTGTTCTTTTAAATAACAAAAATCGCCCACTACTATTGTGCACAGGTTCCTATTTTTATAATTATGTAATTACCTATTATTACCAGCTCTGTATTGTTTTAAGTTATGTTTATGTTATACCTATGTTATTTTTATGTTATGGTAGGTTTATGTTTATGATATGTTATGTTCATGTTATGTGTATGTTATGGTTTGTTATTTATTTTATTTATTTATTATTTTATTTACGCCCTAATGGGCTTTTACATGAAAATATACATTTACATTGATTACAATAATTGAACATAAGAAGATAAATGGAGTTAATTGTAAGAAAGCAACACATATAATAAAATTTTGTGCAAATTAGCAAAACACTAATAAGATGGATTCAATATAAAATATACCCAAGCATGAAATAGTAAGTAAAAGAAAGTTCAACATAAAAAGTAAGTAAGTGGGTGTGTTTAAACCCAGTATTAATTGTGTGTTTAACAAATCGATAAACCAATATAAATTAGAGTGTAACTTACTCGTGAGGTAAAGAACATTATAACAGAGATTTAAAAAAAAAAAAAAAAAAAATAACAAAATAAGAGTTGCACCTGTAAAAAGCAAAAACTAATAGAATTTAGCAATATCGACATGAATAAGAAATAATAAGATCTGAGATGGAACATAGTGTTATGTATAAAAAGTAGTTAGTAGGTATATGCATACAATATGTATCAGCACGCAACACGCGACGCACGTCTTCTGTCATCGGCTCTCGATAGTATTCATTTTAATCGTTCGTTCTAGTCTATTTACAAAATGGAAGAGTTTGGTGATATCATTCAGTCCCTGATTAAAACGGTCGATGTTTTGAGTGGCAAAATCGAGGGTTTCGGTAGCGAACTGACCACGATTCGTTCAATTTTAAGTGACGGTAGTGCTAAAATTGTGTGCCCTTCATGCAAGTACTCGTACAACGTAACTGCAGGTACTCCCCAGGTACTAGCGCCGGCGCCAGACTTAAATGTGTGTGTGCGCTCAGCGTACGGCGATATCACTAAGCAGCCGTCTAGGACACCTCCACCGCCCGGCCCCCCCGGCCCCGCCCCCGCTCCTGCTATTACCTTAGCCGCTCTAGCCGGCCAGACTCACCTTCCCGTTAGCGGCGTCCAGCCGCTCACTACCCGCAAAATGACCACAAGATCCACTGCTAAAAAAGGAAAACCGGAGGAAGATCTACATTCCGCTTCCACATCTGCTGCAGCGGCGTCTTCTCCTCCACAACCACAGAGTACAATACAGCCTGTTGTGCCCAAGCTGCCAACCCAGCCAATAACATCGTATAGCGATGCCCTCGTCAACGGTAGACGACGATCTCGGCCAATCTGTAAAGGGACAGGGTCTATCGACGACAGCTTGGTCACTATTCCCAAAAACCTACATCTGCATGTATTCATGTTTCACCCGAATACCACAGAAGAAAATATATCTTCATTCTTAAAAAAGAAGAAGCCGGATTTAATTTACACTGTCGAAAAACTGGTTACGAGGCATGAACGTTATGCTGCCTTCAAAATAGGCATACCGGAAAATTACTTCCACTTTTTCCTGGACCCCACGATCTGGCCTGAAAACGTGGCCTTCAACGAATGGTCATTTCGGAGACCACGACCCCAAACTAGGACGGTCGATACGACGTCCGAAAAAGATAGACATTAGTGGAGTATACCAGAACGTTCGAAGTCTGAATAATAAAATTATCGACTTCATGACAAACGTAATGTACCAGAAACCACTTCTGATTGCTCTTACCGAAACTTGGCTAACTTCAAGCACCTTTTCGTCGGAGCTATTCGAAAACCTATACCACGTCTACAGGAAGGATAGAGGCAGTCGCGGAGGAGGGACTCTCCTAGCCCTCCGAGCTGACAGCCACTCACACGCGGAAAGAATGGACTGCATAGAAACCCAAGGTGAAGACTTGTGGGTGAAAGTATCGCATAGAAATATCATCATTTATATATGTGTTGTATATTTTCCTCCAAATACAACATCTGAACAGTATCAATTATTTTACGACAAAACTATAAGTGAAAGTGTAAAGTTACAATCAAAAAATATTATTATTTTCGGTGACTTTAACTTCCCCTCAGGGAAAAACCCAATTGACGTTTTCGATTACTTTTGTTCTTTTTATAATTTAACACAATTCAACACTGTTTATAACATAAATGCACACATGTTAGACCTAGTATTAAGTAATGTAAATTCTAAAAATGCTGTTATCTGCCGTCATGACTCCCCATTAGTCAGAGAGGATATTCATCACCCTTCACTTTCATTCACATTCGATTACACAACTCAATCACATATACAAACAGACACATTGCCTCCAGACATAAACATGGGTTGGATTTTCCACGAAAGCTCAGATAACACACTTAAGAATGCCTTAGAACAACATCACTGGAATCATTACGATTGCCTTGACGTAAATCTAGCTGTCGAAATGTTTTATGAACAGCTCAATAATATTTTCAACATTTGTTTTAAGAAAAGATCTACACGTATGCTCAAAGATGTTAGACAATATCCGAAATGGTTTAATGGGGAAATCATTCACCTCATACGAGAAAAAACTAAAATGCACTATCTTTGGAAAAAAACAAAATCCGAACATGCCTTAGCTAACTTTAAAACTTTGCGAAAATCAATCAAACGGTTAATTGGTCAGGCCTACACTGACTTTACACGTGAGGCCGAGAACAGTATAATAACAGACCCAACTCGATTTTGGTCTTACACTAACGATAAACGCCGCGGCTGTGACAAACTTAACCACATGGACTACAAAGACAATAAATATAATGGATCGTCTGAGATCGCCGCAGGTTTCGCACACTATTTTCAATCAGTATTTAGCGACAATATCCCCAAACTTGACATATCCTCTATAGCTTCATCGTCATTTAACTCTTTACCTGTACAAATTCATGAAATTAACGATGACGATATTATTACAGCTTTCCATAAGCTAAAACCTAAATACTCCGTCGGCCCAGATTGTATTCCACCTATAATCCTCAAAAGATATGCAAGTTATTTTGTTCAACCTCTAAAACATATTTTTAACCTATCACTTCGCAAAAATATCTTTCCGGAAATGTGGAAACTAACGAAAGTAACGCCTATACATAAAAAAGGAAAAAAGTCAGAAATAGATAATTACAGACCTGTAGCTGTGTTGTCAGCACCCGCAAAACTTTTAGAAACCATAATTTATTCACAGATATATAACCAAACAAAACACGCACTCACCGAAAATCAGCACGGATTTCGTCCCTCACTGTCACCTTCAACGAATCTTATGAATCTCATTACCTATATTAATAATTCATTTGAAAATTTTGTACATGTTGATGTGATTTATACAGACTTCGAGAAAGCATTTGATAAAGTCGACCATGATATTTTATTAAAAAAATTAAGTGACATCGGATTCTCTCAGAATTTCCTCGCTTTTGTGGCTAGCTACTTACGCAATCGTCGTCAGTATGTCAGTTACGGACACCATATCTCTCACGAATACAAAACTAACTCCGGGATTCCCCAGGGATCGAATCTAGGACCCCTTCTCTTTCTCTTATTCATCAATGACATTGGCAACACTATAAACCACTCAAAATATCTCCTTTTTGCTGACGATATAAAACTTTTCAAAGCAATCAAAAGTTACATCGATTCCATTCTTCTGCAGAACGATCTTGATTCTCTTGTCAAATGGTCGGAACTGAACAACTTACCCTTCAGTATTCAGAAATGCAGTATCGTTACATTTACAAGGTCCAAAGATACATTCCTGTTCCCCTACCACATTAATAAACATGAATTAACACGTAAAAATGAGATTCGAGACCTTGGCGTAATTTTTGAAGCAAATCTCTCTTTCAAATCCCATATATCTGATATTGTCTCCCGTGCCAACAAAATGCTTGGATTTGTTCTTCGTAATTCAAGATCATTTACCAACGGAATCGCAATCCGAAGAACGTATGAAGCACTTGTTCGCAGTATCTTGGAATATAGCTCCATTATTTGGGCCCCTTCTGAGCAAAACCATATTCTCGAAATAGAAAAAGTACAAAAGAGATTCATGCGTTACCTAAATATGAGGGAATATATGTACTACCCTTTCCTGTATCCATCCTTATTCTTAGCAGGAATGCTCGATCTTAATACATTAGAAGCCCGCCGAAAAATATTTTTAGGAAAACATTTTTTTAAGATAATCTCTGGAACTATACATAATCCACCTATTTTGAAAGAGATTAACTTATATGTCCCAGACAAGTATACTCGTGGAAGGTCCCATACCCTTTTTTATGCTCCAAAAGCGAGGACTTCTGCCTATCAGAACGCCCCAGTCAACAGAGCGACTGAACTGCTCAACGAGTCTGCATTGACCATCGACATTTTTAACGTAACCTACAGGCAGTTTAACAATTATCTTTTGACGTATGTCACAAAGTAGTGAAACTGACCTTTTTATGTGTTTTGCTATACTTTTTGTCTAATTTGTAATCTTCTCCATAATGTATTGGTGAATAACCGTTTTACGGAGAACATGGAAAAATAAATAAATAAATAAATAAAAAAATAAACAATTATAAGTGTATAGTAGAGCAAATAAAAAACAAACAAATATGGATATAATTTACTTGAAAGGTTTCGAATGGGAGAAGATGTAATAAAATTATTAAAGCTATAAAAGTTAATTATTAGCCGATAGAATCGAAATAAGTTGCCTTTTAAAGCTCACAAAATTGTCAAAACCAAATATATCTATAAGTTCACAGTATTTATTCGCAAGGTTGTGAATTCTAGGAATTGGTGAAAAAATAGAATAATTAGTGTTGAGGTTCTTGTTAAATTTAAAAGTATCTTTACTGCGAGTTTGCCTAGCATGAACATTAATGCAAATAAGTTCCAACAAATTAGGGCTGTCAATTAAAGATTTAATAATTTTGAATAAAAATAGCAAATCAATTAACACTCTTCTATCAGATAATTTAAGAAGTTTAGTTTCAGCAAGCAAGTTATTGTAATTTATAAATTCGATTGGAATTTTCATTTTAAAATTAATGTACCGAAGGAATTTATTTTGTACCTTTTCTAATGATTGAGAATGGACCTTGTAGTACGGTGACCATACGGTGGAATTGTATTCTAATTTGCTTCGTACTAACGAGCAATACAGATGTTTTAATGTTGACATACTTTTAAAATTTGCTCCCATTCTCAAAATAAAACCTAGTATTCTCATCGCATCGCTTGTTATTTCATCGATGTGTTCGTTAAACTGTAGACTCTCGTGGAATATAACACCAAGATCACGAATCTGTGATACACGAAGAAGATTAGCACCATTCATAAAATAGGAAAAATTAAGTGGATTTTTGCCTTTGTAAAAACTGATAATCTGGCATTTACCTAAATTTAGTTGCAAATCATTGACAGAACACCACGCACATAGTTTATTAAGGTTCAACTGCAAAATTGCGCGATCGTCATCGTCTTTGATTATTCTGTATATCTTCAGATCGTCGGCAAATAACAGGACTTTAACATTAGTAAAAATATTAACAATATCATTGATAAACAAACAAAATAATATTGGGCCCAAGTGAGATCCCTGTGGTACTCCGCTCGAGGCAGCAAATGTATAAGAAGTAAACGAATCTATCTTGACTGCTAAGTACCTTCCTAATAGATAACTCTTAAACCATTCCAACATACTCCCTCTTATTCCCAACAATTTTAGTTTACGTAATAATATTTTGTGGTTTACTTTATCAAATGCCTTACTGAAGTCAGTATATATGGAATCAGTTTGATGTGATGCATTAAGGGCATTAACAATATCATTCGTGTACAATATCAAATTGGTAAGAGTAGATCTACCTTTAATGAATCCATGTTGAAGGGGAGAGATGGTTCGATTGATTCGGGATATCAACTTATCTAGTACTAGGCTTTCAAAAAGTTTGGGTAAAGTAGACATTATATGATATGTTTATGTTATGTTCATGGTATATTTGTGTTATGTTTATTTTTATGTTTTATAATCACATTTGTTTACTCCCATATGCTGTGTTTGTTTATAAGATTGCCAATTTCATAGTTCTGTTTAAAAAAAAACGCTACTAATTTTCGCTAAAAACGCTAAAAATCTTTGGTTAAATAACGAAAAGCGCCCACTTATATTGTACACAGGTTTCTTTATTTATAATTTTGTGATAACCTACTGTTGCCAGCTCTGTACCGTTTATGCTAAGTATATGTTATGTTTGGTTTATTTATGTTACGTTATGTTATGTTTGTGATGTGTAATCAATTATATTCTGTAATTTATTGTATTTGTTAATAAGAAAAATGTTAATTTTGTATTGCCAATATCACCCCTAATGGGTGAAAAAAAAAGACAATTGTTCTGTTGTTGTTGTCGTTTAACCAAATCGAATTGCCTTGATTTGGTTAAACGAAAAACTATCAGATATTTATGAGTTAAGATTTTCACGATTGAAAGTATTATGATGGTTTTGATGTGAAGCACGTTGTGCTAACTAATCTTTCTTTAGTCAATGTTTCAGATATCTTATATTAATCATCATGGCATCATCAGAATAAATGTGAGAACTGCCATGATGATGGACACTTCAATACATTATGATTAAAATTTTGTGTAGTTTCACGACGTGTGCCCTAGAAATAGAGCGAGAAATCATTTTTCAAATCTGAAAGCTGACATTTAAATCAAATGGCCAACATGTAAAAACTATGAAGAACATTTTTATTTCTTTGACATTTTATTCAAGACTCAATTAACTGTCAATAAAATGGTAGCATATTTTCCTTTTCAGCTCTATACAAATATGGTTCCATGATAACTCAACACAGTGACAATTCAATACACTTTCAACTAGTAATTAGAAATAATGAAATTTTTTTTTAACCTAACCTAACCTAACCTAACCTACATAACCCAGTTAATAAAATTTTTTGTTTCATCACTTTCCATGACTTTATATAACTTTTTAAAGATGTGATGATTTATCCGGTTACCTACAAATATATAAAGTAAGTAACTAACATTTTCAAAATAAATTTTACTGCGTAATTCGAATTCAAAAATTGATTGAAGTGTGAAGTAGAATTTTACTATTTTACTTGAGCCACCGCCATCTTCATTAATACAGGAAATGCTGTAGAAACTGAACTGACAGTTAAAGAGGCCTGTTTTCGGACACGCACTAGGCTTATACTAAACTCTGCTAAACCCAGTGCAAAAAGTACGAAATAAGTCTCTTTAATTGTCCGTTTCGTTTCTACAGCATGGCTTGTATTAATAAAGAGGTACTTGAGCTCATATAACACACACGCAAAATAATAAAATAAAGTCACATTATTTTATAACAGAAATAAAGAATTTTATTTTTACCTAAGACTGTGCATTCATAAAAAGGGTAATTATTCGGAATCGCTGGACAAGGATTATATGAAATATTTTTAAATAAAACCTTCTGATTTACCTTAATTACTATAAAAGGAATCTGACTGCATTTGGGATATTTTTAATTATAGCATTTTAATTTTTAATTGAGTAAATCGAAAATTCACTTTCGTTGTATGGGATGACAGCTGGAATGATTTCTGTTGATAAAATTTTCTTTTGTTGATTTGCTGATACGAGTGGCTATATTTTTTACCAAGTGCAAATACTAGGTAGGTACTATTTAAGCCAAACTCGAAAAATAAAATAAAGAAAAATAAGATATTTAGGTATGTTTTATAAAATAGAAAAATTAAAAAAAGGTGAGGTTATTATAGGTTAGGTTGGTTTATTATTAGGATTTAGGTTAGGTTAGGATAGATTGGATATTATAGGTTAGGTTGGATTATTATAGGTTAGGTTCGATTATTATAGGTTAGGTAGGATTATTATTAGGATATAGGTTAGGTTAGGTTAGGTTGGATTATTATAGGTTAGGTTAGGTTGGATTATTGTAGGTTAGGTTCGATTATTATAGGTTGGGTTGGATTATTATTAGGACATAGGTTAGGTTAGGTTGGATTATTATTAGGATATAGGTTAGGCTGGATTATTATAGTTTAGGTTAGGTTAGGTTGGATTATTATAGGTTAGGTCGGATTGTTATTAGGATATAGGTTAGGTTAGGTTGGATTATTATTAGGATATAGGTTAGGTTAGGTTAGGTTGGATTATTATTAGGATATAGGTTAGGTTAGGTTAGGTTGGATTATTATTAGGACATAGGTTAGGTTGGATTATTATAGGTTAGGTTAGGTTAGGTTGGATTATTATAGGTTAGGTAGGATTGTTATTAGGATATAGGTTAGGTTAGGTTAGGTTGGATTATTGTAGGTTAGGTTGGATTATTATAGGTTAGGTTCGATTATTATTAGGATATAGGTTAGGTTAGGTAAGGTTGGATTATTATAGGTTAGGTTAGGTTGGATTATTATCGGTTAAGTTAGGTGTGTTGGGATATAGGTTATATAAGGTTTGGATATAGGTTAGGTTAGGATTTAGGTTAGGTTAGTTTAGGTTTGGTTATTATAGGTTAGGTTACTATAGTTTAGGTTAAATAAAACAATAATTATAATAATACCTAAATATAAATAATTTTAGTTTTTTAAGTAACATAGAAATATTTTATTTTTCGAGTTTGGCCAAAACAGTACCTAACTAGAATTTGCATTCTGAAATGATTCAAATTCTAGCTACTCGTATGTATTCTAGCTACTACTACCAGAGAAAATGTCATCAACAGAAATCATTCCAGCTGTCATCCCATACAACGAAAGTGAATTTTCGATTTACGTAATTAAAAATTAAAATGCTAAAATTAAAAATATCCCAAATGCAGTCAGATTCCTTTTATAGTAATTAAGGTAAATCAGAAGGTTTTATTTAAAAATATTTCATATAATCCTTGTCCAGCGATTCCGAATATTTACCATAAAAAGTGTTACTACCTTCAAATAGATATCATCTTTGTCTCAACGATACTCGTGAATTCAAAGGAATGAGTTGTAATAAATTTATTTTATTAACTAACCTATTTAGCAGGCCACCATCTAATACACAAAAGGGTTACGGTCCACGAAATGGCGTCTCAATTTACCTAAAATATGACCAAACTACGTCGGAGCAGCAATGATAATATTCCCAGTAGTTAGGTAAACGCAGTAGAGTTCTGGAATGTAAAATTTAATAACTGGAACTCTATATTTGACAGAGTTGCATAAGCTTCTCTTGATTTATGGCGGCAGGGGGCTCTGAGCCCCGCTGGAAACTGGAAAATAAATGAAGATGTGATGAAATCTAAACGATAAAAATGAAAGCAACGGGATTATGTATAAATGAAAGGAAATATAAATGAAATACGCCCAAAACCAAATGAATTTTTTGGTGTGTGAGTTTTATAAATGGGATTCTGGGAAGTCAAAATGCTTTTATTTACAAATTTCTTTCGCAAATAAATATATTTAAAAATGGATTTTAGGTTTACCGACGTTTTAAATCATCGTTCTTCGGGAATAAGTATTTACTTTGATTCTAATAAATAATCTCACGGTTTATTGTACGAACAGTAGCTATTCCATATTGAATAGACATTTTCTCTTGAGGGTAATGCCTAAACGTGCCTACAGGCCTACATGAAAATTTACGGTTCGAAATGTAGCTTTTTATAATGCATAAAGCTGGATTTTTAAACTTTCACGTCTCACTCTATTTTAATCCGTTGTTCAATGGCATACATTCACATAGTTGTTTTTATTTAAGATTTCATCAATAATCAAATAGCTACAAAATTAGAAGAATAAATAATGTATGTAATGTGTTCCGCTCATTGATGTATTATTTAGTCAATGGTTCCACTATTAGAACGTGATAAGCGGTGCCAATAGACCGGATTCAGTAGTTTTAGTTTAGTGTTGGGAGCGTTGGAGGTCAATTTGAGGTAAATTGAAACCTTTTTTTCACTTCATGTCTCATCTAAATAAAATACGTCAATTACAAAACGCAATATCTATAGACTTTAATAAAATTTCTCCTTTTTAATGTTAGTATGTACCTACATTATATTTATGTTTGATGTACAACTTTCACAGAAAATCTTATATTTTGTTTTTATTTCACTTACTGTTTTTTTTTTATAATTTAATGTATAGCATACAAAGAAATATGAATGCTTTAATTTTATGTTAAATGCTTTAGTCATAGAAATGTTATAATAATGATTACCACAACTGTGAAGATTTTAGACTTAAAAAACAATTTTTTCGCTAACCCAAAATAATCTGTATTTCAAAGATTTAAGATTTTTAATGAACTACCGACAGGTGTTAATGAAGCTAATAGCCTTGCTGTTTTTCGTGGGTTATGCCTAAAAACAATAATAGTTTTAGATGTATTGTATTGTCCTTAGTGTCATAGAAATACGTTATTAGTAAAGGTTTATACTAGAAATAAATATGAAATTTTTTATAATTAAAAAAAAATAAACAAAAAAAACAACACCCACGCACAGGCTTTGGTTTTTGTTTTTTTGCTTTGGCTAAGTACCTTAATTTTTTTTATAGCTGTTACAATATCAGAATAAAAAAATGTAATGAAATATCCTTATTAATGAGATTAAAAGAATTTCGCTTTCTCAGACAATAAAAAGCTAGCTTTCTCATTCAAAATTTAGGCGTATTATATGTCATAGAATTTATATATAAAAATGCAAAAATCAGTCATTTTAAATACATGTACGATTACGAACGATTTTTAAAATATTTATATTGAGGGATCAGTAGGATTTATACGTCCAGTTAGAAGTTCTACAGAGCCGAACCTTCTGATATGAAAATATCTGGAGTCGGTGAATTATTTTCCCATTTGATCTCTGGTGATTTGACGTGTTGTTCTTGTATTGTTTTGTATTTACTATGCTTATATAATGCACTTACATAATGTGGATTGACTAGATGATCACTTGTGGAATAGTGTGTGGACGGGTTTAGTTTTTCCTGTGGGGAAGATTTAACCCGGACATAATGTCGGAAAATAAAAAGTCTATGAACGAATTTATAAAATGTTCGACTGCTGTGGTTTGAAATTATCAAAAGATTTAGCGAGTTCTATTTATAGAATAGGCAATTCGGCAGAGACCGTTAGCACTTTAACGATATACGGCAGGCCTGATTCCAATATCCTTCAGCTTTAACAAACTTAATTTGACGCCACTCAAAATATTAAATGAAAAACGCGCGCCCTTTCGCCGCGGCCAATCGTCTCAAGTTATTGAGCATAAAAATGTGATGGTGTTTTTTGACGTCCCCATCATCTTTACGCCGGCGCTTTGGCAAATATGGTGCAATTTTATTAGACTTTTCTGCCAGTTCATCAAAGGCTTAAATCTTTAGTGTGCACGTACAGTTCATGAATTTACTGATTCATGAGCCATTGAGTGCCCTGTTAGTGAGATGAACTGTAAATAATTAGCGTCGGCTTTATGAGAGACGCAGTACGAGGCGCCCTTGCGAATAAGGAATATATTCAGTACAAATCTTTGTTGAGCAAATGTTGTTTTTTGACAGAGTAATCTAGGAAGTTTGGAATGTTATTCTAGTACCAAATTTATGTTATTATTCAAGCAGCCTGACCATTAAAATAAACTTATCACATAAGGTACATTCATTAACCATGATTAAATATAGGCTTATTACCTACGTATTATTACTATATTATTATTATTTTTTTATTTTATTGTATTGGTGAAAGAAACAGTTTTAAAATTTCATAGAAATAATTACATTTTACATGTTGCATGAACCAGTGAAGTTTCCATATAAAATTCATGTTACATACAGAAAACATAAAAACACCTTGATCAACACAATGAAAAAAACAGAGAAATCTTATATTATATATGCGCCCTTGAGGTGATTTTTCAAAATATATAAATGTACAAAATATATTTCAATAAATTAGCCAAATATTAAAGAATAAGAAATTACTATAAAAAAATAATTATAAGCCTGAAACACCCATTTAAATGGAAAAAAAGGTAGCCTTCCAATTGCTGGTCAGGTGCACTAGCCACTATGCTGCGTCGCCTTATTTTAAACTGCCAAATAATTCAATAAATACTAGTATTTTATTCAACAATTATTGCTTATTAGATTTGCTTACAGATCACCTGGAAACATTCAACTTTATTTTTGTGTGTAAAACATTGTTAAATATTTTCGTTATTTGTTTTTGGGGTGTTATGCCGTATTAAACTCCTTCTTTAGCCAACGTTTCGTACAGCATTGCAGTGTCCATCATCAGGGCAAATGTGTTATCTGAGATTGTGGTGAAATGTGAGCTTATGTATGAGGATGTGATACCGTGTTAAATAGATACCATTGTTAAATACGTCGAGATATAAATATCTTCATTTAATGGTGAAATTTTTAAATTAATATTTTTATAAAGCTAAACTTATATTTGTAATACAAGGATTTTTTCTATTTATATTGGTGTTTTAGGCTAGTAATTATTGTTTATAAAAATGTATTACTCTTCTATTTATTTGAATTAAGTTGATACCAGGACTTCAAATCGTAGGTAGAAAAGAGTTGTTTTTATTTTATGCAGAAGTCGCAAGTAATGTGTGAAAATGTTGAGAGTGGAAATCTGGAAGGTGAAACTCCAGAGTTGCTGTCACTTAACAAAGAAATTGGGATACACATAAAAATTTTAGCCGACAGTGACAAAGATCTCACGGAGACGCCGGGAAGAAATAATTATTTCCTAGAATGTAAGGTTATCTGACAGGTGTACTTTTAGCCCGGTAGCATTCATTGTTCGTATGAACAAAAGTTTTCATGTTTATATATCGTGCTCAATGACATCATTAATATGTTTTTTAGAGAAAATGGAAATCATCAATAAGATCGAGGGGTGAGGCCCTCGACTAGCAAGTTGGTGGTCGCGGATTCTAATCCCGGCGTGTAAGGTCACCATTCGGAATTGGCTTCTCCCCATCTCATTCCCTTCCCCACTACCTTCAGCCTCACAACATACCCCAATTGGGGATGTCATATTCTTACTAACTCTGGACCGTTAGAAGCAGATGGAGCTGCTTCTTTCTCCGGGTCTCTTCAATTGGACACCCACGTTGTTATGACTATTGGTGTCCTATCTTCTAGCGGATCATTCAAAACGACCAGAACATCGCAATCTTTAGGACTTATAAATCTATCAATTGTTCTAATCTTATTTATTCTCGAGCACAACAGTAATAACACAAATAACTTACTAAAATTTAAGAATTTTATAATTTGGGTGAGCATTTTTTAGTCTTAATGTTTATAAATTTATCTTTAAGCAGATGAAAAAAAACAATTCTTGGTATTCTCAAAATAATATTAGAGTTCATTTCAAAAATCAAATCGTATTGAATTACTTTCAATAACAAAACGAATTGTTGACGTAATTAAAGAAAAGTTTTAATTTCCGTAGCGCAATGAAGCAGCGAAGTTTTCAAACTGTTTCAATTTTGAATAAATAAGCTCGTTTGAGTTTGAGTAGATAATAAATACAGAATTTTAGGAGAATAAATATTATTCGAAGTTCAGTGAAGATACCTCGAAGATAGATGTCAGAGTTTTGAGTGGCGGGGCTCACTCCACTCGCTTCTGGGCTCCTGATATTATTAAAGCTAAAGGCTTGGCTTGTCTAGTGCTTGCTCAAGGCAACGCGGAACGGAGCCTTCACCCGGGAAATCTTTCCTTTTATTTATTAATCGCCTGATTTTTAAGCAATTTTTTAAAAAGCAAATCCAAGAACTTAGACATTTATTAGTTTGCATACGCGAGATTATTTTTTCATTGGATGGATTGGCTTTTAGAAAAGATTTCGCAAAATCCACTTTCATAAATATATAATTCATTTTGCCACATTTCTGAATCTTTATACTTTTTTTCAGAGAATTTGAAAAATCCATCAAATTTTGATGAATTTTAAGTTTTGTGAAGGTTCCATTCAAGTTCTGTTATTATATCATTACTAGCCAGTTGTTTCACAAAACTGAAACACTAACAGAACTTGAATAGAACCTTCACACAACTTGAAAATCATCTTTCAAATTTGATGAATTGTTCAAATTCTCTGAAACAACCCATTCAGTAATCATTTAAAAATTAAAAATGGAAAAAAAACACCTTTTTATAGTTTTTTTTATCAATGAATTTTATTTACCAAAATATATATACTCATATAAAAGCCATTTCGGGCCCAAATTGGGACTGAATATTGATGTTGTGGTGCATAGTGTGAAAAAATATTTAAAAATTTTCTTTAGTATGAATTCCGAATTCTGGCCGCCCGAGTATACTCGGGCGTGGTCCTTAAGAGGTTAAAGTTGAATTTTTTAAGGTATTCTTGGGATAAACGTCTTATTCTGTCTTATTCAGACAAATTAAAAATATTGATATATTTACAAGAAAAATGTACAAAAATGGTTAAAACGTTAGAGAGTATTTTTTTATATTTAAGTACATACGCTGCTAGTAACATATACAGAATATTTAGTTTAATTTGTTGAACTCCATTTAAGATTATTTAGAAACAAGTTCTGCTGTGTGATTATAATTACACGAGACAGCTGTTTCGCCTTCTACAAACAATATCAAACAGTTTGATAATGTACGACAGGGGAAGACGAAATATCTATTACGTGTATAATATTATTTTTGTTTTATTTACTAAATTGAATAAAAATATTTAATCAATGAAAGCGATTAATATGAAAAAGAAACGTCAGAAAAAGAATAAAAATATTCATACTAAACCTGTAGAAAAGGTAAATAGATATTGCAAATTAAAATAAAGATGAATATATTTATCCAAGACACTATCTAGATTGCGTTTAATTAGGTTTACAGTTTTCATTTGCAGTTAATCATACCTAAAAGGTAGCAACCAGTCCAAAAATGTGCGTCATTAAAATGAAGATAATACTTAGTAAAATTAGCTAAGTGGTAGAGCAAAACCCCGACATGACAAATATCCCGGATTCGACCGAATCTTTTTCTGATATTTCGATTTCACATTTGTCGCTTGAGAGTCATCCATATTGTCTTCGAAGATTTAATATTAAAATTCCAGGTTTTACACATAATAATATTTTTAAATATGTTTGAGAAAATTTTAAAACATATACAGCGTGTTAAGTGACATGGGTACCTGGCCTATTACAACCAGTAATTCCTGAAATTATTTTCAGTAAATACGTTTAAGAAATTTTGGTCTTCGGGTATGTTTTTTCCAGAAACAAAGAAAAAAATATATATACGTCGTCTCTGGTCATTCTGCCGAGTAACCGCCTAACCCACACTCCGACCCTAAGAGGAAGCTACAAGCCAAAAATGTGTATATTCATGGTATACCTTATATTGTAGGTAATAGGCATTAAAATCGCTCTACAAAAGGAGTCTAGAAACGTTCGATTTCAAGCACAAAACTAATTTTTATTTATTGTGTAAATAATTCTATAAGAAAGCAAAAAACTTAATCAAGTAAAACTGTCACACATAATCATAGCTATAATACTGTATTTTTTAAAGTTGTTTCCTTTACGCGTTCATACATTTGTATTGAAAAAATATATTTTTTAGTATTTTACATTTAATTTTTTATTGAGTAACTTATTTTCAAGCGAAATGATAGGAAAACCTTCAATTCATCTAAAGCATATTTTTGGCATTCATAATATACACCAATTCGTTATAAAGATGAACCAAAATAGTGATTTGGTATAAGCTTCGCCTCAAATACATACTGATTTTTTTATGTTTTAATGAAAAAAGTCTTCTACACGTTTTCCCGAATAGTCTCAGGAATCACTGGTTAAATTAAGCCAGGTACTTACTTCTCTGGTACATCAACATAGAGGGTCTTACTAATAAAAGCGTTACACAATTGATTTTCAGTGTCACAACATTCCCCAATTTGGGTATATTGTTAGACTGAAGATTGTGGGGGTTAAATGCGCACGCTAGGATTTGAAACCGCTACCTCTTGATTTTACCAATTACTTTGTTCATTAAATTCAATAAAATTATTTGATCGTAGAATCATTTCCGATTTAACCTGTTTGTATAAAATCATTTATTAAATGTTTGATACCCCTGATTTATTATATATAATCTCTTTTCATACTCCAAGCAGGTCGGTTAAAAGACAGTACTCACCATATTATTATAGCAATTCTATATCAACGTCCCAATATCACACTCCTATGCGACGGATGCAACAGCTAGGAAACAAATACTCCGATGTTGTTGATATATTTAGTACATCAATTTCATTATATAAGCATACCTTATTGAATTTTTTTTTATCAAGTAGGGGAATATTTTGATAAATCTATTTATATTGACAGTACTACAGTATTTTGCACGTTAACAGTATTTTGTCGGCTGAAAGAAAAAAATATTTTGGAATTTTTATATTTATATTTTTTATCTACATACTGTGTGGATCAAATTCAACAATAATATTATTATATATGTGTTTTAAACAGTCCTTGCACCTTACACTAAACATTTTCTGCACTATTTACGAGTATAATTTATTAAATATTGTTATATATGTATGTAAAAGCCTTAATAGGCGTAAAATAAATAAATAAATGGTCAAGGTTTATTTTATAATTTATTAGTAGGGGGGAATATATTTAAAGAAATAGCTCAATTTATAAACGAACCTACGAGAAAACTCTGTCTATCTGAGAGCTTATTTTCATATTTAAAAAAGCGCCTTTATAAGAATTGAATTACCAAATTGAATATGCCCCCAATCTCGCGCCATGAAGTGGACTCGTTGCAGAATTAGAACAAATATCGAGTGACTGTATTAAGCCATCTCTGCAATGATTCCGATAAAATAAAGTGAGGTTTGAATAAGCCTCCCTTTGCTGAATTACCCTCCTTATCGAAGGACCTTCATCATCCCACAGAAGGTCTGACTCCTTCCCCTAAATAAGAATTCTCGGGTATTTCGGAAATCCCTTCATCCAGTCAAATAAATTCCAGTGTTTTAAATCAAATTCTCCGATGATTGTTTGTGAAAGCGCGTGCTTATTAATAAATTAAATTATCCAATCAGTTGAGATAATGGTTTCATTATCGTTGATGAGCAGGAGATGATCAATCATCAACATTATTTTATTTGAATGTAATTACAGGAAGCGTATTTAATTTATTATTAAATAATTTGTTCGATTTCAGGGTACAATATTTTTTAACCCCTCCAGTACGCTGCAGCGTTTGGGGGTCATATATGACCGGGTGTCCATATTTTCTATCATGCGAAAACACATAATTTTTTGATGTTAGAAATATAAATAATAATTCTTTCCAGTTTGCCCCAAATTTATATATATATATATATATATTTTAAATTTATTACTTGTAAATTATTTAACATTACAAATGATAACAATATGCAGACATATATTTTTTTTCCGTTATTATTCTACTACTCCATAAGTTGAGCTTTAGTTCTAATGATTTTTTAAACAAAAATCAAAAACTTATGATATAAATACAAACATAATATTAACATAGGTACACAAATTAAAAAAGTGTGTTTTTAAAGATAATTAAAATAATATATCTTTTTACAGATTAAGTAAGCGTGAGGAAATTAAGGGTACAATATATCAGGTACACAAATTATAAAAATAGTTTTTTAAAGACAATTAAAATAATATATCTTATTACAGATTAAGTAAGCGTAAGAAAATTAAGGGTACAATATTTCAGATACACAAATTAGACAAATATTTTTTAAAGACAATTAAAAAACATTTTTTTTTACAGATTGAGTAAGTGTAAGAAAATTAGGGGTACAATATATCATTATCCAATTTTAGGGACTTTATTAACTTTTTGAATTGTTCATAATTCACAGTTTCGGTTACACTAATTTTATTTTTGGACAATAATATATTATACCATTTCACACCTAAATACGAATAGTGGTGCTGAGCCGTGGTCGTTCTAAGTATAGGAATGGCTATTAAGCCATTAGTTTTGAATCTATTGCTTATGCTATCGGAGGGGTGAATTTTAATTGTAAAATATTCTTTATAAATTTGATATAAGGCGATTCTCTTATACAATTCTGTGATAGATGGTACATTAAATTCCCGAAATATCTCTAGAGTAGGGGAGTCATATGTTTTCCTAAGGATGATTTTTATAATTATTCTTTGAATTGTAATTATGGGCTATAAGGAAGCCTCAAAAACCCCTCCCCACCCAATAATCCCATACTTCTATATGGACTGAATTAATGCATAATAGACAATTTTGATAGTTTTCTTATTCAAAATATTTCGTAAATTATAGAAAATATAGGTAAGTTTTCTTATTCTTTCAGCAGTGAGATTAATATGGTCTTTCCATTTAATATTTTTATCTATTAAGATTCCAAGATATTTTATATTAGATTTATGATTTAGTTTTGCGCAGTCCGTATTACATGTACCGTCATTTACACAATTTTTAGAACGAATTGTTATGTTAATTAGGTTATTTGGCATATCTTATTGTAGAGTGAAAGGAATACATCGGTTTAACTTTAAAAAAATTTTATGTTTTATTATATGAACGAGATAAAAGTTTTCTTCCAAATGATTGTAGTAAAAAATTAAGTAATAATGTGGTTAGCGTTTTTGATAACATTTTTCACGTTTGATATTAAAATTTTATTATTTAGAAATAGTACTGTTTATTTTAAATGCATATAATGGAAAGATAAATTTATCTAGTTTCCAAAACAGTATTTATTTTTACGGAAAATTAAAATAAAAGATGTTTATAGCGCATTTCAAATGTACTGATGAATGTACTGAAGGGTTAACTTGATTTATTTTTAGAGTATTATTTTATTTTTATTTTTAATGATGAACTAATATTTAAGAGACACACTTTTTATATATAGCACAAAGAATAATAGCAATGATTATTTTTTTAAATAATTATATTTGACAGGCCACAAATATTTCACCAATAAATGAAGATATAATATTTCTAGACGCCATCTAGTAGGAGATTTAGGATTATCAATGACTTTCCTACAAAAATAAAGTTCGTTGTTTTCTTGTGAAAAAAATTCTAAAAAGTATTAATTGTTGACTGAAAGATACCACAACGTATTTAATAATTTGGCGGGTTTTAAATAAGCCAACGTAGAGCAATTGGTAGAGCATATATTGATACTCAGTTTCTTTTTTTTTTGGGGGGGGTATTTAGGCGAAAAGCGACCGATCTCCCCCTTAATTCGATACGACTCGAGGTTCGGTTTGGCGTGCGAGAAAAAAAGTCCCATTCAATTGTTTTTTGTCGAATTCCTGGCGAGCGAAAAGTGACCGCCGCTTTCACAGAGCCGCTTCGACTCGAGGTTCATTCTCGCGGGACGCGTTTTGGGCGAAATTCAGTATAAGTTTGTATGGAAATTTTTCCCCGACCAATTCGAACGGATACGTTCGGGAATCGATGTCGACAAAAATTTGAAGAACCTCTGGCGGCGGAAACTGGAAGCGCTCGCGGCGCGCCATACAAAAGCGCCGCAGTTCGCTCTTCGGCGGCCGGGATGGCCTCACACACAAAAAGTTGATTTGTGGCCGTTTAAACCGGCATTCAGAAGGCAGAGGGTTTCAATTCTCGTCGACGGCATGTATTTTTTTTTCGGAAGATTATTTCGATTTATACAGGATAATAATTATTGCTTAAAAATATGGCATTATTATTTTATAATTTGAATCCTGCACAAGAGTCCGAACCGCCTGGAGCCAGTGATACTATGGCATCCCCAGAAAGAATATGTTGGGAGGTTGAAGGTAGTGGGGAGAAGAAGAAGATGAGGAGTGCATGGTTATTCAGATCTTAACAGAAACGTTTTAATTCTGAGTGATGGTCATACACCGGGGCGATACTGACAGTATCTTCCACTTTGGAAAGTGGTGCAAATATACCTCATATTATTTTAAATTATTTAAATGTGAAATAACTCAAATCAATAGAATAAAATTTAGCTGCGCACGCCGGAATTTGAACCTGCGACCTCCGGATTGCTAGTCGAGAGCCTTACCCCTCGACCACAAAGACTCGACTACTCAGATATACGGAGAATTGGGTTGAATCAGAGTTGTGTATACACTCAGTATCGCCCTGGTGAAAGACCACAATTCATTGATAATCTAAAGGTTGCTTGAAATGGCTTTAGCTGTTTTTTGTGACCAGATCTGGAGCGCCTGGTTCTTTCCAACCTTCTTCTATCCAATAATTCTCTCTTCCCCATTCTCTTGAGCCCCGCAACGTACCCCAGTTGGGACTGCCAAAATCCCACTGGCTCCTGAAATTCGGATTCTCGTGCGGTATTCACATAAGTAATTAGAGAGCTCCCATACTGTTTTTGTATTTTTATTAAAAGCATTTAACAAAAAGCTTCACAAATATATGTTCATGTATCTTGATGAATAAGTAAAGATAATGGATACGCACTACAAACAAACAATGAATATAAAAACAATAATTCCATGAAGCAAAAGACAAGAAGTCTTAATGGTAACCTTTTATTTCAACGCCATTCCACGGTAGAGGAATAATAAATTAAATGAATTGTATGTGAAGTTCTATTTTTACAAGAAAAATATTCAAAACAATAGCTGTGGTAGTTTTCAAAGCACTTATTAGTTAGAAAGTTTTGTTTCGTTTCGAAAACTGTAACGGTTTTTTTTTAAATAACAGATGGCGCCACTTCGGTTTACGAAAATCTTTAACTGTACAGTCATTAGATAATAATAATAACAGATCATTCTACTATTGAAAACTCTTAAATATATCAATTTTAAAAAGTTTTTGTCAAAGGAAATGGAGTGACTAACCTATGGAAAAACAACATTTTCGACTATTAAAATTTTATTTATATTATTTTTATCAACAAAATTTTTGATACATATACAATTCAGGTACATAGATAGTAATATAGAATGAAAGAGTAACAAAAAAATCCCACAAAGGCGAAGCCTGAGCGTGGGTATTATAGTGTAAGGATAAAACAGTGGTGTTTAAAATATATTTTTTTAAACTTGTAAAAAGTATCTATAGAGATCGATGTGATTGGTTGTTTTACAGAAACACACTCACACACACACAAGCACACATAAAACAGTATATTGGTTACAGTGACGAAACATAATATTAAAAACAAGTCTATTTAAAGAAAACATGTATTATAAATCGGTGACCGGATAAATCATCAAAATGATAATTCATCACATCTTTAAAAAGTTATATAAAGTCATGGAAAGTGATGAAACAAAAAATTTATTAACTCGGTTATGTAGGTTAGGTTAGGTTAGGTTTAAATTTTTTTTTCATCGTTTCTAATGACTTTATATCACTTTTTAAAGGTGTGTTAAATTGTCACTGTGTTGAGTTACCATGGAACCTATAATTCTACCACACGACTTACAAAATTTTAAAAGATAATATTCTAAATAAAACTGCACCATTTAAAATAATTAAAAAAACTTGCACAAACATCAATTTTCCCAAATCAAAATGTAATAAAAAACAATTGGGCAATTCAACTATAAATATCTTGGAGTAAAGTTTAGTTAATACATCACCAGAAAGTATCAGAAATATAAATAACAAAAAAGATTTTTAATTTCATCTTAAATACACACCTAAAATATAAACTTAATACATATAAATATAGAAATAACGAACATAATAACACATCTTCCGTACACTCAAGCCTAGCCTTATTGCTGTATTGCATCCTGTATATAACATGATGTAAAATGATTACCATGTACATTATAACACATTTTATATTAATTATGTTTAACATTATTTTTCTTTTATAAATTTATTGAAAATAATAATAAACGCTGATTCTGAATAAATAAGTTTTATTATATATTGTTCTACATAGAATTTATAAATAATCATAAAAAAATAAAACACCATCACATTTAAACAGGCTGTTAGTACGACTGCATCTGCTGATTCTGACAGCACAACCAGTCTACGTCAGAAGTTTATATATATATACCCTACAATGTCCACATTTGGAACCATGAAACTGTTGTTTATACTAAAAAAAGATTTCATTGTTTCAATTTTGGTGAAATCGAAACATTATTTAGGCGCCCATAAAAATAATATAAAAAACAATGATAAAAATTGATCTACGTTGATAGATGTATTATTTATAAAGGAAGTTTTGAGGCTAGTGTTAAAATAAAAATAAAATAATATTTATAAGGGTATTTGCTTACATAATAAGTATATAGCTTACCTCAGATAGCATAAGCAATAGATTCAAAACTAATGGCTTAATAGCCATTCCTATGCTTAGAACGACCACGGCTCAGCACCACTATTCATATTTAGGTGTAAGATGGTACAATATATTATTGTCCAAAAATAAAATTAGTGTAACCGAAACTGTGAATTATGAACAATTCAAAAAGTTAATTAAGTCCCTAAAATTGGATACTGATTTATTGTACCCCTAATTTTCTTACACTTACTCAATTTGTACAAAAATATATATTAATTTAATTGTCGTTAAAAAACTATTTTTCTAATTTGTTTACCTGATATATTGTACCCTTAATTTCCTCACGCTTTCTTAATCTGTAAGAAGATATATTATTTTAATTATCCTTAAAAAGACACTTTTCTAATTTGTATACCTATGTTAATATTATGTTTGTATTTATATCAAAAGTTATGGATTATTGTTTAAAAAATCATTAGAACTAAATGTAAATACTCCTCCCATAAACACGAGCTCCTTGAGCTCAACTTACGGAGTAGTAGAATAAAAAACGAAAAAATTATTTATCTGTCTGCATATTGTTATCATTTATAATGTTAAATAATTTACAAGTAATAAATAAAAATAAATAAATATTATAACATTCAAAAAAAAATTTAGTAGATTTTCATGTAATTTATTAATCAACTATGTGTAAATGAACTTCAAATGTAATATGGGTTATATTTATATAAAACTTTTATTAAACCCCCTAAATTAAACTATTATACTTGCATCAAAATGATCACAGAGACAAAATTCAGTTGACCTAAATAAAGTAGCATTTTCTAATGATTAGTTTAATACGTTACACTATTTCTTTCGTAGTAATGCAGGTTTTTATACATCCGCAAATTATTTATTAGGTGTGGTCATGGATGTATTTTTGCACTTTGGTTCAATACAATAATATAAGTGACGAGATGCTAGCATGGTACCTTGTGTTCTTTAATGTTTAAGTCGGGTAATCTTAAGAATTAAAAAAATGCCTTGACTCCCGTACAAAATACAGCGCATGTCGATAAAAACGAAAGCTTTTTGAGATTGGTGATCTCGCACAACATCTATAGATTTGGTGCGATTTTGGGAGACCCTAAAAATTAAACATTTTGAATACTATTTTATCTTTTACAACTAAGTGCAACAGCAAAGAAATACTGGTATTTAAGTTAGAAGGTCATTATCATTATATTAAAAGTCAAATAAATAGTACTGTAAGCACCGGTTTTTTTCACCTAAAACAACTCAAGTCTATCCAAAAAAACCTTCCTACAGAGGCAACAAAACTACTTATCAACTCTTACGTAGTCTCACGTCTCGATTACTGCAATGGTATTTATGCCAGCCTTCCAAAATATCGAATTGACAAACTTCAATCCGTCAATTGATAAACTAAAAACTTCTATTTTTAAACTGTCATACCCTTAAATCCAATATACTCTTCCTGAGAGAAAGTCCAATTTTATCCAATTTTCTAATTATATCCTAAATCCTGTATCTAAATTTGGCTAATAAACAATTAGTTAATGTGAATTAAGTGTTAATCTTAAGTGACCTATCAGATAAGTATGGTACTGTATATTATCTCCATAATTAGTTAGTAATAACATAGATCATTGTAGAAATGTATTATATAATTGAACAGCGCCCTTGAGATGATTTCGCACAAAAACGGCACTATACAAATCATCCAATTATTATTATTATTATTAAAAAAGAGACTTGGGTTCCTTATATTTAGCTATTAAATATATCATATTGTGTAGTATGTGTACCTACGATACGTTTCCTTGTCTTAATAATGCAAGTACGTAAGTACCGTGTATCATGTTTAGTGGGTAAATATGTATTTTACTTTATATAAAATTAATGTATAAATTCACTTCCCTCTCTCTTCATAATTTTAGATGAAGGCTTAGAACACCCTCAAAGGGTAAACGCCAAGAAACATTTAAAAAAAAATTTTTAGCATAATCGACAAACTCGCAACTCGTACCGAAAAAATACTACAACAATATCTACATGATATAGATTAATGTATTTGTATATTTAAAAATAATCTTTGAATTTTACTGAAATTGTGCAAACTTACGCACAATTCAAACAATGTGTTTATTTATATTGAATCTCCACGAAAAATAATTTTACTAACTTCGTAAGTTGCGAAAATAATGTTTTCTTGTTAGTTCCACAGCAATATCATTACGTAACAGGCAAACTTCAACCTGATTTTTCCACAAACTTCCCGAACGATTCTATGAAAGTTTTTAATGCCAACCTGATGATTTAAAAACATTGTAATTTTTATAATTGGTGGACACTTTAAAGTACCCCGGGAAACTTAATCCGTTTCTGAAAGTTTAACTGAAAGTGCTGGTCTTCTTAATAAAGTCTGCAAGTTTATATAAGTTGGAGCCCCGAATGACATTGTTCCGGCTTCTTCCGATAAAGTTCCCACTTAGGAACTTGCATTTGGAGATTTTTACTTGGGGACTTTTAAGATCCATTTTAAGGGATAGCGACATCCATTGACGTCTTCCGTGGTCGAGGGGTAAGTCTCTCTACTAGCAAGCCAATGGTCGTGTGTTCAAATAATTTTCTTACTATTGGCCATATATAATAAAAATTGTCGGTATTCTTGTTCCAATAGCTGGCAATACTGGTTTTGCATGCAATTTCCATGTTCTTGGTATTCTGTAGTATATTTAATTATAAAATAACTAGCGCAAACTCGTGAAAAGTCAAAGGATATTTCAATACCAATTTTGAAACAGAAATTTGAGATAATTTTCTGTTAACTTATTACATTATAGGCAGTTACTATATCGCTTGCCTGAAATTGTTCAAACAAACAGTCACAATTTTGAAAATTAAACTAAAATTTAAAGCGAATCCTAGTTCTAGAGTTCATTGAACCGGCAAATTAATATTTTAAATTTGAAGGAAATCAAACCTTCTAAGCATTTTTACTTATTTTAAATCCGTAATAACGATAACTAGTGGCTTTTTTTTCTGTTTTTATAACTTGAAGAATAAAACGAATATAATTATTAATTTATATGAAAATAGCTGACGTGTACCCGGCGTTAATGGGAGTTATCCTTAGTATATATACATGTACCATAACCAACTTTTCTATGCCTTATTAAGATATACAATTCCGTAATACACCATTTTGATGTATCTCGTAAGGTTAAACAGCGTTAGCGATGTATATTTCCGTAATGCTAAATGCCCGAAAATATATTTTTAAGAACTTTATTACAAAACATACACTTTCTGTTGAAATTTTCTAAATGATTGTGATAACCTTATCAAAATCCGTTGCTTAGTTTAGAAGAACTAAGCGCATAAACAGACAGACGCGGATAGCGAATCTATTTTATAGTATTTAAAGATGAGATCAAAATAATTTTGTGCCTGGTTTTTAATGAAAATAATACGTTTGAGAGTACATTATTGTAAGTAGGATAAATATTTTGACGCCAGAAATTTGAATTGCAAGAATCAGATAATTGGTTAAAAGCACGTATGGACTGTGGAGCGCGTGGGTAATTTAAATAAATTTCTACCATTCAGGACTATCTAAATTTTACTTCTAATTTCGTCTAACAGCAGCCTTAAAATTTATAACCTTCAAAGAAAGCGTTCAAAAAACACAAAGTTATTTTTTCTATGAAATAACTTTATTTAAATCATTTCTAAACATGAAACACTTTTATTATTTCTAACGTGCTTTATCTCTCTCAGAAAATGTAATTAATATTGAAAAGCATTAAATTTTGTATGGCTCAATTTTCCCCACATGCAAAATGTTGAAATGTTTTTCCTTTTGTGGTATTTACGTTCTTCCATTTACTTTTTACAATGACATTATAAAAATATAAGACACGTTATATTCCTACCAACAGTACACAAAATGTAGCACCGCTTATGAAAAGGATAGCCATTCAAAGAATATGTGTGTACGAATGAAGAAGCTATACAAAGTATATTCATTTTTTCTCAGTTCAGTGATACCGCGCGCGTTGTCTCGGTAATATATATTCCTATAGTAATAAATGAATCTAGTCTGACCATTAAAAATATTTAAAAAAATATTTTTATATCAGTTTTTTTCAAATAATTGCAAAATTTCGTTGCGGCACCTTTTTTATATAAATAATAATAACGCCAATAACGTCTCAACATTAAGAACAAAATTAGGATAAAATTTAGCAAGTAAAAAACACTCAGTAAATTCTTAATTCGAAGTTGTTCATGTATAACAAAGGTAGACATTCAAATAAAATATGTGTATGAACGAAATAAATGATGCTGTGATTCTTTGAGAAATAATTATTTTTTAGTATAAATAATGTACGTGTATTTACAAATGAAATGTTATTCTATGGCTTTTTCTAGTGTTTGCTGTGTAATGTAAACACGTTCTCGCCACACATGATGGCATTTTGGCGCTTTTCACGCAATTTAATTAGAGGTGGCACACGTAAGGACGCGACGCGTGTCAATTTAGTACTAAAACTACGAAATCGAAAGAACGACAATTAGCGTTTCTTTGGCTTGCCACTTTGTGAGCTCTACGACGCTTCTATATGTACTGTAACGTCATTGAATAAAACGCTTTGTTTTAGCCACTGTTACTATGTGTTGTGTTCGTACAAACAGGTCTCTAACTCGTCTTGGAAGGAGTTAATAAATAAGTGGTTCTTATAGATTAATCAGGGATTTTTTAATACTCCGCGTATTATAAAGGTGACTCGATAGTCGACCTAACTAGTAGCTGGCCAATTGGAATCTGAAACAGTAAATTTCTCTGAGAGCCTTCCTCCTGGCCCTGGCGACTACTGGCCACTGGCTCCATCTTGCGGACTTCCACTCAAGCTCTATACACTGCCATCTATGCGTGCATCTATGGAGCTCTTACTTCCCAACAATATGTCAACTTGTTTCTTCTTTAGGATAGTTACAAAGTTTGTAAAAAACGGCGGTTAAAAAGTGTTCTATTATTATTTATATATTAAAATTTATATTATTAAAATTATTTATATATTGAAAAACTAACCCAAAAAAGGTATTAGTACAAAAATTTTAGGAAACATTCCTGAATATGAAAGTAATTACATCAACATTTTTTACAAGCCATAAAAAACAGGTCACATGATTCCCAATCTGCTTATCAAAAAAAATATCCAAATAGGTTTAACATTTTCGTAACAAGATTTTGTTGGTCTTTTTTTTTCAAAACCGAAAAGGACATTATTTTTACTATCAAATTTTAGAAATAAGATATTGTTGGGAAGTTACAGAAAACAATTCGGTGAGAATTTGATCAGACCATTAAAATTAAACAATTCAATAGTTTATAGCTTTTGAACGGTACGAAAGTGGAACAAATAATCGTACATTTTTATGCTTACCTTTAGTTTTTTTAGGATTAGCGGTTAGACCATTCTAACACATTGTCAAAACCAATATTTGATTCGTCTTTGAAAGGAAATTGACCCTTCACTCAAATGTTACGTCAATCAACATGTAAAATCGATTTCCTTTCAAATTTACGTACGTTCAAATCATAAAACACACAGCTTGGTTTGCTTAGAAAAAATATAATCATCATTATTTTTTTGTAACTCTCACAATTTATTATTTTAAATACCAAAAATATAAAACATTTATAATATTATTACAAAAATACAAAATGAATGGCATAAGAACAAAAAGGTGAATATGTTTTTAGTATTTTGACACCAATGAAGAGAACTATTAAGATTGGTGTAGGAGTAATGATATTTTTATATATGGTTCGAAATGAAGTGACTGCATTTTGTAAATGATGTTACGAGTGTTCAGATTCTAAATATAATTTTACTTTTTTCTAGAATAATTAAGGAAGACTATAAAAATAATACAAATAACTGTGCATTTGTTGTGTGATAAATTATAGGGATTTGATTGTTATATTTATGTTTCAATAATGAATTAAGTTTTAATTATTTCAATGTTTTATCTTTGAAAACTCTTAATTTTTTGTCTTTTTATTGATGTCTTCAATTTTTGGCACTTGAATATTATGAACAATGTTGCTGAAGGGATGATAGGTTGTTTATTTCAAAATTACTTTAGTAATTAGTCTCCCCATCCAATAATTCCATACTGAATTGATGAATGAACTAACGGGTTTTGAACTTTTTATTTAATTATTCAATAACTCAAGAATATTTCTTTTATATAAGTTCTTAATGTTTTTTTATAAAAAATAGTCGAGGATTTCTTGAAATTATCTCATCTTACTAACAATTCTATTTCCTATATCTATGTCTAAAATATAATTCAATTTAAGTTTGCATTTGATGTGTCTATAAATATATTTTAACGTTACGTTTCCGTTTCAAAATGGTGGCCGTATTGGATACTGTCTTTTTTAACCCGCCAGATTTCTAATGGGCGTAGATCCTTCTACACGTAAAAAACTTAGTAATGTAAACTATTTATTAAAAATCTTTTAAAATTATTCTTAATCCTGTTAAAAACGGGACTGCAGGCCACCAAGGAATGAATTTGATAGGTTTCATGTTTCACTTTTAGTAAAAAAAATGTAAACGCGACGTTTTTTTTTTTTATTTATTTATTTATTTTTTTTTTTTTTTATTTATTTATTATTGAATTTTTTTTATACATACATGGTTACATAAAATATTGAAAAATGTATAAAAAATATTGAAATAAATGTACATAATTAAAAAAAATCCCACGAAGGCGAAGCCTGAGTGTGGGTATTATAAGTATTTTTATCTTGTGTGTATGGTTTAAGTGGAAATACAATATCAAATATAAATTTAAGTTATTTTAAAAGAGTTACTGTAGAGATGCAATACAAGAAAGTAAATCATGAAATATGTAAAAGTTTTAAAATAACACAAATAATAAGGTAAATACTAGTTTTTAAAGAAGAACGTTAGAACACTTGTTCAAACAATCGTTGTATTTTCACATTTCGTCACTATATATTAACAGGGCAAACGCACGTGCATGAACACGTGTTCCGATATATTCGGAAAGTACTAACATTTCATTAGAAAACGGCCTCCTGTCACGTTTTAACAAATCAGCAATACTCATTTTTCTCTCGTTCAAATTGGAATCATCAATATTATGGAACCAAATAAATTTTGGTTATGATTTATTTAATAAGAGAAAATTATTAATTAACAGTAGTCTATACTTCGTTACAACCAAAAATGATTGGCCACCGCCATCTTTATTAATACAAGCCGTGCTGTAGAAAATGAACTGACAGTTAAAAATACTGTTTTCGAAATGTGAAAGGTTTAGAAGAGTTTATTACTAAATCCTGCTACTAATCCGTACTAAACATACTACTATATATATATATATAATATTGTTGCATTTTCAACTAAAATCAAGTTTTCAGGAGCCACTGGTGACGATTAAATACCGGTAACAACGTTTCTTTTTCCTGAATGATTATTTTTTAAAATTATTATTGATTGCTCATTTAAATTGCACGTCAAATACAGGGTTTTCCAATAAGAGGTGTTATTTTGAATAGCCCCCTATTTCTAGAAATTATTAAAATTCACTTGAGTGAATCAAATGCAAATCATCTTGAATGATGAGGCCCATTTCCACCTCGGTGGCTTTGTCAACAAGCAAAGTTGTCGCATTTGGGGCTCGGAAAATCCAAGAGTTATTGTTGAAAAGCCTTTCTATCCTCAACGTGTGACTGTTTGGTGCGGTTTATGGTCCGGCGGAGTCATTGGACCTTACTTTTTCGAAAATGAGGCTGGAGCAACAGTTACGGTGAATGGATTGCGCTATGGAGAGAATATTAATATTTTTTATGGATGGAATTGGTTGTTATTAATCTGGACAACGTTTACTTTCAACAAGACGGCGCTACGTGCCACACAAACAACGAAACCATCACCTTCTATAGTCAAAATACAAGGGAATCTATGCTCTCAAAAAAAAAATGCGGCCAAAACCATATACTCAAATTCTCCCATTTTCATCAGCGAGGTGCTGTCACCGTACTTTAAGGAACTTCTGTGGAAAACTAAGCAGACGGCTAAAGAAACCCACTACCAATACGTGTGGTTTAAATCAAATAAATTGCTTGTCCGCAAAGCAACTGGGGATAAAATCATCCAAATAAAACACGAAAATGACCTAAAAAAATGGGGAAACAAACTTAGACGACTAATACACCTAAATCCAAGTAAATTAAATGTATTGCTAATTATTTAATATGGCCGAATTACTAAATAGTATCCACTCAACTAGCACTCACTCACATTATTCAACCAATAATACAAAACTATGCGATTTTTTATTTAGCACCCCAGGCACCCTAACTATATTAAATCAAAACATAAGATCCCTAAACAAAAACTACGACGAACTAGACATACTATTGTCCTCCTTTAAAATAGACTTCAATATTATTATATTAACAGAATGCTGGATCCCAACCTCCTTTACTGTAAAACACAAAAAAACTACTCCTCATATTTCACAACAAAATACCAAAACCAAAATGATGGAGTTGTTGTTTACATAAAAGATAATCTTAACGCCCCCGTCTCAGAATTCACCCTAGAAAACTCAAACTGTTTACAAATAATCGCTGACCCAGATACGTGCATACTCGCTATTTACAGATCACCTTCATCACACAACATTACGCCCTTTCTAACAGCTCTCGACTCTCACATAAAAAAATTACCCACTTCAAAAACATCATCGTAACTGGTGACCTAAACATTAATATACTTCCACAAGGCCATCCCCAGAATATCGAATACCAACTGATGCTCCTGGAACATGGCATAATAAGCGCTATCAACACTCCAACCAGAGTTACCAGAGACTCGGAATCATGTTTAGATCACTTAATGATCAAATCCAAAAACAAATTCTGTAGCGTAGTATTCGAATCCACAATCACAGATCACTACACAACAATGATAGGACTGAGCACACAGGCATTGAACCCAACAATTCAAAACAACATCACAAAACTTGAAACTGACTACGTGAACCTAAAACATTGCCTAGAAAAACAAACGTGGGAACACCTTAAAAAAATTAACAACACTGATGAAGCCTAGAATTACTTTATAACATACCTACAAACGCTCATCACTCAAAACACCACAAAAACATTCAAATCCTTCACGCACCGCAAAATAAGACTTAAAAAATGGATTACTCAAAGCATAATAAATAACATTAAAAAACGGGACAAACTGCACAAACAAGTCAAACGCAACCCAAATGATACTTTTCTGAACTCTTTCTACAAAAGGTACAGAAATACTTGCTATCTAATTATACGAAAAGCCAAAGAATTATATTACAGAAACAAACTGGTAACTGCTAACTTTGACCCGAAAAGCGTTTGGTCTATTCTGAGGGAAAGTACAAATACACAAAAATACAAAGATGATGAAATAAAAAAAATACTTATCAACGACGAAGAAGTCGACTTTCACAAAAATCCTACACTTATCCTTAATTACATAAACAGACATTACACAAATATCGGAGCTAGCCTAGCCGAAAATATAAAACAAAAGTCGTCTAGTAACGATAATCAAGAACCTCAAAAAATTCCGACTCAGTGCACTCACAAAAATAGTGACAGTCTATTCAAATTACATAGAGTAACTCTGGAAGATACCAACAAATTAATACATTCCCTAAAAAATAACACAACATCAGGTCCCGACGGAATAGACTCTAAAACAATAATTACACTAAGCCAACAACTACTTACTCCACTAACATACGTTATTAATCTTAGCCTGAAAGAAGGAATTTTTCCGAGCATCCTAAAAAAAGGTCTGGTTATTCCTATTCATAAATCAGGACCCAAAAATAATGTAAACAACTTTCGACCCATTACACTATTAAACACGTTGTCAAAAATTCTTGAAAAGGCATTAAAAGAACAGCTGCAACAATATCTGGAAAACATGCAAATACTCTCAGTTAACCAACATGGCTTTAGAAAAAATAGGAACACAGAAAACGCAATTGCCACTGTAACCGAGTTTATAACACATAATTTAGATGCAAAAAAAAAGTTATTTCAATCTATTTAGACTTATCTAAAGCCTTCGATACAATTTCGGACAAAAAACTTTTCAAGAAGCTAAAAAACATTGGCATAAATGGAGTAGAATTTGAATTAATGAAAAGTTTCATGTCTTACAGAACACAACAAGTTAAAATTGACAGCAAGACAAGTGAACCACTTTTAATCACGTACGGAGTCCCACAGGGGAGTGTCCTTGGCCCACTAATATTTCTCATATACATAAACGAATTATTTGACATTGAAATTGATGGTAAAATAGTGACCTTCGCTGATGATACAGTTCTTCTGTGTCAAGCAGCCACATGGAAAGATTTATTCATAACAGCTGAAAAAAGTTTGTCAATTGTCATAAAATGGCTAAACAGAAATACTCTTACCGTTAACGCAGTCAAAACAAAATATATCACACATAGTATTACACAAAGAGGTCAACCTCCTTCTAACTTGGACTTGTTTTTGCATGAATGTAAACAAACATCATCCAATTGCCAATGCGAACACATCGAAAGGGTAAAACAATTAAAGTACCTAGGAGATATTATTGATTCATACTTACAATGGACTGAACACATACTTTTATTACCAATAAACTAAAACGAGTCTTGCACCTAATAAAATCCATTAAAAACATTTTCCCACTAACAATACTTAGATCAATATATTTTGCACTGTGTCAATCCATTGCCACTTATGGAATATTAGCTTGGGGAAGCGCTACAAACACAACAATTGACCCAATTCAAAAAGTTCAAAAGGCAATAATAAAACTCATACTGCAAGTACCATTCTACACAGACTCAACTAAAATCTTCAAAACACTAGACGTCATGTCAATAAGACAACTTTACGCCAAAACTGCTCTCCTAAACCTCATCCATAATAATCTTCATATTACAAATCAAGCACAAGCCATAATAAAAACCAGGTCCTCAACAAATAAAACACTGAACATTCCGATAACACACACCACACACGGACAAAGACACTTTCAATACTACGCAACCAAACTTTTTAACAGTATGCCCATTACTTTGAAACAATTATTGACTACAAATACATCTACAAATTCCTGGATGCCTGGATAAAAAATCAAGATATTCACTTTATTCAAAAGATTATAATTCCAAACCAAACATAACCAAAATATAATAAGTAAAATTAAATATTATACACGTTCTTCAAGAATTATCCAAAAATACATACACGCATATATAAATGTGTGTTTTCATGTTTCAATATATGTCTGTGAAAAAAAAAAAATAAATAAATAATTTTCTATTATGATTTAAGATTTTCACGGCCAAAAGTATTTTTGTTATTTGTTTTTGGGGTGTTATGCCGTGTTGCGCTAACTCCTTCTTTAGCCAACGTTTCGGACAACATTGCAGTGTCCATCATCAGGGCAGATGTGTTATTTGTTATTAAATAACACATCTGCCCTGATGATGGACACTGCAATGTTGTCCGAAACGTTGGCTAAAGAAGGAGTTAGCGCAACACGGCATAACACCCCAAAAACAAATAACAAAAAAATAATTTTCTACACAACACATAAATACCTGTCACACTTAATCACAAACACGTTAACACCTCAGCACAGGTTCTCCTAGTGAGGTGTTCACGTAACATACAATATAACACACACACAGTTTTACCTAAATCAACCTATGTTCTTCATTTTTTATACCTTTTTTCTGTACTTTTTTCTCTGTACTACAATATAAACCACTGTAACAATTTGTAAAACGTGTATTCAAGAATAGACATAAATAAATAAATAAAATAAAATTGATCATTTACAATTTAATATCAAAATAACACCTCTTATTGGAAAACCCTGTAGTTACCTTATAAAAAAATAATATTGTAACTGCTAGAATTTGAGGGCTTCTGTGGTTGAGGGGTGAGGCTCTCGTCTAGCAACCCGGTGGTCGCGGATTCAATCGCGGCGTGCACGTCAAAGTAAATTTTATTGAAATAATATAATATTGTATATTTGCGGCACGTTTCAGAGTGGAATATACTTTCAGTATCGCCCTGGTGGTGGTCTTACACCAGTTCATACAAAATGGAAAATTTCTTTAAATAGATTTAGCTGTGTTTGGTGACTGGATCTGAATCGCTAGGTACTTCCCCAATTTCCTCTTCCCCATTTCATCCCTCCAAAATACCCTAATTGGTGATGCCATAGTGTTCCTGGCTCCACACGGTTGGGAGCAGTTGCGACACTCGGGCGATATACACATAAAAAAAAATTGTCAGAATTCGCAAAAAGATGTTACAGTCGGGTGCGCATTTTGAATATCAAGTAACTACCTAGTTGACAAGCATTATTGTGTCCACATAACAAAAAGAAAAGTTTGATTGCGATTTCGAATGAGATTAAAGAATGTTTGCGCCAATAAAGGCGAATTTCTTTTGTTCATCGGGAAACGGAATTTTGATGTATCAATAATTTCTCCTCTCTCATCGCGATCGCTCGCTGTTATGGTCGCAGTGGAACGCAGTTCTCGCTCGTTTCTATAAACCGCATTGGCGACATAAGACTAATTATGGGGGTTTGCTCGACGCTTACGTTTTAATTAATTATGATGAGCTTATTACTTATATCTCAAATATTTCTAGAGGTATCCCTAAGGATGTGAGTTATTTATATGTAAGATTAATAAAAACAGGACCTTACCATTAAATTATGCTATGTAAAACGGTTTGAAAATTTTATAATGTTTTTTTTCAACTATAATTAGCGATATACGCCGAATTTTATATTTCTAGACGATGAATTTGTAATTTCCAGAGAGATTCCTTTAAAAACATTTGAGAATTTAGAAATATGATCATCAGAAATAATTTAAATAAACCCCAGGGAAAGATCGATTTTCTAGACCTGCTAGGGCAAAGTCTACCGTAGATCCATCAATTACGTCAGGTCGCGCGCCGAATATTTTTTTTACACAATGTCATGACTTATGTTGTTGAGATTCCCACTTTATTTTAGAGATTTGGTAGGGCAAAGTCAACCGCAGAACTGACCAATACACCAATGCCGCGCGTCTCATATTTTTATGCACGGCTGCTTCACTTACGTCGTTAAGATTCCGGCTTTGTTTTTAGGTATTGTCTCGTTTTAATTACAACGCCATTAGTTTGTAGTGGAATCCATTATGAAACAGAGTGACCACTGGAGGAATCATTCCACCATTTCACCTGTACCTACGGTAAGCTAAATTCCCAGATAAATTGTTGCCGATGTAACGATCTCGATAAAACACAAAAAATATTGTTTGATGTATAAAAAACAAAGAAAATGATCTGATTCATAAAAGCTCCAGATACCTATCCGGTGAGAAATGTTCACTTTCTTTTTAAATATAATTTTAAGAACTTTCCAATGATTGAACAATGAAAGCTTTTTCGCTGCAAATAAATTTGAAATATCTGATTAAGATTGCTGGTAGAAATCTCAGCAAATGTTTAATGTCTATGGAGATGTTTATTCTATTCTACTCCAACAAAATAATATATTTTCCCCGTCGAGGAGGAAGGCGAAGGGAAAAGTTAGAAATGTTGATTGACGCTTGTATTTTGTTGTTCGCACTTAAAGAAACGAGGGGCGGGTGTCCCTCCATTGTTTAACGAAGATAAACATTCGTTTATTTGTAATTGCTAAAGTCTAAGGGCTCTTCAAAATGTTGCCATCACTCGATGAATTAAATGACGATAAAATATTTGCTATTCTCGGCAGCTCTCCCACTGACTTGTAGAATTAATTATTTTCTAGAGAAAATCTCAATTAGGGACCAAACTTGGAAAACACAAGTTTTGAATTCTAATTTGGGAAGAACTGATTAAATCATCTACCTCACAGAAGCTTTTGTTTACTTAGAACTATCGGTACCTTCCTACGTATATTTTTTATGCGAACGACCCTTTTCGATGTAATTAAATTTCCACTGATCACTTCAGCTGATAATAACAATTATGAAGAGTGTCGCTACAAGACGGCTTATAAAATTTTATAACAGCTTGACTTTGAAAGTAAAAACATGATCAATCCAATGGTTCAGTGACAAGTGGTCTCTAGTTCTTAAGTACGCGGAGCGCATACGCGTGCGCTTATTTTATTTATTTATTTATTCATTAACGCAATTTTTAGGAGCTTTTACATGTGAATATTAAGAAATTTACATTATTTATTGTATATAACTGAATTGCTTAATTAACAACATTTTATATTTGTTAAAAGATAAATTGAAAATGTCCACTGACTTGGCATAATTGTTTCCCTCCATTATGTAGTATTCTGGGCAAAGAGACATATAGTAGTTAGTCCCAGAATTTCCGCACTGAAATAAATCCTGACTTCTAGTAATACGTTTCGGAATCCGGAAGCTTATCGATTCTAGCAATACCGGACTATCAACTAAATCATGTATAATTTTAAGTAGATATACCAACCAAGTCAGTGAAATTTCTTCTGTCTGACAATTTGAGCATATTCATATAATTTAACAGAGTGTTTTAGTTCAATATAATTGCTGAAATTCCCATTTTAAAATTTATAAATCGTAAGAATTTGTTTTGTATTCTTTCAACAACTTGTGCATGCATATTATAATGTGGGTTACAGACAGGAGAATTGTACTCAAGTTGACTTCTTACATAGGCAAAATATAACATTTTAATACACTTTTTATTTATTTTTTTGAATAACTTTATTGAGTAAAACCTCAAATTGTAATATTTAGTTAAAATTTCTGGTTAGCCTAGTAATAAATCCCCACATTTTTAAGCCCTCATTAGATATTTCTGTTATGTTGTTAACAAACGGAAGATTCGATTGAAAAGTGATGCCTGAGTTTTTGATTTGTGTTAATGTCTCAAGAGTATTGTTATCAAAAATCACTGGATTTTTTATTCCAGCAAATCTAACTATTTGAAATTTTGAGATATTTAAGAAAAGTCTATTTTCATTTCACCAAATTAATAATTTGTTGATATTGTCTTGACGAATGTTGCAATGGTAAATATTTTGAATAGTTCTATAAATTTTGAGGTTATGTTAATATGTTTCACTTGTCAGCGGGCGCAATTCATAGATTCGTCATGTCTTGCGATTTAGATATTGAATTTGAGAACAATATACTTAGTTAATTATTTTGCTAAGCCATCTGTCAAAACAAACAACCATAGATATACCAAACATAACATTGGAGGGGCCCCATCACATTCCTAACAACAGTACAAATCTTATTGTTTACCTCTTTCGTCGTACACGTTAAGAATCAGTTTTCCTCCAGTGTCCCTCCATTCAGCGTTTATTAGAACATATACATAAAAACTATTTGAAATAATTTTTCCTCAACATTGACGGATCTAAAGAGAAACAAAAGTTTATAATTTAATTTAGCTATGGCAGTTTAACTCACTATCTCAGGGCTGTCCCACAATAAATATGCTTTTTAATTAGCCAAGTAGCGAATAAATCAAACACTTACCCCTTAAAAACCAGTTCACCGGGAGTATTTAGTGAGAAATCTGAATTGAAGAAGAGGTGAAAAATTTTTGAAGACTCTTATGCGAATATAGTGATACCAAATGTAACAGTAGATGCATAGATAATACCACTCATAGATGTGGAATCAACTCGTTGGAGGTGTGACCTTTACACGTCTCACGCCGATCTGAGCTAGCGATGGTACCAGCTCAATATTGTGGTATGGCTCAAACAGTCACTCAATTCAACAATGAGAAAACTGTGCTTACCCGATACGGCTGCCCCGGTACAGCTCTTCAGGTACGGTTTCCCCGCTAAACAGCTCCCCAAATACGGCCTCCTTTATACGTGTCACAGCTCCCAGCTCCCTGCGTAATCGTATGACTCTTGATACCAGTACGCCGGAAGAAATGGGGTCTACCCATAAGCTACACCTTTTGTAATTTTTATTTTACAATAAATAATTTTTGATTTGATTTGATTTGATATTACCAGGAGAAAAATAAGATGCTAGGTAGATACATGGGTCCAAGTCTAGATGTCGACCTGTCAGACGCCTTTAAGGTCTCTGAGTATTAATGCATGCTTGGATAATTTGAATGGTGCTATTTTTTCTAAAATATCTCCTGATGAAAATGAGTAAGAGTTCATTGGCAGTCAGTGGTTGAGTTGGCATTGCGTTTGGGTCCTACCCAGGAGTAGTGTGTTCAATTCCTCGGCTGGCTAAATCTTCCATCACAACACAAGCAACATTATCCGCTTACTGTGATGGTAGTAGGAGATTTTCAAATATTGTCAGGTTATTTGTAACCTGGGAATGTTTGTCTTTCTTAAAAAAATACACTTGTATGGTTTACTAGGAGTCGTATGAATACGGCTCATCAAAAAGATTGTGCGGATCAATCGTGAACGACTCATCGCTAACCTGGACAGCCCAGATCGGCGCAGCAATGCGAGCGTGGAATTGCGTTGCGTATGATAAGTGTCTTTCTAAAACATCTATTTCCATAGAATATAATTATATGGATTGTAATTAGTCCAGATATCTCAATGTGTTTTCTTACGTATCGTACGTCGACCCGGTGTGTTTCCACCTTAAATCATTTACACGGGGCCACACTTTCCCACTAATGATGGTGGAAGTTTTTGTTTTATGTGAATTCCGCACAATAGTCCCATCTGCTCCCATCCATCTGAAGTCAGTAAGACTATGGAATCCCCAATAATTGCGGTATGCTGTAAGGCTGAAGGTAGAGGTAAGGGGAATGAGCTGGGGAAGAGGAAGGGAATAATTTTGATAAATAACAATTTGACCACCGATTTTCATTGCCATTAATTTATTTATTTATTAACGGACCATGTCCAAATAGAACATATAACATATTACATGAAGTTAATACAAAAAGAGATGTTACAATAATATGTTTTAAAAAATATTACGGCTATGACGAAAACATGGTTTTGATGGAGTTCACAACTTCAAAATATTACTTGCGAAATCATTAAGACTAATACCAAAAAAATCAATGTCCTGACTTGAGTTGACAAGTCTGGCCATTCTGGACATTGGTGAATGGTATCCATAATTTGTGGAGTGTTGATTGAGGAACAGCAATTAATTATTTCTGAATCAACGGGAACGGATATTGAAAGGGATGAAATACAAACAAATTAAGTGGGGCAATCATACTGTTAACATCGATGTATTATATTTAGAAGAGACATGAATAGATGAAATAGGTTCCGCTTTTTTACCTCCAACTCTCCCAACGCTCCAACTAAAACTTCCGAATACCGTCTGCGCCCACCGCTTATCGCGTTCTAATAGTGGAACAAGTTTCAATGAGGTATTAATTAGTACGCACTAGCGCCTCTAATTTTAACTATATGACTGTTAATCATTTTGAAAATGCAGATGAGATCAAAGTCCTTCGTACGTTTTTTTAAAGAAGAAATGTTGAATTTTACTTTGTGATTGATAATTTAATGATAGAAAAAATAAATATTCTTCTTACGCTTTTGTAAATAGCATCGTTTTGGGATTATCCTTAATTCCATAGCACATTAAATAAATACAAATAACCTTAAACGATAAATAAAATAAGATTAATTGGTCGTAAATAATTCTGAGAATGGTTTGTGTCTTTTACGGATTAGTGTAACATACTGCCTATTATTCATTACTTGAAATAAAATACATATTTAAATGTGATACTTTGTATGAAAATCATATTATAATTTAAGGGTGCTTTGCGGCACATATAATTTTCTTAAGAGTTATACCACTTTTGAGATATAAAAAAAACGATTTTTTTTTGCTAGTTAAATTATTAATACTGTAAAGAATATTTGAAACGCTTAACCATTTCAAAATTCAAATTATTCCGTTTTTTTTACTTTAGAAAGAGAAATAATAATTCTTTCCAGTTTGTAACAATTTTATTTATTGGAATCCATTAATAAAATCCTAAAATTAGCCAAAATTAATAATTCAGATTTCGCACCGCTATCGTAACAATCGGTTTAACTTTAAAAAAAATTATTACATGAACGAGATAAAAGTGAAGGTACAGTTTTCTTGAGAAATCTCCAAATAAAACGACTTTGGTTTCAAAATATCGAGTTCTCTCAATTTTTATATGATGGGAGTAAAAAATTAAGTAAAAATGTGGTTAGCGTTTTTGACAACTTTTTTAAGTTTGATATTGAAATTTTTATTATTTTGAAATAGTTATGTTTATTTTAAATACATACATTGGAAAGATAATTTATTATTATTTTTAAAATAGTATTTTTTTTACGTAAAATTAAAAAATAAGATGTATATAGCGCATTTAAAACACACAGAAAACATTGCAAACTGAACAGATGTAATTAATGTACTGAAGGGTTAAGACGCTGGAGCCGCACTATTTTTCTTTTGAGATTTATTCGAAACTCTTTTTGTCAAACTGGTGTACAAGATCTACTAAACCGATTTTTTTTAAATTTACAACAAATATTCTTAAAAATATTATCTATGATTTTTTCCAATTTTTTTTAGTTTTCAAATAAGGGTCCTACTTATTGGCTCATATCTCTGATATAATTGTATTATTCTTTTTAATTATTTTGTAGCGGTGTAAATGTAAAGTAGGAAAATTCCAATGTTTACATGTAATATTGAGATCTACAGGATCAATTATAGGGTACAAATACGGTAGAGCAAAGATCTCAATCTCATGATTGTGGGGTTAATTCTCTGTCAAGTAAGGAGGAAAATCAGAAATAATAAGATTAATTACTTAATAGAAATTATATAGAAACCATCAAAAGTTACAACAAAGGAGTACAAATAATAACCATGTAACAATAGGAATAAGAGTAGGCACATACCAGATGGAATCCTGAACCAAACTAAACTAACTTTACGTGGTCGAGAAACGAAGGAATAACAACGGGTGGCGAACGAAAACTTGTCTCTTGTCACTTGTCAACGCGCGCCTGCAGGAGCATCAAGTCCGCAGCACGTGGCAAGCAACCAGACTCGTCTTAAGGAGCCAGGACATCCTTCTCTTAGTGGAAACGGGAGGACGCAACTCCTTCAACGTGCGCCTGCAGGATCATCAAGTCTGCAGCACGTGGCAACCAACCAGACTCGTCTTACAGACCTCGGGAACAGCAATCCGTTCCTTCGCGACGCGGGGACACTCAGCCATCAACTTCTAGCCACAGCTAGGACCAATCCATTTGCGGTTTCACAACCGAAACACGAGTACTACAAATATGACCACCGGCCAACACTGGATAAAAAGCGGGATTCCATAATCACCACTAAAATAATAATCAACACGAACTATTCGTGAAAGGTAAAACACCCCGCGCCCTTTTTAAAAGAAAAGCATGACTTCTATTCACATGATTAAGTCAGATTAAAACACCTTAAATGGCGAGTGACAAGATCTGCGAGCAGCTGCCCAAAAAAACTCATCAGGGAGGAAGTGACCAAAAACAAAACTGTCCTTCCTTCCTTAAAAATATTGCCAAAGCTAAAAAAAAACACCATAGACAAAATAAACCCAATTAAGCAAGAACTACACTTGTCACAAAATATTTATGTGACAATTTATAAAACTACTGTGTATATATTTATAGTAAGAAAATATTTTATAACTGCGTAGAAATTTAATTTATTTTTATAGCTATTTTTCCGAGCGCTAAGGTGGTGTAACTCCCTAATATAAGTCTTTTGCTATCACGTAATATAATTACCTACGTTACTTGAACTCACATTTATTTTTCACGTACCTACCTGTTATTTAGGCAATATATTATAATTAAACATATCAATTTCTGAAGTCGTGGCATGGGTGCGTGATTTTAAATTGTACGAATGCGTGCAATTACTAAAGTTCAATGAACTTTTAATTTTCAGAAATGAAACTAATGAGTAAAACAAGCGATAAAGAAGGAACCAAAATTATTTTATTCATAAATAATTATTATTTATTTATAGTGTGAATTTTTTTCCAATTGCTTTTGTTTATGAGCCTGCATCATATTTGGAGTCGATTTTGTAGTATATATATATCTTTTATTTGAGCTTTCCTTTTCCAGTAAATTTAGTTGTAATTTTTAAATGCGACGAAGCGTAGTCCTGCTCCGAAAGTGTTTTTAAGAATTATGTTGCCGATGAAAATATTAAATAATTTGGAAAAAAAAAATATTTGTGTTCTCCATGTGATGTAGATTCACCCGTTTCCCGATTGTTCTACGTGTTTCCGAACACCGTGTATAAGAGTTAGGTAACTTTTTATTTTATTTTTTACAATTCATATTAAAGACAAAAGCATACAAAAATCTTTCACACATCCATATTGAAAATTAATTTTGTTACATGAACAGGTACTTACCTAAGCCTATTTGAATTAATGAACAATTCCTTTCTTTTTAAGAATTATGAGAAGTTCTGATATTTTGAATTTTTAACGAGCGTGCGTGTTTCGGGGTCGATTTTCCCAACCCAACCTCTTTCCCAGTCGAGCGATCATCAAACCGTGCCCCATACGTATACACCTGCATTATATATTTACCTATACATGCACACCTTAAAACCTATCCTTGTGGTGTTTCTTGTTTGGCATTTGTTATTGATTTTAATAATGCTCCTTCCTCATATGACTGTGAGGAGCATTTTCACAAAGAGGAATATCTTCAAACACTTTTTTTCGTGGAACAGTTTTAAGAGAATCACCACTCAGGGTCAATGTTTTATGAACAAAAAGAAAACTTAATTCATTTCTAAAAGCCTTCTTTTTAGAAAAGAAGTCGAAAATTGCGAATTTTTACAAAAGAGACATATTATTTGAATAAAAAATTTTTCACGAAATATCTCTTTATCTCTTACATTTTCGTGAATTATACAATTTGTCCAAATAAACGACACCATCTGAAGGATAATTCTCTTACATTTTCATGAATTATACAGTTTGTCCAAATAAACGACACCATCTAAAGGATAATTCTCTTACATTTTCATGAATTATACAGTTTGTCCAAATAAACGACACCATCTGAAGGATAATTCTCTTACATTTTCATGAATTATACAGTTTGTCCAAATAAACGACACCATCTGAAGGATAATTCTCTTACATTTTCATGAATTATACAGTTTGTCCAAATAAACGACACCATCTGAAGGATAATTCTCTTAAAATTTCATGAATTATACAGTTTGTCCAAATAAACGACACCATCTGATATTATTAATACTCTAGCGTCTGGACGGTGTAGGCCCTCTGATTGGTCAAATTTAAATTGTCTGTTTCAGTTAAATTCCGCTAACTTGAAAATTAAGGCACGATTTGAAAATGACACGATGCTCATATAATTTTTGGATAATATCGAAGAAAATATGTTTTAGAAAGTTGACAATCCATTGGATTCATTACATTACAGTAAAAATTATCCACAATTACGTATTAAAATTTGACGTTTATCATTATTCACGCCATATTCACGCGAAAGACAGATTGTCCAGTGTTGCCAGCGTACATGGATTTCCAATCATTGTAAAAAACTTTTATAGCCAGTTAGTGTCAAGCAATGTATGTTAATGTGAGATATATTATAATTATAAATAATAAATATAATTATAAATCCACCATTACCACCATTTAAAGCCGGCTGCAAAAATAACCAGCTCCACTCGATACTTTACGTAATTAATTATTTTTTGATATTACAACACCGACCCCATGCGCTATCATGTTTAATATCTAGGTAATTACATAATTATTGACGTGCTAACCTAGAAATTTGTTTTAAAAAGTTCCTGTGAGTCACTAAAAATAAATATTTTGTTTTCAGATTATTATTTCAATTTAATAACTATGGCTAAAAGGAATGTGGACAATATTTTACCAGAATTGGCCGAATTTCGGAATGTTCGAATGAGAGAGGGACGTTTACCGAGCGATCGAAGTGCCAGAAGACGAATAGAATATATGACTGATAATCAAATTGAACACAATAATTCCAGAAGGCGGTTTTCCACAGCAAATAGATGTAATGTATTCTTGAAGTGTGCTTTAATCAATAATCCAAATTATGTGCTTCCAGAACAGAATTATTTCGGCGTCATGTCAAAAGAATGTACAATCGAGCATTGCAAGGCGCTTCATTTTGAAGTTGAAAAAGGTAAACTGTTACATTCTTGCTGTCATAATGGAAAAATAATACCACAAATTTTAGCTTATCCTCCAGCACTTAACGCATTATTGACAGGAGATTGTAGTCAATCTAAAAACTTTAGGAATTTTATTCGTCAATATAACAGTGCTAATGGATTTGCCTCATTTGGAGCGCAAATAGCTAATATCCCAGGTAATGGTCCATATTGTTTAAAAATTTCTGGTGAGGTTTATCATTTGACTTCCAGAAGTATACATGTTGAAGGTGAAATACCTTCCTATGCTCAGCTTTATGTATATGATCCTGATGAGGCTGTTAGAGTGCGTATGAGTCATCCATCTAATGCCGATTGCTATCAAAATATAATGCAAATAATTGATAGCGAAATACGCCAAATAAGCCCTTATGCTCATCAGTATAAGAAACTAAAAGAAGCTGTCGAGGAAGAAGAATTACGCATTGCGGCTGACGGTGGGCAGGTGAGAGATATACGTCTATTATTTACACGTTCATCAGCTGATGACCAACGGAGGTACAATGCTCCAACCAGTTCTCACGATATCGCCATGGTATATGTAGCAGACAGAGACGGGAATTTACCATCGGGTATAGATATCGCTGTTTATCCTAAAAATGTTGAAGGACTTCAAAGGGTGGCAACTTTATCAAAGCATTTAGATCCTATGGTTTTCCCACTACTATTTCCATCAGGTGAATGTGGTTGGACCCCAGGCTTTCAGCATCATGCTGATTTCTGTACTGCTCAACGTCATACTGTAACTGCCATGCAGTTTTATGCAAGTAAATTAGCAGTGCGAAGAAACATATTTAATCCAATCCATTATGCGGGTAAACTTTTTCAACAGTATTTAATTCATGCTTACATTATTTATGAATCTGGTCGCCTAGATTACATAAGGAAAAACCAACGACAACTCAGAGTGGAATGCTACCAAGGTTTGCAAGACCATGTAAGAAATTTAGCCACTGATAGAGGAGTACGTGCAGGTAACATAGTCATTCTTCCATCTTCATTTACTGGTGGACCACGCCATATGAATAAACTTTATCAAGATTCAATGGCAATGGTACGTAAATTTGGTCGTCCTGATCTATTCATAACGTTTACATGCAATCCCAAATGGCCAGAAATACAAACCGAATTGGAACATTATCAATCGGCCGCGGACAGGCCTGATATAGTAACCAAGGTTTTCCATCTAAAAGTCAAGGAATTTATTCATGATATGACTGAGAAACATGTTTTTGGAAAGGTAATTTGTTGGGTTTATACAATTGAACAGCAAAAAAGAGGACTCCCTCATCTACATGGCGTGTTTACACTTTGCAGCCAAGATAAGTTGTATACAGCTTCTGATATTGATAATGCCGTATCTGCAGAACTACCCCATCCGAAGAATTCGGCTTTGTACCATATTATTTTAAAAAATAACATTCATGGACCATGTGGCGTACTTAATCCAAGGTCAGTCTGCATGGTAAACGGTAAGTGCTCTAAAAAATTCCCCAAATCATTTAAAGATTCTACTGATAATAATTCCGCAGGCTACCCAGAGTACAGGAGACGTGATAATTTTTCTGAAAATCACGTTGTTCGGGATATACGTATCGACAATCGATTTGTTGTTCCATATAATGCATACCTTAGCAAAAAATATGATGCTCATATTAATGTTGAAATTTGTTCCTCAGTGGCCAGTATTAAATATATTCATAAATATATATCTAAAGGTTTTGATTGTGCTAGAATCGAAATAAGACAAGAAGCTGGAAATTTGGAGAGTGCGGTTATTCAATATGATGAAATTAAGCAATATATCAATTGTCGATATGTAAGTGCCCCTGAAGCTGTCTGGAAAATTATGGAAAATCCTATACATGATCAATCTCACTCAATTTTACTTCTGGCTTTACATTTACCCGACAGCCAATCTGTGTATTTTGTAGAGGGGCGGGAGGAACAGGCTCTCAGGGAAGCATCTACAAGGAACACCTCTTTAACAGCGTGGTTCCAATTGAATCTTCAAGATATTGAGGGACGCTCTATTCTGTATCAAGATGTACCAAATAATTATGTCTTTTCAGCTGGTAAAAAGTGGACGAGACGACAGCGGGGAGGTGGCAAAATCATTGGACGAATACCTTCAATTTCTCCTAGAAATATAGAACTGTATCATTTACGGCTGATTCTTATAAAGGTGGCTGGAGCTACATCCTTTGAATCTTTGCGAACTGTTGATGGTAATTTACTAGCTACTTTTCGTGATGCGGCGCGTGAACTGAAGCTCATTGATGACATAGGAGAATGGACGCAGTGCATGACGGAGGCTTCATTGTATTTGATGCCTAAAACTCTTCGACATCTATTTGTTTTAATTTTAATACAATGTATCCCTTCGGACCCGTTGCAGCTGTGGAATGATTTCAACAAATGTATGTCTGAAGATTTTTTTCATCATGGTGTTGCTGAAGAAACAGCTATTAATCTTTGTCTTTTAAACATACAGGATATGCTTATGAAGGAGAATTCATCTTGCAGAATGCAGGGCTTACCTGAACCTGATGAAAGTTGCAGTTTTGGACAAGTGACTGATTTTAATGTAATTTCTGAAAACACTTTAGGTGAATTGATGGCTGCCAAACTCAATGACGAACAACTTCAAGCATATAATTCTATTTTGAATAAGTTTTTTTCAGATGAAAATGATGACAATAAATGTTTCTTCATTGATGGCCCAGGAGGAACAGGGAAAACATACCTTTACGAAACTTTAATTCACACTCTAAGAGGAAAAGGTAAAAAAGTTTTATCAGTCGCTTGGACAGGCATTGCAGCTATCTTGCTTCCAGGTGGGGTAACGTGTCATACTGCTTTTAATTTACCCCTCAGTTTACAAGACAATACAACATGTAAGGTCACATCAAAGAACCGGAAAATTATAACAGAAGCAGATATTATAATATGGGATGAAGCACCAATGGCTCCAGGTGTAGCTTTAGAAGTAATTGAGCGTACTATACGTGATATCATGGGAAGTGATTCTGTCTTTGGTAACAAAGTTATTGTTTTGGGCGGAGACTTTCGTCAGATCCTTCCAGTGTGTCGACGTGCTTCACGAGGACAATTAATTGCCGCTTGCATAAAAAGCAGCATACTTTGGTACCATTTCAAAACTTTTCAATTAAAAACAAATGTCAGAGCTTTAGAAAGTGAAAACATATTTTCTAAATGGCTTTTGGACTTGGGAGATGGAAAACTTCCTCCCGTAGAAGGAACATTAGAGTCCTCTGTGCTTATTCCCAATGTAAATATTTGCCAAGATATTATTCAATGTATATATGGTAAGACACATACCACTGCTGATGCCTTGGTGATGAGTCAACGTACCATTTTGTGCCCCAAAAATAGTCATGTTTGTGCAATCAATGAGGATGTACTTCAACGATTAGAAGGACAAATGAAGACTTTTCATTCTGTTGATACCATCATTAATGAAGAAGGAAATTTAGATTATAACGAGCAGGCTAACTTTCCTGTTGAATATTTAAATTCTATAAACCCAAATGGCTTCCCACCACACATATTAAATCTTAAAATTGGTGCCATCATTATGTTACTTAGAAATTTATCTGTTGGTGATGGCCTTTGCAATGGAACAAGAATGGTTATTAAAAATTTCAGCTGTAACTTAATTCAAGCCGAAATCATTACGGGGAACAGAAAAGGTACAGTACATTTCATTCCTAGAATTTACTTAAACACTTTGTCTGATGTTACAATACAATTCAATATGTGCAGGAAACAGTTTCCAGTTAAATTAGCTTATGCAATGACCATTAATAAATCTCAAGGACAAACTTTTGAACGGGTTGGACTGTTACTTCCTGAACCAGTATTTTCTCATGGACAGTTGTACGTTGCCTGTTCCAGAGTACGAACGCAGTCATCGTTATTTATACAGATTATTGACGGTTCCAGACAAGGGCAAATTCTGACTGATTGGTATACGGACAATATTGTTTATAAAGAGATTTTTTCCTAATGAAAGTATATAATATTAAGTTGTAAATTGTAAAAAATAAAAGTATAATAAATTGTAGGTACTTGCTTACAATAGTTTGGTTTTTCAGGTCAATTTATCCCACATGTAAGTTTTTTCTGCCTAAGAATTTTTCTTTGAAAAATTTTTAAGAGAGTTTTGTTGTATGAGTATTTACTTTGACAATCTTTTGGTAAGAACGTAATACTATTTCACCCAAATATGTAGATTTTTAGGAATTATCCCAATAAAATAATCCTTTATATTTAAAAAAAAAATTATTTACTTTGACAATCTTTTGGTAAGAGTTTATTATTTCAGCAAAGTTATATTTAATATTGTAATATGTTGATATTTTTTATTTCCGAATTACATATATTATATATATATATATATTTTTTTTTTTTTTCAATTTAACTTCGATTTAAAAATGAAATCATTTCGGTGGTATGGGAGAGGAAACATTTTTCTCATTGACGAGATTTATGTTGGGGTGAAGGGTGTTCCTCTCATTGTCCGCGCTCGGATTGATCTAATATCTACTTATTAAATGTAACTGTTGTTAGTAAACTGGGCGAAGCCCAACTAAGTGCCGCCCGCAGGGCCTAGCAGCAAAAACCCGCGGAGCGGGTTTTTAACTGCTAGTCTGAAGGATAATTCTCTTAAATTTTCATGAATTATACAGTTTGTCCAAATAAACGACACCATCTAAAGGATAATTCTCTTACATTTTCATGAATTATACAGTTTGTCCAAATAAACGACACCATCTGAAGGATAATTCTCTTACATTTTCATGAATTATACAGTTTGTCCAAATAAACGACACCATCTGAAGGATAATTCTCTTACATTTTCATGAATTATACAGTTTGTCCAAATAAACGACACCATCTGAAGGATAATTCTCTTACATTTTCATGAATTATACAATTTGTCCAAATAAACTTCACCATCTGAAGGATAATTATCTTACATTTTCATGAATTATACAGTTTGTCCAAATAAATGTCATCATATGAATGATAATTCTCTTACATTTTCATGAATTATACAGTGTGTCCAAATAAACATCACCATCTGAAGGATAATTCTCTTACATTTTCATGAATTATACAGTTTGTCCTAATAAACGTCATCAATTATACAATTTGTCCAAATAAACGTCAGCATCTGAATAATAATTCTTCTTTTAAAAATTCTTTAGGCAGGTAGGTAACATCACATTAAAAAAACAGCGAAAAAGTAAGGTTAAATAAACGATGAATAATAGACGATTTCAAATTTGGAAAAATAATCTTTACTGAACCATTAAAGCTGAACTTACAAACAAATTTACAGACAGACGAAAAGCAAACCAATTGAGTTAAAACCGAACTTCGTTCCGGACCGGAATTAAGAATCGATTTTTCTTCATTGATTTTTCGCTACAGTACCAATTAAGGGGCACATTACTGTCTATACACTTTGGCTATTTATAACGGGATTCAAACCCGCGAAGAGTAAGTTATACTATCCAGTAAAGTTGGCGGGACGCACTGCCAAGTCTCACGGCAAGGTGCTCAATTCTACACGGAATGGTAGCAGGTTGTTTATCGACTTGGTCACGCCAGCGGTGACTTAAGATCTGTTCATACGAGCGCGTCCATTGCCATCGACTATCGCGTCTGATATTAACAGCCCCGTGTCTACCCCGAGCCTAGAACATTCACTTAAAGGATGACAAATTATCGTCATTTCTGAATTGAAATGGGATCGGTTCACAGAAGAGATGTATCGTTAGAAGTGTGTTGTGAGTGTATCTTTGTGCAAAAGTAAGATTATTTTTAACTTACTTCTGCCCATAGGCATCCAATTGATAGACTTGTCATGTCATGCAGCTGGATTGTTGAAATAAACTACGACATCAGTCGTAGAAGTCGCCGAAGAGCGCACATATTGATATAAACAGAGAGTAGGGCAAAAGTTTGCAGAGCAGTACGATGTTGGACTTTAGTATGCAAGATCTGAAAGTTCGTCTAAAACTAACCGCCCGGCGTAACTATAACACATTCGTAAAAGTATCTAACTAAATAGTGTAATAAAGTATTAAATTTTTGGTTACAAGCCGGATTTTTTGTAGTTTTTTACGCAGCCAGTAATTTTCGCGCCATTGTAAAAAGGACTAGTCATTCGAAAGGTGATTTTATTTTTTAGTGCCGAATAGTTATATTCCGACGTTAGTTGCCGGTTTAATGTGAGATTAATTCACTGTCAAATCACAAAAAGGAAAACGATCACGCTGCCTCACGTGATCCTTGCAACTTGGTTTGTTCCCCTTTCCCTTCTATCAATTGTAATGACTTTGCTTCTAACCTTTAATAACATGGAAAAATACATTGACACTTTTACCGTCTTACTGATTAGAATCTAATACGCCGGTTCAAGGTTGATATGGTAAAGCCGACCTTTAGCCTGGTTTAAGTCCGTTTTAATCATACAAACGTTAAATCCCGAATAATAATTGTGGTAATAAGACAATTTTTTCACTGTTTTAATCTAACGCGTCGCGTTATATTTATATCGCGTTTATAAGTAAGGGGTTTAATAGTTAGATTATTATACGCCGGTTTAACGATGGTATTGTAAAGCCGACCTTATTAGTGCACGAGGGATATTAAAATAGTTTATGATTATGCATTTTCGAAGTTGCCTGTACCCATAACAGCACCTCAAAAAATATTTAACATGTAAAATTGTTAGATAAATGCATGTTCTCTCATCAGTTAATGTCAAATTTAAAAAAAAACTTTTTATGACTGTTTAAAAAAGAGTCGTTTTCAATTAATCGTCAATCCACGTCTATATTTTGTTTTTATATGGTCACATACAAGAGGAAGAAAAAAAAATTAAAATATTTTTTTTCGTGTAAAATATCTTAACCTATACCACCCCTTATTTACATTTTTATTTTTTTTAAATCTTAATTTCGACGTTATATATACACATAAATCAACCATCTGTGAAATCATGTGAACATTTTCAAAACTTATTAATGATTAAAAAAAATATATATAATGAAAATTTGTTTTTTAACCATGTAAACGCGTGGTAATAGGTCAATTTATTCACTATTCCGACCTTACGCCTCATTTATAAGTAAGGGGTTGAAAGACATTTATAATTATTTTTAAATGATAAACTAACGTTTATAAGACAAGGTTTTATGCATAGCATAAAGGATAACAAATATATTTGACAAGATAATAATATTTGACAATTAAAAATATTTCACCAATAAATGAAGATATTATATGTCTCGACGCCATCTAGTGAGAAATTTAGCACTAACAAAGCCTTTCCTACACTTTCCATCATTTGGCGAGTTGGAAATAAGCCGACATAGCTCAGTGGATACAGAGCACCTGACCGGACATCAGAAGGCACGGGTTCAATTCCCGTTGGCGGCATTTATTTTTACTCGGGAGATATTTTCAATTTGTATTAGTATTTCGGATGACTAATTATTGCTTATAAGTGACATTTATAATATTACAATCGTATTTGATAATAATATGGATCTTTTTCTTTCAGATCGATCACTTCTTTATATTTTCTATTCAGTGGATTGGTTTGACTATTTTCACGAAACATGAACTCCAGAGATGATAAATTGCAGTGCATGGCTTACTTTTATATTCTTCCTAGGGGCACGAAGGCGAGCTATGACATGTGAAATGTAAAATTCCCGAGCTCACCGAATGGAAATTAATGACACAAAGACGGATCATAAAAATATTTGAATCGCTTCATACTTTTATCTCTTTTGGTTACCAGTCGTTAAAATTCTTTGTTCCACTAAAACTTGCAATGTGGCATAAATTTTTTAAAGGAATATTCGAATAGAATTTTTCATATTTTACTAACCGATTTTGCCAAAGTATTAAAACATTTAAAAAAACCACACCGTCAGTGGACATCGCGTCCAAAAAAGAACGGTTCTAAATTTCTCTTATAAATCAAAATCAAAATCTATGGAATTTGTTTAAGGTACTTAAGTACCTACCTGCTTAATTATAAACCGTAAATATTTTATGCAAAAAATTTTCATTTCAAATAAAGAATTGTGCAATTTATCCAAAGAAACGTCTTTATTTCAATGATAATTCTTATTTCAAACTTTCTTTACGCAGGTAATAATATTGATTATTTCGATTTGACTGCTCGTAGTAGGATCCACGCTCATGCGAACTCTGGCGGGATAAAAATGCAACGTCCAACACGGCCACCATCTTGAACCGGAAACGTAACGTACCAATGAAGTTACTAACAAATTTCAACTAAAACAGGACTTCACAAGGCTCAATTATACTTGTCATATAAATTGTACCTTTTCTCATCAAAATTTTACAACGTAGTCCTATATAAATCCATACGGGTATAAATCCCTTATAATACGTTATTTTCATTAACTTCGGGTAAAATTTAGCATAAAACTCACTTGAGGTGAACCTTCATAAAACTGCCCTGCATAAATTAGCCATTATTATTTTTGTCATATCATGACGTTAGTGATGTTGTAATCTGAAATTGTTACAAAATGGTGTGATAATTTCAGTGACACATGATATTTTAAGATATTCGCAACTTACCAGATGTTTTGTGTGACCATTGGCTTCCGATGGCTTTGTTTTGTTCTGAGCCAATCACATAGCTAGAATTCAAACATTAAGTTGTGTAAATGAGTGTTCTTTCGTTTTATCTTAACTACTGCTCAGTAACGACCTAGCCAGGTTATTACGGTTCGACGAATCCGAATTGCATTGTCATCTCAAGTAGTTTCGTTCGCCGAGAGATGACCTTGATGTAAAGGTTCCTGTGAAATTCTACAAACTATAATGAAAATCAACCAAAAGTGTGGGCCCCACATTGACGAAAGACATTCTGCCATAAGCACGCTAATGTTTAATACTATTTGGTGTATGAAGCTTGTATCGGTAATCGCAGGTCTTCACAGACAGAGGGTGGATTAAGTTCATTTTCTCCGAACGGAGAGGTGTTACGGGACAAACAGCGTCATTTCACTCCAGAATTTAAACATTTAGGCAGATTCGGACCGTTTTGTTTGCGTACGAAATAAGTAGAATATCGTGCTAGTAAAATTGCACAACCTGTAAAAAATAGCTTGCCACTGGAAAAGTATTAAAATATTAAGCCAATGTCCACCGTTTTTCGGCGTATGCAGAGCTTCCTGCAAAGTATTGGGCAATAACATTTAATTATTTACAGATTTATGGCCATTACTAAAATGATAATTATTGGGAGTGCTTTCACCGTAATGGTACCCAGTGTCGGGTTACGTGATAAATACATAAATACGAATATTATGTGAATTTAACATAACATTTAATATATATACGAAATTTAATTAATTTTAATGAAATTTTGTGGAAAGTAAGGTTGGTTCCATCTTGAAATATAAGATAGTTTTGGACCCAAAAAAAATTTGGAAAATTAAAAAAAAAAAAATTATTTTCAGATTTCTCATCCTAAAATACCTACATTCAGACATTTTAACCTCCCTATATAGATGGCGGTCTGTAGCAGGACAACGTCAAATATTATAAAATGCATTCCAAATGGTCGAGTTAAATTCTATCTGGTTTCTAATCTTGATATGCATAAATTCAGCCTGCATATGCTTGTGATCGCAAAACTCGAAAAGCAGTCGACCGATATCGCTGAAAATTTCAAAGTTTGTTGTTATTAGTGCCAGGAGTAATTATAGATGTTTAAATGGTAGAAGAAGTTAGGGACGCCCGAGGAATACTCAACGCCATTTCTCTGCACCGTAATTGGTCGATGTCAAGTGCAAGTCGATGTATTGTAGTTTTTTAATGGTAACATTTTGGTACACAGTAGGTAGTGACTTATGAAAGATGTCGGAGGCACCCGAAAAAGACCTTAGCAATAGCGAAGCATTACGTGGAATCCAGTAGTAAATATACAACCCAAACTTCTAAGGAGCTGTGCTAGCAGCAACAAGGCTTGGGATTTAAAAGCAGCCCCAATAATGCTAAATGTGTGGATATCTGAACTGCTCTCCCCACTGGCATAACCATTGGCAAGTTAGCCCTGCAAGTTGGGAGAACAAGTATTGTTATCGGAACAATCTATGCTATCGGTGTCGGAGATAACTATTTGGAACATAGAAATGACTCTCCATGATAGCCGTATTTTGAAACTATCCCGCGAATCAGTTTGAAGAAATATTCACATCCCTTCTGACTCACACATGGTTCATGCCGAACCAAGACACATACGTTAAAATAACAATTGATAAAAATCTTACATTTCTTGTTATCGAAACAACTACATCACGCAACAAATTACGGCAACACTTTTGCCACTAAATAAACGATCTTCACTGGTTTCGCGTACGTTTTTAGAAGCTTTAACTCATGTGACTGTGGCCATTTCCACTGTTTCCTTCTGAAAGATAGCTAAAAAAGGGTAGTCTTGTGAATAATCTTACTATATCCAATTTATTGAGTAAGATGTCCTAATTAACGTTATCGTGAATAACAGTATTGTTATTAACAATATCAGTAACTAGGTATGTTATGTCGTTTATTAAAATTAAATTAATTATTTAATTCATTCATTTACACTCCATAAAACTTATTATTACGGATAATGAATATTGATGACTGCAATTTCTGCCAACAAACCTGTTATTTATTTCCACTAAAATATGTCTTATAACAAATCAAATTAAATATGAGAGTTGTGTAGTGTAAACACATCTTTAGAAAAAATCGATCCTCGACGGTTTCAATTCGGAATGAGAACATTTACAACAATTGCGAAAGCGTCGCGGCGCGGAGTAACTTATTGGGGAACTTTCGACGCTTTATTCACGGTCATGTGGTTACCCATTAACGTCAGAATAGACATCGTAAAGTATATTCAAATGGAACTCAGTAAAAATGCTGTATTCGTTACATGAAAAAAGATACTTTGATTACTTTTTTACAAGTTGGTATAATTTAATAGCTGTTTTTATAATTTCTACGTTTGGGTTAGCATTGTTTTATAAGATTTTTTCGGTCTTTATATTATGTGAACGAATGTATTTTTATTCAATAGTAAGTTTTAATCCTTCAGACTGTATTAAAGTAAAATATTTTTTTGTTTTCACGTTGAGTTTGATGGGTATCACAATAAGCTTGATGAATGTACCTACCACGGTTGATAGTTGTCGTAAAATATTACATTTATACAAAGCCTACTTAAGGTATTTTAGTTTTTTTTATGAAACGCTTTATTTGAATATTTTTTACGGAAAACGAACTTGACATTTTGTAGTAGTCAATAATATCTGAATCGGTTTACGTATAAGTTTACGTATAAGTTTATGTGTAAGTTTACGTGTAAGTTTATTTAAAAATCAACAATTAAAATCATCAATTAAGGCTAAATAAGGTTATGATTAATTATTAAAAATGATTTATTGTTAATTATTAAACAATGTTTTTCATTAATAATAAAATAAATTTTTGTGGTAATATTGTTATTATTTCGAAAAAATGTACATTGTCTTTAAAATTATACTCATAGATTCAATTTTACAATCACGTATTTAAGATTCTGATAAATGTTGAAACCATTTTTTTTAAACCAGCGTTTTCATATCTATTATTTTAAACATTAGGGCACCTATACATTTGCTAACCGAAACGCGAACCATACCACGAATTACGGGAAAGGAACGAATCAACTACGAGCTGCGTTTCGCGCCTTTTGCGGTTGCTTCGTTTCTTTCCCATAAGTTGAGGTTCAGTTCGGCAGTTTTGTTCGCGGATGTATACGTAGCATTAGATATCGATTATTTGTGAACGTAGGTAAAATCAGTGCATTTATATGGAGGGGAGGGTTCGACCCTAAAGGGGTGGTTTTTACCTGTTGGCGGGGCAGGGAGAAAGGGGGGGGTTATTTTCAAGCAAGTTTTAAGGACCTCTAATGACCACAAATTATTATTATTTAGATCCGATTGAAAAAAAAAGAGAAAATGCAAAAAACATTTTTGTATTTTCCAGAAATATCTACGAGTACAATTCTCTTTTTTTCCCTTACATATATGCCTTGAATGAATTATAAACATAATGAATGTATACCTACTACTAGCATTAGTTATTCACATACAAATTTTAAATTAATATTTCAGAAATAAAACTTAATTATTATGGTACAGTTCCATTTAACTGAATATTTTATAATATTGGTGTACCTATAATAAGCTTTACTCATGAATATGAAAAGAATATTAACCTGCGTAAGTTACTACATTAAATCTCAAACATTTAACTGCGAGTTTTGAAGTATTAAAATGTTTGGTGGGTGAATCGCTCCAAGTAAAGCTAATATTTCTCCAGAAGCCGAGATGAAATTTTAGTCAAAGTACATATTGAATTTTCACCAAATTGAAAATGCTGAAGACTTATCATTCATCTCTCTAAACATTGCCTCTTTTAATTGCCAGGGTAAATAACATTTGACATCAAAGGTGAAATAAATCAGCTTTTCAAATGAAAGCTGAAAAATACGTTTTCTTCCACAGTTTGAACAGACATTAGTTTTTCAAAAGCATTCGCTTCGTAACCTTTTATACTTGTATTACTAGTTTGGTTGGTTTCAGTTTCTGTGTAGCATTTAACATGTTTCGATAAAGGTTATAAAAGGTTGCTGGTTTTATATTTGTGTCAAAATTCAATAGTAAGACAAACAGCAGATAAATTCCCAGGCATGCGATTGCCAAAATGACTTCGAATCAAATGAATAATTATAATTATGTAATGATTCAAATCTAGATACCTGGTGTAATTATATATGTGTATTGCCTTAAAACATTGCACATACTATATACATAAAATGCAGACAGAAACGGCTAAATAATTATCATTGTAATGATTACACTCTAGATACCTCGTGTAATTATATACGGGTATTGCCTGAAAAGGTTGGAGACTATGTACATATAATAGTAAAAGAAACAGCTAAAGGGTAATCAGGTTTTTTGTACATCGCGTGTTTTCGAACTCGCAAGTAGCTTCACTAACAAAATAAGATATTACACCACAATCTTTCACGGTTGTATTAAACAGTAGATATTGACACGCATTTCAGGAGCTCTGAGTATTATCGTTATTATCTACTATAAGCAATCGTTGAAGTTTTTCAATTGCCAACTTGTCATTTTTATAGTGCATCCCAGAGAAGGGGGACTTGCTTTGCAGTGTGGAAGAATCGTGCCTACGCACGGTAAGAAGCACTTCAATTGCAGTGTCTACTTTGCCTTCGGATACCTCCACTAGTTTAATTAAAGACAAATATAAAAAAATCACAATACCAAGTTTCTTGTCGGCCCCTTCGGGTTAAGTGTTTGGCAATCAATGAGGAATCTTACATTGACGGCCGTTGTTCCCAATCCTACTGATCAACGGTTGAACCGAAATTTTGGCTCAAAATTGCTCAGATGCACAATTACGCTCTTTCCAACGCAACTTTGCTATCGAGCTAGAGGAACTAAGCAGCTGGATTAACCTTCTGACTCACTAAAAGGATTAGTTCTAAAAAGTGTCAACAGAGCGAAAAATGACAGCGAAATGTCGAACGTCATTTGGTTCACGTATTCTTTTTCTTATCGCGTATTGCCAATTTTATTATTATTTTTAATATCACATTAATATGGACAGTGGAGATGAAGATATTAATGATAATATTTATAAAAGATATTGCGTAATGGACGATTATATCGTGCTACACAGGCGGCGACAGTCAAACATTGAATTGCAACGATTTCTCTAACCGTTTTCCATTGTCAAAAATGCCGTTTCGAATGCCGGATGATGTTGTAAACACCAAAATATTAATTTTCCCATTCTGCGTGAAGTTCTTGCTACTTTTGGTTTTTATTTCGTCCAAGTTGCCTAGTTTCATGTTGAGGCACGGAGGATTAATATTAACTCATCAATATTAATTTCACATTGAAAGTTTTTACTTTGATGTCATTTTATTGTCTATGAAAGTGGGCTTGGCCACTTAAGATTTTCAACGAAAAAAGATGTTATCTATGGTATTATAACTTCAGAAAAATATTTTCCCTTTTTTTTTACTACACCCAATGTAATATATTGATTAATGAAAAGGCCAGAACAGTGACCATTTCTCTACAATTCAATATCTATACCAAGCAATAAGTTTTTTAAAGGCAATTAGTAATAAGTCACCATTCTGTATATTTAATAACACATTTTACACAAAATTTTGCATTATAAATGTAGCTTTAAAATCTAATAATTGTATTAAGTTGATTCAACAGCTGGGTTCAACCTACTCCAAATTGCTTCCAAGAAAAGGACTTTCATTTTTCAGAATAAAACTGTTTTTTTAATAAATAAATGCTTTATATCAGTTAAATGAAAAATTTATGTTATCGATCAAAATCCTATTTTCCCTTTGTAAAACCTCAGGCTGTCAGAAGTTATGCCTTCTTTTTATACTATAGGAATCTTCATTTTTCTACCCCAAATATTTATATTGAAAAGGGACTTGTTCAGTGTGTTCGTAATATTGTAATACTCGTACCGAATGTGATTACGTGCAGTGATATAGATTTAATTAGATTGGCTCAACCATACATAATATATCATGCATTAATATCTACTTTATAAACCAAGTAACGTAAATATACCTTACATCGCCTCCGTGGTCGAGAGATAAGGCTCTCGACTAGCAATTCGAAAGTCGCGGGTTCAAATCCTGGAGTGCGCAATAAATTTTATTTGACGAATTTGTGTTATTTCGCAATTTATTAATTTAAAATAATATATAGTTTACTTGCAGCACGTTCCAGAGTGGAAGATACTCTCAGTATCACCCTGGTGCAAGACCACTACTCAGAAATGAAACGCTGCTTAAAATGGTTTTAACCATGTTTAGTGACCAGGTATGAATATCCAGGTACTCCCACACCTTCCTATTCCCCATCTCCTTTCTCTGCCCACTACCTTCAGCTTCACAACCATACCCAAATTTGGGATGCGATGCGAGCCAGTGTATATATATATATATACACACTGGCTCCAGACGGTTGGGAGCAGTTAGGACTCTTGTGCGGTATTCACGTGATTTTTTTAAGAAATTCTTTGTTTAATTGTGAGGAAATGTGCGAAACGGGGGTACTCAATGATTTCATTGATAATTCTTGCTTTATTTACTTACCACCCACCACCCATCGGCAGTGGCGTGCACAGAGTTTTGAATTAGGGTTGGCAGTAGGAAAAAAAATGAATTAATTTATATGAATTTACTCTCTTACTACAGACGTGGTATATTTTCGCTAAGAATAGCTGAGCTGCAGGCTTTAGGCGATGTTGGTTGGTAGACGTTGGCCGATGTTTACCAATCAAATAACGTTATAACACTATTTCATTTATTCGTTTTTCAAGCCTAATTCTGGAAATATAAAAATTCCATACTTTTTTCTACCGCACAACTGCTTTAAAGAAAGCCAAAATAACATATTTTTTCATTTCGTTGGTAAAATTGTAGTAATTAAAGGTACCAACGGATGGCTCTGTTTGTAAAATTTTAGTAATTGAAGGTACCAACGGATGGCTCTATTTGTAAAATTGTAGTAATTAAAGGTATCAACGGATGGCTCTGTTTGTAAAATTGTAGTAATTGAAGGTACCAACGGATGGCTCTGTTTGCAAAATTGTAGTAATTAAAGGTACCAACGGACGGCTCTGTTTGTAAAATTGTAGTAATTAAAGGTACCAACGGATGGCTCTGTTTGTAAAATTGTAGTAATTAAAGGTATCAACGGATGGCTCTGTTTGTTAAATTGTAGTAATTAAAGGTACCAACCGACGGCTCTGTTTGTAAAATTGTAGTAATTAAAGCTACCAACCGAAATTTGTGAATTGTACGGAAAGGCACGGCCTTTTTCGACACTAACACAAACGAGTCTTCCATTGAATGCGCATTGCGCAAACATTAACATTTTTTATAGAATACAATTAACATTTTAATATGTCATTTTGCATGTTAAGTTCCTGTTTTTAACATGTTATGGTGGTCGGTAGAAGAGGCGCGCGCGGCTCTTGCGGATCTTCGCGTATATTTTTGAAAGTATAGTTTGATTTCATGCAATAATTTTACATTTTTAATGTTATTTATATTTTTATTTGAGTAATATGTAGGGTAGGCACAGTCTATATAAAATGCACGCCTCTGCTCATCGGTGTACTGGTAATATTATCGGTGACATCGGTACCAGTTGACATTATCGTTTTGCAGTTTCTGCATAGAAATGTCAATAGCAATCACCACTGAGCTTTCTGAATGTCTAGGTCAAACCATTTGGAGTGCGGTTTTAAAGTTTTCATAGATCAATTCCACTTCTTCTTCTGGCGCCCTCGGAGGTTGGCTATCATCTTGATAATTCGTTTGCGAATAGATGTTACCGAAGATACTGTCGTGGTTTTCCATTAACTTCCACATCGTTGTCACATCATAGTTATTTATACCGTAGTTGCAACCGTAGTGTCCCGTGGGTGTCTTTCTAGAGCATTGATGATATCAATAATCTTCAGTAACTAGTCATTACATTGTGGTACCATATTAGAAATTAGTTAGCTGAGCTATACACAGATGGCACTAGTAGCATTAATTTAGCGCTATTGATATAACAGAGAACTACAGGGTTATAATATATACTATAGCTTCTCAAGGTAAAGGAGAGAAAGATTCCTACCATCATACGTAGAATACAGACATTTATTGTGCAATCCAAGATTTCAAGAAGATCAGATACAACAAACTGACTCAGTCTATATAATTCCGAGAATCCCATTAACGGCATTAACTAACAACTTGTCCCCATTCACCAAATCCTTCTCACTAGGTTTCGCTGATCGGTCGAGATAATCTGCATGGGTTGGTACATGGAACCACAGGTGAGAGCTGACTACTCGGAAGGGTCCAGTTTCTCAGAACAGCCTCCTAAACTTGAGTAAATATTGGTCAACCGTCTAGACCCAAATATACTTAAGAAAAACGGCCACGGCCATCTTGATACTTCATTATGTCTTAGCAATATTGAAATAAATGTCCCCAATTCCCATTGCTTAAGACACCATAGCATTTTTCACCTGAATATATTCAAAAATAATATCGCCTTTTTTAGCCCTCTGACCCAAATGTGTCGACTGTATAATAAGATTGAGGGTGCTGAAATAGATATTTTCGTCGATAATCTATCAGGTACAGATTCAAAAAAAATGTTCTGCTGCTGCTAAATAATATGTATAAATAATTATATTTTGTATTACTGTAACTCTCCTAGTATTATTTGTCATTTTACTGATATATAATTATATAATTTTATATTATTATTTGTTTGGTTTATTAATTATACGTAACCTGTATTTAATTGCATTTTTACCTGTATATAAGCAATTTGTAGATTTTTGTGTCCAACTTAACTTAGTTTTTGTAACTGAATAGTTCTCACGTAAGTGAGAACATCTGTAAAAATCCAGTATAAATAAATAAATCAAAGAAACATGTCAGGTTTAATATATTAAATTAAGACAAGACTTATGCACTAAGTTAAAGCCATAGTTTGCAAGCATTCCCAGAAGACCTTCTACTAGAGATAAGGGAAAGAAATCATTTACACCCAGGAACTCCAGACTACAGAAGCTTCATTTTTTGTTGCATCCCCCTAAGTTCCAATAATACAAATGTACACTTCACGATATTCACCTACTCCCCAAACAGCAGAAGGTTTATCTGACATCTTGAAAATTGACGAAGAGGGTGTGTACGTACATTTCGTGCAGTTTTTTGACAAAATAAATCTCTGAAATCGGAAAGCTCTTTGGGAAAATAATTGCTTTCGCAAACAATGCATAATGTTTGCAACAGGATTAGCTGAATGCGATAGCATTTCAAACTCTCGTCAAAAATGACTATTGGTAATTTATTAACTACATATATCTTCATATTATTGGTGAACACTGTTAATAACGAGATTACAGGCCTTACGAACTCTTAGTAAATTACATATATTTTATTATGATGTCGGAACACGTGTTGAAGAAAATTCTAATATTTTTGTGTTACAACGAAAACTCTTTGTTTCTCCATGGTCAAGGCAAATCGATAAAACATTCGAAAAAAAAAAATAGTACAGCTTTTTTATCAAAATTCTCTTTAAAATGTGACTGCAAGACCATTTCCCAATAAAATATTAGTCATTCAGAATATATCTGAACATGTATTGACGTAAGTGACTTTGTCTGAATAAATGTAATGGACGAGATGCGAAAATATTATAATTTATCAAAACACGTGTTCTGACTTCCTCATAACATATTCGTGCTTTACAGATAGATTGTTATGATCAATTCATTCATTACAGGCCTCCAGTCCCGTTTTTAACAGGAAAATGAATAATTTGACCAGATTTTTAATAAATTAACAATATTTTGTATCATTAACCCTTGATTTACCCGGTAGGTCCCTGGGACTCCATTGAAAACTTTCAGCGCTCATAAAACCTTGCGTTTTTGAAATTACAAATTGTGCGTTCCAGTACCTTCACGCAGTGACGCGCCAAACGCGAGGGAGAGTGGACGTCGATGTGCGTGGCTCCGATAGGCGAGTAAAAAAAAAAATATATTTCCCCAGAATGAGAGAAAGTATTGTCACCTGTGTCCACCGCGTCTAAAAAGGAAAACTTTAAATATTTTCCATAGTTGTACTAAGCCTGTGGGCCTTATCTGTACAAAAAAAATAAGCAATGACTGTGGCACCAACCGTGACTGGAAGGTTTTGAACGTTTATTTTTTTCGAACCATATTTTTTTTGATTCATATAAGAATTGATTATGTTTTTGTTATATTTCTTTAAAAATTAGTTTGAAAAATTGTTTTGTTTTTGAAATGTTGAGACTAGAAGTTAAATCTCGTAATTTTGTTACCAAAAGTGCCATATTCTAGAAGTTCCTTATTAAAAGGCTGTGATTCTATAATTTTAAGTAAAAACCTATGTCATTGTAAAACCAAATATATAATAAATAAATGTAACTAGCATTTTATTTAAAAAAAGTGTTTTATTTCATGTTAAATTAACGATATTATGTCCGTGAGTCCTGGAGACTCCACCAGGTAAATTGTGCATGTATGAAGTCACCGGGTAAATCAAGGGTTAAGTTTTCTCCTTGTGTTAATTTATCTTGAAGGCACATCCGTTAAAATCATTTGCTTTCAATTTGTAATGTACCCACATGTAAAGATTTTACCTTTTTTTAACGATGGACACTTGAACTTTAAAAATTTCGATTTTTCTGCCTAATTCAGTTTAACGAGTTTCGTAGAACTACCACAAGGTACTTGGTGCCTTAGGGGGTATTTCACTATGTCGGGCTAAATATCTGACTTGCTATCCGTTGGCTGGCTTTAAAGATCAGAATAACTTCGTTATTCAACGGCGACCGTTTCACCATTGTTTCGAGCTTCCGGATAGATAACACTCGAAATAGTCTGGCAACATCGCAAAATGTTTGCAGTTACTCCATCTACTGCCACGGCTGTCATGCGTCACAGTCCGCGCACCGCGAAGTGTGCATTTTTTGGTTATGTTATGTTGATTATTTATTTATTTATTTATAAATTTACGCCCGGCAGGGCTTTTACATGTTATTTTCTTGTTTTTTTACAAAGAACACAACAAATCAAAAATAAAACAAAGTCAAAGTAAAATAACAAAACAAAATCAAAAAGGAAATAGAATACATAATAAAACACAACCTCTTACAAAAATAATGTCAAAAACGAAATAAAATGAATCTACTTAGTTTCTGTAATTAAATTATATTGTATTTGATATTCTTTTTTCCAAAATAAATTGGGTAATAACTTGTTTATATGTGGTGAATGATGTGTTGAATATATCAACAACATCTTTATAGTCATTACCCAAATTTTGTATACGGCGAACGGGGGTATAGAATTGAGATTCAGTGTTGGAGTTATCACAATAGAACGGTAGATAATGCCTCAATGTTGGTTTACGAGGTATATGTAGGGAAATCAAATATAATAGTTCAGGGCTGTCAATTATTGAATTTATGATTTTATATAAACAATTTAGGTCATTAACTATTCTACGTTCAGATAATTTTAATAAATTAAGCTGACATAGTAGATAATCATAATTGACGCATTCCCTTGTAATACCCATTCTGAAATTAATAAATCTTAAGAATTTTTTTTGAATTCTTTCTATCGTGAGTGAATGACTAGCGTAACTAGGTGCCCACACTGTCGAGTTGTACTCAATTTGACTCCTAACCAATGACACATACAAATTTTTATATGTTTGAATATTTTTAAATTGGCTGCAAATTCTTATAACAAAACCCAACATTTTCAAAGCTTTATTTGAAGTAATTTCAATATGATTTATAAAATTCAGTTTTTGGTCAAAGTTTACACCTAAATCATTCACCTCGGTTACAGCGGTTAGAACTACATCATTGATGGAGTAATCATAAATAATTGGATTTTTTATTCTATGAAATCTCATAATTAGACATTTGTTTATATTTAGTTCTAGGTAATTCTCTTGGCACCAAATAAATAGTTTACGCAAGTTATTTGACAATGTTTGACATTCGTTCATATTTCTTATAGCTTTGTATATTTTCATATCGTCCGCAAACATTGAAACTTCGACATCGTTGAATATAGTGAGCACATCGTTCACAAATATCAAAAATAAAATTGGTCCCAAATGTGACCCTTGGGGGACACCGCTGGTAGCTTTAAATTTATAAGAAATAAAGCCATCAATTTTAACGGCCAATTGCCTGTTACTTAAATAACTGTTAAACCACATGTATAGATACCCTGCTATTCCTAATTTATGAAGCTTTTTTAACAACAGGTCATGATTAACCTTATCAAATGCTTTGCTGAAATCAGTATAGACTGAATCAACTTGTAACTTCTTAGACATGGATTCTGATATATAGTTTTGGTAAATTAAGAGATTGGACAAAGTAGACTTTCCTGATGTAAAACCATGCTGGTTAGGAGAAATTACTGGCTTGATACAGTGAATGATTTTATTTAAAATAAGTTTTTCAAACATTTTTGGAATAGTTGATAAAAGGCAGATCGGTCTATAATTGCTCACCTCATTTTTATCTCCTTTTTTAAATATCGGGGTGAGGAAGCTGTATTTCCATTTTTCAGGAAAGTGTCCTGTTTGTAGTGACTGGTTAAAAAGAAAATGTAGTGGATATGCAAGAGTAGTGGCGCAATTCTTTAAGAAAACAGGTGGGATATTATCAGGACCTCCGCTCTTGCTTTGATCCAATTGTTTTAGCTGAGTCAGTACATCGTTAAATTCAATTATTACATTAGTCAAATTTAAGTCATGATCCGTGAAGAAACTAGGCAAGTGATCGTTGATTATTATTGAGTCCCGGACATATACACTTTTGAAGAAGTCGGCAAATAGGTGAGCTACATTTTGGGAGTCGTTGGCTCTTTTACTTTCATAAAACATATTAGAGGGTATGCTAATATCATCATTTTTCATAGACTTTGCATAATTCCAAAATTGTATTATGTTTCCATTAATTGACATTTCTACCGTATTTATATAATTGTTGTAACAAAATTTTGACATATTTTTACAATCTTTTCTTATTTTACTGAACTCAATATAATTTGGTAGGGACCTCTCTGCTTTCAATTTTTTATGTAAAACTTTTTTTTTAGCTATTAATTGAATTAATTCCTTGTTAAACCATTTTGGATGCTTTGATTCTTTGAATTTTATTAAGGGTATACAGTCTACGATAATGGCATTTATTTTATAATAAAATGATTCTGTATTATAGATCATATTGTTTTCCTTGAGAAAAGTCCAATCTATTTTGCTGAGATGGTCATTAATATCATTGTAATTGGCATTCTTGAAATTAAAACTAGAACTTGAGAGTTTAATATTTTTTTTAAGATTGTTTGGAATAATTACTGACAGTGGAGGATGATGATTATCAATGGGAAGGATAGACTCTAATGCTTTACTAACTATTATGTCCTCTTCATTTGAGAAAACAAGATCTAGGAGGCGATTATTCAAATTATGTACATTATTAAATTGGGTGAGATTCAGAAATATTGACATATCAATGATTTCTCTTTCGCATAATGTAACTGATTGGGAATCAGTACAGTTGAAATTACAATTTGGAAGGTTGTAATCTCCAAAAATTATGAATTTATGTTTTTTGTGTTTTGATTTCAAAAGTTCGATATCTTCGGAATGATTTTTATAAATAGATAAATTAGCCGACGGAGGAATGTACACGCAACCAATAATGTAATTTTGATTTTTATCGTTTACCATAATGAAAATTTGTTCGACATCACAATTTTTGGTTTTCAACACTTTTGAGGACATTTTTCTGTTGACTGCTATAAGGACGCCTCCACCTCTTGATCTGGAACTGGTGTTGATATTTCTGTCAAGCCGGTAGACCTGATGAAAGGGTAGACCAAGCTCCGCTGAGTGGATTGACGGTTCTAGCCAGGTTTCTGTAAGAGCGATGACATCGTGTGAAATAATTGGGGCGTTTATCCTAAATTCGTTCAGCTTTGTCCTTAAACCTCTGACGTTCTGGTAGTAAAATCTTCTCGAAGACGGCTTGACGAGTTTTTTGGGAGTGAATAAACTATTTTGGGTGTTGAATTTATGTATTTTATTGTTAAATTTGATTCACCATTGTTATGTCTGGATTCCAACTCCTTCCACAAGCTTGCAATTTGTTGACGTTGTATTACGGTAAGGTCGTGTTTTATTTTAATAGTATTATTATCCAGAGGTATAGTTTTTTTCATTAGTACATGTTTGGCTTGGTTCGGATCTGATAGTACAATCTTGATTGGGCGAGTTTTTTCAGCACTTTTTCGTCCTAACCTATACATTTGTATGTGGGTGGTGTCGACGTTGTCCACTTTCTTCAGTATACTGGTTACTTGGCTCCGATCTTCAATGATACAGTCCGATTGCATTGTTGCCGTACTTTCTGGAATGTTGAGCAATATAATATTATTGGCGCGAATTTTCCTCTCCTCCATTTCTGCTATTGTTTCTGAAATTCCAGAAACGTCCGCAGTGCCACTTGATGATAGCTGACAAAACTGTGGTTTGTTTTTGTATGCGTTAAGCTCTCCTTCAAGAGTTGCCATTCTGGCAGCCATACCGGCTATCGTTCCCAGTATTTCGTTGGTCTTAGGGATTATTTTTGCAATATGCTCTTTCGTGAATTTGCTGTTGGGATCCATTACCATGTTAGTAAGTATATTTACGGCGTCTTTGGCCAATTTTATGTACTCTTGCGAATCCATTGTATATTGTTATTTATTTAATTTGTTTAAAGAAAGAAAAAAAATTTTTTTTTTAGAAACAGTAGGATTCGATCTGACTTGCTTCGGATATCTAACGATACCGATTCCGTGACCGTTCTCGCCACTGAGCTGTTTGCCACTTATGACGTAGTGTGAGATAAATGCAATATCAATTATCTTTGCACAAATTCATTTAAAAATAAGCTGATAGATATTTATTTGACAATAATCGCTGTCACTTTGCAGAGTTTATTTTACTTGAAATCACTAATGAGACCGTTTAGAGTTCACAGTTTGTAGATATTTCACTGCACTTATTTTCACGAAAAAGTTTACCGATACTTTTTTTGATATTTTACGTATTATAGGCTATAAATTCCGATGATCTTTGTGGAGGGATATTTTTGCGTGTGCTCTGTGTGAAGTATGAATAACTAAATCAGGTCATTTTAGATAGATTCTTGTCGAATTAACACATTGTTTCTTATTTTGAACACAATCAAATAATTCAGGATGGATCATACAAGCATTCAAATTTATTCAACAAAATTCGACTCACTTCTCAGCTGTCAAACTCGGAATGTTTTGACGCCATCTTTGATTCGAGGAATAGCGCCTAACGTGAAGTTCGAGCACTGATTAGTCAAATCGAACTTTAAGCCGAGCGTTAGCGTTATTCAGATATAGTGAAAACGAAAAAATGACTAATCCGCGGATTAGTGCTTAGTCAGAACATAATCAGAGATAGTGAAATACCCCCTTAGTGTCTGTTTACCTCTGGCTAGTAATCAGAGTGATGAATTTCAAGGATACCAAAGTTCACTGTGCTGCATGCCAACACCACATTAGAAAACCCGCTTTAATCATTTAAGCACCGTAATTTAGTGAGTTGCAGTGAATAATGTTTTTAACAGCGCATTCAAAGTTGTTAAACAGGAATAGCTAAAACAGAAGACAATAACGCAAAACCATAAAAGTTGATGATTGCATTAACAGTGACATAAAAAAACTATTTTGAACATGGATTAACGATAACTCCCGGTGCGCAAATTTTATGTTGGTTTTAATTTTTTAACACATGTAAAAAAATTATACCTAAGTGAGGATTTTAATAAAGTAAGGTTTTCTCCCTCTTACAAGCTGGAAAGTGATTTTACTTTCACACTAGATCCTTAAACGAAATTTATGTTAATTTTAGGAATCGAACTTACAATGCAACCCCTCGACGCAATACAAACTATTTCAATACGGGCTCTTGGTCGAGGGGCGAGACTTTCGACTGCAATCCGGAGACAAAATTTTTTATTTCACGACTAAATGTATTTAAATAATATAAGGTATATTCGCGGCACGTTCCTCAGTGGAAGATACTCAGTATCGAACTGGTGTAAGACCACCATTAAGAGGAAGCTACAAGCCAAAAATGTATATATGCTTGGTATACCTTATACTTTAGGTAATAGGCATTAAAATCGCTTGACAAACGGAGTCTAGAAACGTTCGATTTCAAGCATAAAACTGGTTTTTATTTATTTTGTAAATAATTTTATAAGAAAGCAAAAAATTTTATCAACTGAAACTGTCACAAATAATCTTAGCTATTATATTGTATTTTTTAAAAGTTGTTTCCTTTACGCGTTCATACATTTCTATTGAAAAAATATTTTTTTTTAGTAGTTTACATTTATATTTTTTATTGAGTAATTTATTTTTTTTCTTGTATTCTACTCAAGCGAAACGATAGGAAAACTTTCAATTTATCTTAAACATATTTTTTGGTATTCATAATATACACCGATTCGTTATAAAGATTAATCAAAATAGTGATTTAGCATTAAGCTTCGCCTTAAGTATTGAAAAGTTGCTTCAGTCGTGTTTGGTGACCAGATTTGACTATCCAGGAACTTCTCCACCTTCCATTACATCATCTTATTCCCCTTTCCTCTATCTTCAGCCTAACAACCGGGGCATAGTCTCACTGGCTTCAGATGGTTGGGAACAGTTGTGCCGTAAAGTAAATATTTTTAAGTGAATTTAAGGCGCCCCGGCAAGGGTTCTCCTGGACGTGATCGTATCTTTTTTCTGATTTTTCTCATTATGTTATTAAAAAAATAAATAAATATTTATATGTCAATAATATTAATAAAGATACTATTTAATTGAATGTGAATGATTTATCATTATTATTCAAACGGCAGCAAAGCACTTTTCTAACAAATAAATTTGTAAACTGATAAACTGCACGGTTGTTAGCCGGGTATAAATCGCCAACAAAATACACACAGAATTTAGTGCTTATCTTTGGAAAGTCCTAGTTACTTGCTAGTCTGTGAACCATCCCCCGGTGTTTGTTCCACAAGGTGAGTTCACGTATTCGATTGTGTCCCACTTAGATCGATGATTGTACGGAACAAATCCGTTAATTACACACGGCATTAGGCTGAATTCCTAATCAGTACGCTTGTTTCCGCCGGTCTGATTGCTTTTTGATTACAACAACTTACAGTGCGCCAACAAAACTGTCTGCCGGCCGCTATTTGCCACCTCGCTCCGGCAAACTCATTTATTTCTAAATAAAAGTGTCGAGTCTGTCGAAACCGTTCAATTTGTGGAGTTTTGGTGTTTAGCCTGAATGTGTGCATTAAGTGAGCTTTCATACACTTTTCATTGTGCTCATTCCCCAGCGGCTAAATAAAGTCTCTCTTTGTCTTTTCCACGCTGCCAGCTTTTTAAATACACTGAATGAATACATTAATGTTGAATCTTGAAAGTGGAAATTAATCCACTTCCCGATATCTGATCGAGATAAAACTCGTCAAATAGACTTGTTATTGATCACAATGCATTCGGTTAAATTTTGGTGGCACTCATGCACACGCACGCGCGGACAAGCGCATTTCTCCGAAATTGGATAACATAAAATAAAATTTACAGCAGTTTACACGAAATAAATCTCGGTATGACCTCGACAATGTATTAATTAATAAATAATTGGTTTTTCTTTTAAATATTTTTTCACGAAAAAGTAACATTCTTTTAAACTACTGCTGTTTTAAAAAAATATACACATTTGTCTTAATTGGATCGCATGCAGTTAGGACAAACATAGCTCCAACAATAAAACCAAATCTATATTATTTATGCAGGGAAGAGTGTCTGTGGAGGGTGGGCGGGTGGCGTGGATTTGATTTTTATACAAATCAACAGTTTTATTCCGAGAATGATGAAATTTCGCACATTTGATATCCAAAACCATAGAAAGATGTCTAGAAGAGATTTCTAAAAACCACCCCATCCCCTTTTACCAATCTTTAAAACAGAATTATTCTTGATGAAATTTGGCACACTAGACGTCCGAAATAAGAGATAATTAGTTAGATTTTGAAATACTCCCCATTAATTCCAGACAACGTCGGGGACTTAATAATAAAACGTATATAAAATAATTTTAGCAAAGCAACCATTAAGGATTAGGTTGTTTTGGAGTACCTTTGCACTACATTGTAAGGTTTATTGGATGTGTTGTGTAAGTTGATTGGTGTTTCAAATGCATAAAGAAGTATGTTTGAGTGCTTGGAATGAACTTGTAACAAATACTTGTACAATGAACCTCTTTGTCTGAAAAAAGTTCTGAGTTCATATAGTTACATTGAACACTGCATGTGTTTTTATTTAAACAGTTCCCTGGAAATGAAGGGTGAAAATAACGTATATTACATTTGTATAATGTACAACAATATTTCAATAAATGCCGATTTATTGTCACTAAAACTGATGAAAAGAACATGCGTCTCTGACTTTTTCTACCATTCAACAACTTTTTAAATACTCCTGGCACTAATATGAAAAAAAATTCAGGGATATCGGTGGACTACTTTTCGAGTTTCGCGAGCACAGGCTGAAGTTATTGTTACATTGTTAAGTTGTATGGCAGATAACTAATAGTAGCCGTTGGTTTAAACAACGACTTTTTAAGACCTCCCAATTCAGAATTTCTACAGATTTATAAAATACTTTAGTTGGAAACTTTAAGCTTTTAATCTCTTAAAAAAATAAATGTTATTTTTGAAGTATTAATCTCTTTACTTTGGCCGAGATGAAATATAATTATGTGAAATTTTCTCGATAGAGAATCTCGAAGTGTGCTTCGAAAATTATAAAAAAAACACGCCTAGTTTTGTTGTTTAACAGGTTATATGCACTAAAATTAATAAAAACACACCTAGTTACGTTGTTTAACTTGTCATATGTACGAAAATTATAAAAAAACACACCCAGTTTTGTTGTTTAACATGTTATATGTACGAAAAATATAATTAAAAAAATACATCTAGTTCCGTTGTTTAACGTGTTATTTTTACGAAAAAGTTGTTTTCGACATTTGTCGACAGATTTTTCTCAATTTTAAATAATTCATGCATTTAATAAATATTTTCGCTTACGCCTTTTTTTAATGCGATTACCGTACAAGAGTCCCAACTGCTCCCAACCATCTGGAGCCAGTGAGCCCATAGCATCCTCAATATATATGTTGGGAGGCTGAAGGTAGTGGGGAGGGGAAGGATATTGGGAAGTACCTAGCTATTCAGATCTGGTCACCAAACACGGTTAAGGCCATTTCAAGCAACAATATGAGAGTATATCCACTCAGTAACGTGCCGCAAATATACCTTACATTATTATTTTTTTTTAATATTTATTAAGTAAATAAAAACAATTTGTACAAATTTAGGGTAGTCCCACAAAGCTGTCATATGGCAGTTTGTCTGTAGGTTCTACCAAATAAACATTCTACTAAAAACAAGGTATATAGGCAGATACATTAAAAAAATTCAAAGATACATGAAATTTTCATTCATTAACCACAGCTTTACCATTTTAGGGCAAAGTGTCTAATTTTTTTAAAATTGATATTAATATTATCAAAAATCACTGGAATTATATATTCAAGAGTATGGCGTCCATATTTATTTAATATTCTAGAAATTTTTACGCCCTTTCCTTCTTTGAGTCTTGTGGTATGTTTGTGTACCATTGGGTGTTTGTATTGACTTTTCCCCATGTTATCCATCATAGTAGCGAACCCAAGGAGAACTTTTATTGTAAGTAGGCTCTCTGATCCATATAGTACTTTTAAGTTTTGTCTCTGATTGTAGATGCGACATTTTTTTTTACTATGCCAGTTTGTAAATTTTGAATATATTTAATGTAAATTGTGCTTGCTTGTCCTCAAGTTCGAATTCCGTATCTAAGGATGGATTCGACCATAGAAAAATATAAGAGTTTAAGAGTGCAATGAGGCAAAATAACTTTAAATTTAAATGATTAAATTGTGAAATAACACAAATCAATCCAAATAAAATTAAAATAAGTCAAATTTTCTCAAAGATTAGAATAATAATAATTGGATGACTTGTATAGCGCCGTTTTTGTGCAAAATCACCTCAAGGGCGCTGTACAAATTTATAATACATTTCTACAGTGATCTATGTTATTATTAACTATTTATGGAGATAATATACAGTACAATACTTACCTGGTAGGTCACTTGAGATTAACACTTCATTAAAATTATCTAATTGTTTATTAGCGAAATTTAGATACAGGATTTAGGACATAATTAGAAAATTGGATATAACTGGACTTTCTCTCAGGAATGGTATATTTAATTTAAGGGTATGACAGCTTAAAAAGGTAAGTTTTTAGTTTAGACCTGAATTCTATTGGACTTGTTATGGATCTTAGTTCCGGAGGGAGTTTATTCCAAGCCTTCGGCCCAGATACTCCGAAAGGGCGATCACCAAACTTAGTATTTGGCTTGCGCTTAGGTTCTATCAGTCTGCCTACAGCTGCTGATGTTGCTGATCTAAGAGTTGACTGCCTCAGACCAGTGTTTTCCGGGACGCATAGTTCAGAGATGTAGGGTGGGGCCATTTCATTGATGGATTTAAACAGCATCCAGAACAATTTATACTGGATTCTTTCAGGGCACTTGAGCCAATGAAGGTTACGAAGGTGTTATCCCCGGTTATCAGCCGTGCTGCTGCATTAAACACTGAAGTTTGTCAATTTGATATTTAGGAAGGCTGGCATCGACTATCCACGACTATCGGCTTACTAGTCTAGAGCCTTACCCCTCGACCACGGAGGCCGTGTAATTATAATTGTTATTAATATTTGTTAGAGCAGGAATAGGAGAATTGTGATTGCGTGCGATTCGTGACGGAATGACACGAGCATCGCCGAGGATTGCCAAATTGCGCTCAACTCCTATACCTGTACAGTTTAGCACAGAACCGTACATCTATACACTCGTCTACAGAAATACGCTGAACTCAGATTGCTTTAATAATATTAGTGCACTCACATTCGTATTTACAAATCTCCCTTACGTTTATACTTTTACGTTTAGATGGTTTCATCTTCGTCGTATTTTTGAACGCTTACGTAGACTTAAATTGCCTTCATCAAAATGGCGTGGATTACAACAATCACATAATGATTTATTTTTAAATTTTGTTATTTTTATCATTTTTGTGTTTTTTGGCCATTTTTTAATAAACATACCAATTTTAGGTTTTAAAATGCCTCTCTGTTCGATGATGTTGCGGAAATCGATCCGATGAATATATTAATGGAATTTCAACAAAAAAATTCAGTGTTCAAATTTGGAACACAAAAATAATGAAAACGTGTCAAAGACATGATCAAACGTGGTGAATTGACAAAAGGATCAGTTAAAGGAGAAATACTCCATTACAATCAATAAGTTTGTATTTGGTTATATCTTTAGAGGTTCATATAAAGTAGGTGCTTGTATTTTAATAAAATATGTTTTCAAAATCAGAGGTTTTTCTGGTACAATATGTAGGATTTGAATTGTTAATGAATGGAAAAAAAATAAGTCTCAAAGAGTATCCAATTCCGGCCATAAAAAATCATTAATCATCTCTCGATAGCGCAATCCATTCACCGTAACTGTTGCTCCAGCCTCATTTTCGAAAAAGTAATGCCCAATGACTCCACCGGACCAAACAATCACACGTTGAGGATAGAGAGGCTTTTCAACAATAATTCTTGAGTTTTCCGAGCCCTAGATGCGACAATTTTGCTTGTTGACGAAACCACCGAGGTGGAAATGGGCCTCATTACTCAAGATGATTTGCATTTGATTCACTAAAGTGAATTTTAATAATTTCAATGCGTTGTTGAAGCGAGTATCGTTCCATTTTTATTAATGGCGTAGTTTTTAATTTTCAAATGTCAAAAAATGACAGCTTCAAAAGTAACATCTACCGAAATAGCGGGCTATTAAAATAACACCTCTTATTGGAAAACCCTTTATTTAACTGTATCATACTTTTGAATAAGAATGTGCGGTGAGAAAAATGAAGACAATGTTGGTAGTTAATATTGTTTTCAATAATTAAATATTAAAATTTGAGGTTTGTATGTACTCACTAAGTTATTCTAAAAAATAAATAACATTGTAAGTGCCACGTCAGAAATGGTTGATAAACAACTTTTTAACCGTTTTATTCACTACCAATACGTGAAATTACCGTATGTTTATTAATTAACGATTACCGATAACATTACACATTTCTCCTTTATTTTTACCTACCTACTTTTTGAGACTTCTTTTTTTTCCATTCATTAACAATTCGAATCCTGCATATTGTACCAGAAAAACCTCTGATTTTGAAAACATATTTAATTAAAATACAAGCACCCACCTTATATGGATTAATTCCAATATTTATTTTTTTGATTTTCACATACTCTCTTAAGTAACTTACCTAAACCTTCAGAGACTTCTTTGATCCATTAATTCACAATGCAAATCCATCGTAAACGCATCTTGTGATGTTCAAATCCCGGCGTGAACAAGTAAATTTTATTTAATGAATTTGTGTTTTTCGCAATTCATTAATTTAAAATAATATATAGTATGCTTTCGGCACGTTCCAGAGTAGAAGATACTCTTTGTATCGTCCTGGTGTAAGACCACCATTGAAAATTAAAACGTTGCTTGAAATAGCTTCAGCTGTGTTTAGTTACCAGATCTGAATAGCCAGGTACACCCCCACTTTGCTCTTTTCTATCTCCTCCCCCTCCCCACTACCTTCAGCCTCACAACATTCCCCAATTTGGGATGCCAAAGACTCACTTGCTCCAGACGTTTGGGAACAGTTGGGGACCCTTGTGCGGTATTAATACAAAAACTTCCACCATCATCAGTGGGAAAGTGTGGCCCCGTGTTAATGATTTAAGCTGGAAACACACCGGATTGACGTACGCTACGTAGGCAACACATTGAGATATCTGGACTAATTACGATCCGTATTACATTATCTATCACATTATTATTTTCTGGACCAATTACAAAAAAGGTAAAGTTTCTTAGACAGGCACTATTAGGCCATAATGTATTCGGACCCATATTGTAGCTTATCCTCAACTCTCATTGTACTTCTCCATATTATTTATATCCGTTATGCATGCATTCAATAACCATGTTTAAATTATTAGACTAAACAGAAAATTATAAATTAAAATTAAAAATAAAAACAGCATATTATTTCAGAAAAAAAATGATATTTGTGAATATGTACACATATTTTGTATACCTGTTATGATATATATATAGTTTTTAAAATGATAAAATAACGTTTTTTGTGATTTACCACACGTAACACAATTTGTGAAATTTTTTTAGAAGTAATTTTTTGTGTGCTAGCGAGTGTTCGAATCTTTCCATTTTTGAAAATTAATAATACATTTTATAAATCTTCTTTACATTTTTGGGTTGTTCATTATTAATTTCGCGATCATAATTTCCTGAAAAACAAATTAAAGCGATTGAGATTCTTCAAACATTTTTCCTGTCATTTGAGCACACAGGTAAAAATTAATTTTAAAAAATTCTAATCGAAAAGTCATGGATTTAAGGATATCTCGTTAATTGCGCGTACAACGACGATTTTTCTCTTTCTTAAACCGATCCTACGTGATTCGTGCATTCTTTTGTCCTTCTTAAAAATATGTACATATAAGGTTTTATGTCTTGGTATGGTGATTGTCACAGATACTTACCATCCCTCCTAATCAGGGTAGACCTACGCTAAATGTCTCCATGGCCTTGGTAAAATGAGATTTATTTCTTTCTTAGGGTGCGTATAAACAAGACAAAATGTGCGCGAGCCTGTCCACGAATTATGGTAAAGGAAATAAGCAAACGCAACGATGCGAAACGTTACTTCGTTCCTTTCCCATAAATCGTTGCTTGGCTCGCGCAAATTTTGTCCTGTTTATACGCAGCCTTAGAGGCATAGCAGACTCGCCTTCTACTTTATACAAGTTGATGATAATTACCTCAAGTTTAAAATCTACCCACTCACGTCAAACTCACTCACTCGTGGCAAAGAACGACAAATATTATACTCCCATACGAGCTTTTAAAAACATATGATATATATGTAATTATATATATAATATGTATAATTATTATGTGGAATATTTTTAAAAAAGTCAAATATGTCAAGAAATTATAAAATAGAACACGAGCAAAATAATAATAAAAGCTAATGTGAATATTTCTTTGGTATGTTATTATAGCCTTCTTCAAACTACATTCCGTGCAGTTGAACACATCTAGTGTTTCTGAGAAAGTGGGTATCTAAATGACTCAGTCCTGAGATTGTTGTTGCAAATAAAAATAATTTATTAGCGAGTATTTCAAGTTGTTCTATGGAAGGTAATTAGGCTAAGTAAATCAGGGCTGTTTTTAATACCATCAACAATTTTAAAAACAAACAATATAAAATAAAGAAAAATAACATGTCTTCAATCTGAGAATTGTAATAATTTTAAATCTTTCGTCAAGTGGTTGTCAACAGTTATTATTTATTGATGTTTCCGAGATAATGTAATTAAGTTAGTCTTTTTGTTATGTTGGTATTTATTAAAATACAGGGTTTTCCAATAAGAGGTGTTATTTTGATATTAAATCGTAAAAGATCAATGATTTTGTTGCTTGTGTGGCACGTAGCGCCGTCTTGTTGAAATTAAACTTTGTCCAGATCAATACCATCCAATTTCGGCCATGAAAAATCATTAATCATCTCTCGATAGCGCAATTCATTCGCCGTAACTGTTGCCCCAGCCTCATTTTCAAAAAAGTAAGGTCCAAGACTCCGCCGGACCATAAATCGCACCAAACAGTCACACGTTGAGGATAGAGAAGCTTGTCAACAATAACTTTTGGGTTTTCCGAGCCCCAGATGCGACAATTTTGCTTGTTGACGAAGCCACCGACGTGGAAATGGGCCTCATCACTCAAGATGATTTGCATTTGATTCACTCAACTGAATTTGAATAATTTTAAATGCTTTGTTGAAGCGTGTATCGTTCCATTTTTATCAATGACGTAGTTTCTACTTGTCAAATGTTAAAAAATGACAGCTTTAAAAGTAACATCTACCGAAATAGCGGGCTATTCAAAATAACACCTCTTATTGGAAAACCCTGAACTTATTCAACACAAACCTGCCCACGCTGTGATGTATTCGATGTATATCACTTAGTTATAGACTTATAATCATTTACCACGTATATGTATAAATACTTCAAATAAATTAATACTTTAAACGTGATAAAACAAGACTTGTCTCTCTCCTCTTTCTCATAATTCTCGATAAATCAGTTCCAATTTTAAAAATGACTCAATTCAAAGCAAAGTTCTAGAGTTCATTCATCCGGAGTCACATGCAGTAGCACATCCGAAATTAGTGTTTTTACTACACATAGGTATATATAGTCATGATTATTAAAATCATGGTGTTTTGAAAGTATTCATAATCGCGTAATAAATTTATATTTTTGTCGTGATCAAACAAAACTTGGGATTTATTCAAAGTGATCATTGTTCAGAAAAGGACTCAAAGCTTATAGACCGTTTCCAGATAAACTTTTAGTTAGTACCTTATATATCGGACCACGTGTTCATGGACCTTGATAGTATTTAATGATAAATGCAAAAAATATAGAGACGACATCGTGATAATATATAAATATTTTACTACAAGTTTATCAGGACACCTATTAATTCATTCGTTAAGAGCTTGCAATCCCGTTTTAACGTGATTACCAAGAATTTGAGGATATTCTTACAAAATTAGTAATACTCATTTTTCTCCGTGCAGAATAAAGAAGAAAACTAGAAGTTCCTTCCATACAAATTTTTCGCCACCGACTTAGTATCTTTTGGTTCTAGACCATTTAGCACGCACTCTGTATCTTTGACATTGTATATCTGCCTGAGATTGTACATCTGCCTTTCATTGGATATCTACCTGACATTGTATATCTGCCTGACATTGCAAATCGCCATCATATTGAAACCATTGGCATTGGTGTATTATAGTCGGATGAGACATGAAGCGAAAAATATGTTCCATTTTTTACCTCCAATTGACCTCTAACGCTCTAATTAAAGCTACCTAATCCGGTCTTTGCACACCGCTTATCGTGTTCTGAATGTCTATTCTGTATATCTGTACTATTTAAATCATGTTTTGACAATATTTATTGCATATATTCCACAAATTTGACGTCATAAAACAAGACTCGAGATCCGTTTAAAACGGGATTACTGATCAGAGAAAAACTAAAAACACAAGAAAATATCTAACATTTTAACGGGTACCTATTAAAACTTATCCACGCTGTGTACAGATGTTTAATGTAATCAATAATGTGTAGTTAATGTAATCAATACTTCTAATACAATGAAACAAGACAATATCCATTATAACGTGATCTATGTAAAAGGTATGAAGGTATAAACAACATGATAAAAACCGCAAATAAATCATTACTTTTGACGTGATGGAACAAGACTTGGGGATCCATTTAAAATGTGATTACTGCTCACCAAAGGTACTAGAGAAAAGCTCAAAACACATAAAACTTTAACTGACAAAACTTTAACGGCAGGTACCCGCCTGCAAAAGTTTAAATCCACATATTGGCGCCGCCATCCACATGGAATAGCTTTCAGAGTTTGATAGATTACCTTTGATATATTTTTCTTGATGCCATTTTGTTTTTGTTTGATCTTGATTTGGTTCTTTGTTTGATCTTGATTTTGTTCTTTGTTCCAGAGTCCCTGTTCCCACGCTTTGCGGAACCCATTCCCAACGTGACGGTGTCAGTAGGACGCGACGCTCTATTGGCTTGCGTCGTTGACAATTTGCGAGGTTTCAAGGTATTCGTATGGATTGTATTACGTATTCTCCTCGACTTTTATGCACGTCTCTCGATCTCGTGATCGTAATACTGCCGACTGCCGATTGTCAGGCCAAAAGATTGCCAATATAGAATAAAATACCTCTCACAAACATAAATTTCCATTTTGGAAAATCACATCTAAATATATTTACTGATGTCTGTGAAATTATATGACATTGAAAAAAATGTATTAGCACGGAGACATACACACCGGTTTTGCCGGGCGGCAACCGGCCGGTTATTTCAACTGGTGACACGTGCACCGGCTGTCGGCCGGTTTCTGCAGTATTCTCTTGCTACTGTTCGAGTCGATTGTGCGTTCGTAAAAACGAACACATACGAAGAAATATTGAATGATATTTCTGATCGAATTTAATGAAAAAACTACGTGCATGAAATATCTATTCATCCCGATAGCTAATAATTGATTCATTCAATGGGAATAGTATTTCATTGTTACCTACTAGATTTTTATCATTAATTATCACATATTTTAATTTTTTCTTTCATTTATTGCTATTATCATCCTGTTTACCACTGTACGCTTGTAATTAGATTATCACTGTATTGAAAAATCCATTTAATGGCGTTTGAATAAATAAATAAATATTTTTGATAAAATGATTGCCACCTTATTATTTTGAATAAGAATTTATATTTTAAGCAAACTGTTTTCAAATTGATTGCCAGTTTGACAGTTTTATTTTGAAAGCTCGGCGTCTCCCGCCGTCCCAACCCGGCCAGGCGCGGGCTGGCTATGCTACCGGTTTGCATATTCCCGGTTTGGTCCCGGGCCGGTGCTGGAAAAATTATCACACATTTCGCAAATCAAATCATCGACCAAAGAAAACCGGCGCGTCTGTCACCGTGCTTAAATACATATTTGCACCGAAATTGCTTTAGTACTGAAACGAATGTGCTGGTCCTGAAAATTAGCTTTAAATTATTATTTATTGAACAATATTTTGACATTTTTGTTTAATTGGCATACAGTATGTACAATGTACTACTGTAGTACATACATAAATAAACACATAACTCCTTGCTTTTGTTACTAGTAAGTTGGTCCACTGTTCAAATATATATATCGACATTTGTTTTTCGTGTAACTTGGCTACGTCACACCCACCATCGACGAGGATAGAGAAAACTGGCAGGAACAATGTTGCGTAATGAGCTGGAGTAGTTTAGTGCGCTAAAGTACCTCTAGGCAACGGCCGAAGTGACCAGTGGGCTGTAGGACGGCCTAGGTCAGGGGGTATAACTCCGATTAAAAAGTGAAACTGAAAAAAAGACTTGGTAATCTCTGTGGTCTGTCAAAACGTCATCACGTTAATGTCCAATGAAAAACTCCGAGTTTTGACAGCTGCGTACTGGCTGAGTGAAAATCTGCGGTGGTTTCATTTGACACCTTGAATTTGAGGCACGCCGTTGTGTTTTAGAAATTTGGCAGATTTGAATATATTGTTTGTCCGTTATTGGCAAGATGTCCGTCAGTTTGTGGCTCGTGGAGTATGGCCGTGTAGTTTGCGATAGTGGAGGGTGGCCGAAACCGCTGATCAATAAATACTTCGCAGATTAGGCTCGGGTTGCTTTCAGCACATTCGGAGTCAAAACATGGTTGACTTTTAATTGAACCTCCCGTAGTATGCCAGCAATAATATGGCGGTGGAGTTGCCAAAAAGGCTACTGCATTGAATTTCTCAGGTAAAAAAATTAACATAAAAATTGTGTTGGTATATATTTGGTTAAACAGTGGACCAACTTGCTAGGAACAAAAAGCACGGAGTTATCCATCTAGTGGGTGGTTTATTTATAACCTAGGTAATGTAGCACCTTAGCGCTTGGTACTATGTAGGTACTATAGTAGTACCCTACTCGAGTAGCGGTTAAGGTGAAGCACTACGAAGTAATGCAAAATCATACATATATGATTTGAAAATGATTCTAGTGTATATTTTGGCAAATTGAGTTATGTGAACGTAAAATATTTGTCATTAAAAATAAAATAAAATATACTTTTTGCGATGTTTTTTTCTTGCATAAATCAAAACAGGCGGCTGGTGATAAGCGGGAATTTAAACCTTATAACCATCCACATAAGGAGTGTTATTGTTAGTTACCCATTTCCAAATGCTAAATGATGTATTGCATCGTCTGAAATGATTGATTATTGCAACTTTTGTTCTCAGGTGGCGTGGGTGAGAGTGGATACCCAGACCATCCTCAGCATTCACCACAACATTATCTCGCAGAATCCGCGCATCAGCCTGTCCTACAATGATCACCGCTCCTGGTATCTGCACATCAAGAACGTGCAAGAGGGGGACCGCGGCTGGTACATGTGCCAGGTTAACACAGACCCCATGAGGTCACGCCAGGGATACCTCCAGGTCGTAGGTGAGCAATATACTGATTACTTCAAATAAAATTTTGTTCAAATGTGAATAGATGTCACCTGTAGAAATTTGTAGTACAACTCTACTATTTTTTAAAAGAAATACAGACACTCGAGAAATCAAAAAACGGGATTGCAGGCCTTGAACGAGTGAATTGACAGATTTCCTCACAAAGTATCAGTAAAACGCGATGTTATGAAGACGGTGGAACTCGTTGTAACTTTGAACCTTGTAACCAAAGATATTAGAAGAACGAGATGTGCTATGAGCAGTTCATACTGTGTGGAATTGTTTTGCCCAGTATCGCCGGTTTTGTTCACCAATACTACTGCACACCTTCGCTTACGCTAAGGTATCCGCACTAATACATAGAACAGATTTCTGTGCGTACACGTCTCGATACCGTTCAAAGTACCCTAATTAGGTAGTACTCCGCCTACGGTCCGGCGGCCAACATAGCATATCTCGTTCTTCTAATATCTTTGGTTGTAACGTTGAACACGGTGGAACACTAATATTGTCGCATTTCGTCATTAAATTTATTGTGAAAAGATGAACGCGTGTTCCGGTATATTCGGAATAGACTTATATTTTATCATGAAACAGATTGCCATCACGTTTTTAACATGATTTCAATATTTCAGTCATACTCATTTTTCTCCGTGCGGGTTACGAATTACCTGACAATTTTGAAACACTCCCATTACTATTATTATAAGTTATAAATGTAGCTTTTGGAGGACATAAATATCAGAGAAATTCAGACAAATCCTGCCGCGCCAGGCAGGGAATCCGACGCGTTTTTCAACTCAGCTACTAATTGATTACACACTTTAATGTTTACTAATGATTTTTTTAATCTGTTTTCCGTCTTCCTGGGGATTTAGCTCAACCAAATTAAAAAAATCAAATTAGTTGTGTTGCTTCTTAAATCAATAAATAACAGTAAAACGGAACGCGGTAGATTTTTATCCTTAGCATATAGAAGTTTTATTCTTAGCATATAGCAGTTTTTATCTTTAGCATATAGCAGTTTTTTCCTTAACATATATGTAGCAGTTATTATCCTAAGCGAAAAGCAGTTTTTATCCTTAGCATATATCAGTTATGATCCTTTGCATATAGCAGTTTTTATCCTTAGCATATAGCGTTTTTATTCTTAGCATATAGTAGTTATTATCCTTGTGTTGTGCTGCTTTGTAAATCAATAAATAACAGTAAAACGGAACGCGGCAGAATTTTATCCTTAGCATATAGCAGTTTTTATCCTTAGCAGTTTTTATCCTTAACATATAGCAGTTTTTTCCTTAACATATATGTAGCAGTTATTATCCTAAGCGTATAGCAGTTTTTATCCTTAGCATATAGCAGTTATGATCCTTTGCATATAGCAGTTTATATCTTAAGCACATAGCAGTTTTTACAAAAAAAATATAACTTTTACTGAAACCTTCCTGAGTCCAACATGATGTTCGATTCTCTACCGTTGTGGAAATTACTGTTTTTAATAAATTTGTATTCATCGCAAGATAGCAGGTGTCAAATCAAATCATCTACCTAGAATAAATTGATTCATGACTCGATATGACGAATTTACGTTTCGATATGATTTCCATGTCACGAATATAGCAACTTCCTTCCTAGCATTTTCACAACATGAAAAAGATGGTATTTTCAAACCTACAAAATCATTTATGACCACCCCTTTTATTCCTGTAACAAAAATCCAGCCTATTACCTACCTGCCTATTCACATATTAAAAAAAATGCACAATGCCTAGTTTATTTTACATAAAATATGTAAATCATAAGAACTTTTTATTATTTTAATAATTCACAGCTATTTTATTCAAAATTTTCCATACAGCATATTCATCATCAACGAATTCCATTATTTTTTTTGTCAAACCCATAAATATATATAAACATATATACAAGGTGTCCGGGGGTAAAGTGCGCTAACTTCAGGAGGTGATTCTACATGATAGTAGAAGTAAAAAAGAAAAAAAACTTTTTTCGAATTTTCAAATTTTGTTTATTTTTCCATTAAAAAAATTATTTTCTCATACAAACGAATCAATTTTCTTGCCTAAAAAAACGTTTGAATTGAATTGAAACGTTATTTATATTTTACCCCCGGACATCCTGTATAATATATAAAAGCAGCCCGTAAACAAAGTTTTCACTTTACTAAAATACATACATCTATTTTCAATTTTAACCTAGTTGCGCCATCTCTTGGGCCGGGTAATAACCAATTTCAAAGACAAAAAAGTTGACTGACTTGAACATTACTTCCCAGGAACTAACTCTTAAACTTCTGTGAACTTTTAAAATATCATTTAAAACATTAAAAAAATATTATTTTTTGTTTTGACTGAGGACTGAACACTCCTCCCCAGAGACTGGAATCAACACCGCTACCACCTAAGCCAAATTCTAATTGAATAGTACCGACATTTATTTCGTATATTAACGACTATAATTTTTTTTAATAATATTATCTGATTTCACAAAAATTCGTGCGCGCGCGCGTGTGTATGCATGAGTGCATTTGATAAAGCAAGTTGATAGAATACATGGTCATCAACCACACCGAGTACATCACTGCAATATCTGCTGAGTTTCAGCTCTTTCTAATGTCGGGAAGTGATTCCAAAAATTCTATTTCATTCATTAATTTGAAGAAATCAAATTTTAAAATCAATTGAAATTAATTATGAAGTTTTGAAAATTCAAATGGAACTGAATTAAATAACAAAATATGTAAAGATAACGTGCTCAATCGACCACCATTGTCGCTTTGTCTAAAAGAAACATTTTTTTTAACAAAAGATAAACGATGCAAAACCACAATGCTCATTGAACCAGATATGTGTATTTTTAGTCGAGCGTCAGCAATAATACTTGTAATTAACTTTCAAATTATTTCCACAGAGTTTTCTGAATGTTTCTTTATTGAAACGAACTGAAAACGCTGAAAACAACATTGTTAAATAAAATAAATAGCATGTTTTTTCGGAATCAAAGAACTGGTTACGAAGGCATTCAAAGGTTTATTTTTAATCCAATGAAAAAAAAGATTTTTGAATTGAATAATTTTTACAAAATGAATTTATCGTTTTGTGCCTATTTAATTCAAAATCTTAAGGTTGCCAAAAAATAATTTTGAATATTTCATGTTTTTTAAAATGAATCAATATGTCTAATTATAATCTGTATAAATTTACCCAAAAGATGAAAAGAAAAAAATAATGCAGGGTTTTCCAATAAGAGGTGTTATTTTCATATTCAATCGTAAAAGATCAATGGTTTCGTTGCTTGTGTGGCACGTAGCGCCGTTTTGTTAAAAGTAAACGTTGTTCAGATTAATACCATCCAATTCCGGCCATAAAAAATCATTAATCATCTCTCGATAGCGCAATCCATTCACCGTAACTGTTGCTCCAGCCTCATTTTCGAAAAAGTAAGGTCCAATGACTCCGCTGGACCATAAACCGCACCAAACAGTCACACATTGAGGATACAGAGGCTTTTCAACAATAACTCTTGGGTTTTCCGAGCCCCAGATGCGACAACTTTGCTTTTTGACGAAGCCACCGAGGTGGAAATTGGCCTCATCACTCAAGATGTTTTGCATTTGAGTCACTCAAGTGAATTTTAATAATTTCAATGCGTTGTTGAATCGTGTATCGTTCCATTTTTATTAATGGCGTAGTTTTTATTTTTCAAATGTCAAAAAATAACAGCTTCAAAAGTAACATCTACCGAAATAGCGGGCAATTCAAAATAACACCTCTTATTGGAGAACAATGTATTTGATTCCCAATTGCTCCCAACCTTTTAGAGCCATTGAATCTATGGCATCCCCAAATCGGAGTAAGTTGAGAGGCTTAGGATAGTGGGGAGGGGGAGGAGATGAGGAATGTGCGAAAATTTACGATTTTTACGATTAAAATATCATTTTCACCACAGACATAGGAATTAATAGACGAGAAGATATGGGCGAGGGGTAAAATCAACTGTTGAAGAACGAAGGGAGTGAAGCTGACTGTGATTCGTCAATAAATCAATCTGACAGTAAATAGGCATCTCGCATTATAATATCACCATTTACTTCTTAAAAGTAAAATCTGCTTTGAATGAATAGACATTTTTACATGGGAGCGCAAATTACTCGCCACGTTATGAACAAATTTGCGAAGTCCAAATTCGGCAAAGTAAGGCAGCTTCTATTTTCAGAGTCGTAGTTAGTTTCAGAGTATTTAGTTAAGACACTTTTATAAATTTTCATAATTTACTTCCCAGCAACCAACCAGCTTTGTGTTTCGCGTCCAGACGTTTCTCGATGTGATAGTAACAACTGATTCATATTATACGATGTGAATATGCTTAAAATAAAGTAAAATAATGCTTATATGTGGAATGTAATACGACAATTGGGTTTATTCTCTTTTTTCACATCTATTTTTACCAGTTTTCATAGTACAAGTCAAAATTTTGCCGTGTTATTTAGTAAAATGAACCGATGATGCCTCGACCATAGTTCGCACAAGAATGATGACGTCACGTTTTCAAATTTCATTTGAGGCCATACGCGAGCCCAGCCGGCTCAATGGAACCGGTATGGGGAGTGGGGATAATACGCTTTTAATCACTTAGGGCAGGTCTACTAATATTCATATGTCTATGATTTTCACCTATTATTATGATAATCAAAATAATAAAGAAAAAAATTACAAGTCGGGGTTTTAAGGGACGACTTTACTTACTTTATGAAATTTGGATCTACGGTGACTATTTTCATGTTTTTTTTATTATTCTTCCACATTTTGACACTGGTCACTCAGCAGAGTAACCACCCACCCCCTCACATTGATCCTAGCTATCCATTTACTACTGATTTTCTATGATTTGGAGTAAAAAAAAACGTCAAAAAAGTTACTGTGACCAAATTTTTTACTCCAAATAATGCCATGAATTAAGGCGATATACTACGTCGTGGAATATTTTTAATGGAGCCGCTATCAATAACAGCCCTTACGTAGATGGAGATAAGGTTTAAATTCTCGCTTAACACCATCCGCCTGTTTTGATTTATGCAAGAAAAAAACATGGCCAAAAGTGCCTTTTATTTTGTTTTGTGGATGTTCAGGCATAAATATTTAAATGTTTTCCGATCATTTTATAAATAACTTAATTTGCCACATTATACAGTAAAATCGTAACCGAAAATGGGTTCGTAAGTAGGAGATTTTGAACTTTAAAGCAGTTTTCATAGGCCGTATATATTATTTTTTCTTGGCTTATAAAAAGACTTATCTAAAAAATACTCTATTATTTCAAAGGCCAAGATGTATTCTACTCGTAGTATTTAATTAAAGCATCTGAAACATTTCTAGGCGACCAAATTGTCAAACAAAAACATATGATTTTGCATTACTACGTAGTGCATTGCCTTAAAGTACGCCCCTTAACACTCTGTACATACATCGGCTTGTCTTAAATTTGCTGAGTATGACGAATATGCAATTTTTATTTCTATTGAGCAAACATATACAATTGATAACGTTATCGGCATATTTATTGTTTTAATCCATACATATATATTATCTTATATGATATGATATGAAATGCATATGAGATATGCATTTCTTCTCGTTTACCTGGAGGATTATTATTATATTGAAGCTCAGACCCATGAAAAATCGCGGGATATTTTAAGAATATAGGATTTTTAAGCTGTAAGTATTTATTTTTTTTTTTTTATATTAACTCCACACAGGAGGCCCTGAAGAAACTAATTTCCCTCAGGGCCTATGTCATCTTTGGGGATGCTGTGTGGAGGGTCTTTTTGTGGAGAGGAAGGAGTGAACATGGGTCTTGAAGAGTCCCATGTTGTAGGAGGGAGGAAACACAGAGGCCGGCAGTTCATTTATAAAACATTTACTTTAGGATCATTGGCTTTCAAATACAATTATTGTCAATTTTCCATAATTATATGTGTATTTATTAAATAATAAAAATAAGATATTTTTATGTTCATCGATAAGTAGGTACCTACGTCATCGCTTGTTTGAATTCACACAAGAGAGAAACGTTACATATATAAATTATTTTTTTTAAATCTGGTCAAATTATTCGTAATGCTGTTAAAAACAGGAGTGCAGGCCTTTAACGAATTAATTGACTGATTTTTTGATAAATTATCAGCAAAACACGAATGTGTTATGAGGACGGCGTAATACGTGTTCATAAAAACACTGATATTGTAGCATTTCGATACTATATGTATTTATCAGGAAAAGAAAAACAACTGCATGAACACGTCTTCCGATATATTATGAATGGACTCATATTTTATCAAGAAATGGATTGACATCACGTTTTTAACAGGATTTCAATAAATCAGTTAAAATCAGTTCCAATTTTTTTAAATTTTGAAACAAATTTGAGTTCATTGAACGTGAACAATTTATTAATAGGAATATTTCATTACACACACCGACAACAGAAATTAGTATTTTACAGATAGACTATATATACAGGATTTTCCAATAAGAGGTGTTATTTTGATATTCAATCGTAAAAGATCAATGGTTTCGTTGCTTTTGTGGCACGTAGCGCCGTTTTTTTGAGAGTAAACGTTGTTCAGATCAATACCATCCAATTCCGGCCATAAAAAATCATTAATCATCTCTCGATAGCGCAATCCATTCACCGTAACTGTTGCTCCAGACTCATTTTCAAAAACGTAAGGTCCAATGACTCCGCCGGACCATAAACCGCACCAAACATCACACGTTGAGGATAGAGAGGCTTTTCAACAATAACTCTTGGGTTTTCCGAGCCCCAGATGCGACAATTTTGCTTCTTGACGAAGTCACCGAGGTGAAAATGGGCCTCATCACTCAAGATGATTTGCATTTGATTCACTCAAGCGAATTTTAATAATTTCAATGCGTTGTTGAAGCGTGTATCGTTCCATTTTTATTGATGACTTAGTTTTTATTTGTCAAATGTCAAAAAATGACAGCTTCAAAAGTAATATCTACTGAAATAGCGGGCTATTCAAAATAACACCTCTTATTGGAAAACCCTGTAGTTGATATTTGATCGTCTTTTCAGAGTTAAAGTTACTTGGTGTCGCCCTTTTGAGAGACAACGAGTAAAGAACGTTTATAAATCATCATATTATCAATGATATAAATTGTTCAATGTGCGTATATATTGCTTCACAGATCACCACTTCTGACACCTACAAACAGACTCACGCGCGTCACCCGGTAATTACTTAGGACGGGTTGTTTCAGAGAATATGAACAATACATCAAATTTCACAGTTTATTTTCAAAGACTGTGCAAGTTGCATTCAAGTTCTATTATTATTTCAGTTCTGTGAAGCAACTGGACTATGTTGATATAATAACATAACTTCAAAAGGACTTTTACAGAATTCATCAAATTACTAAGTTAATTTTCAATTTCTGTGAAAGTTCAATTAAAATTCTGTTATTATTTCAGTTATGTGAAGCAACTGACCAATATAATTGAATAGAACTTTAACATAAATTGAATATTGTCTTTGAAATTTGAAGAATTGTTCAAGTTCTGTAATGAAACAACCTGTAATAAAAAAATCTCAACCAGCTGTAAATTCAAATGTACTTAAAGGGTTTGCACTTTCTTAATTAAATCCAACTGAAGCCCTAGTAATAAATTCTACGAATACAGATTAATAATGAAGCGAAAAGTAACAATTTTTAGAAAAAGAAAAAAAATTGGAATCAAAATCTTGAAACCAAAATAACGCAATATTAAATATCATCGCGCCGCGTCGAATAACAAGCAAACCATATTACCAATCAACCTCGACAAGAGATGTGCGTCTTTATTATATTCATATAACGCCCCCCTATACATAGCAGTGACGTGTGTCCCACAGTTACTTATACGCTGGAGATACCCCAAGAAACTGTTTGAATTTTAACTTGTAGCATAATAATTTCCATAAGACAAAACTCGTTTTTTGAGAATTAACCCCCGGTGGGCATGAAATCCATCCTGGATTGCGCGTAGCTCACACAGCCTCCGCATTTGCCTAGATTTTATTGTACTTATAACCTTAAAAAATGCCTCTATCATAATGTAATATAATCTATTCGCTTTGGCAAAAAAAAAAAAATCACTTTTTTTATATTTTGTAAATCTACAGTTTATATTATATCAGTTTGTACATGTATAGTCTAGCCAAAATTAAAACAATTATGAATTTCCTCCTTGTAACTGTACCTCTAATAAGACAACACAATAAGAATAAAAATTTATGATGAAAATATATATTTCGTATCATTCTAACTTGTCGTTTCGTCACTTGCAAATATGTTAATTTATCCGTGAAAAATTGCGTCACCTAATTCCACGTCAAATCTTTTAATTTCAATTTTTAAAGTCATTTTACTGTATTTTTAGCAACAAAACAAAATTTCAACAAACACAAACTAATGAAAATAGATCAGTTAGACAAACGTGCGTATAAAACATAAAAATCCCATCGATAAACACAAGCTTTGGACAAAGACACCACAAATACTTTGCAAAAAACATTCAACAATCTGACGCTCTACATAAAAATGAGCGAAACAAAAAAAATTCACAAACAAAATTAAGATATGGATTAAAAAACAAAGAGGACTACACTGCAAAATAAGTTAATCTTAAAAGAATTAAAAATATACCTACACAATGCACATATTATACACAACAGGCCATCAATTATTTACATATTGATTAGTTTTTATAACTGCCTTAATTACTTTATTTTATTTCTTAAATTTGTCATAAATTTTCCAAATCATATTTTATAAAAAATATATTCTAATGTATAAGTAAATACAAAAAAAAAACAAATATTTACAGGAATTTCTCATATGACTCATTTTTACTGTAAAGAACGTTTCATTAGCTGGAAAGTTAATTCTATATAAATTAATTTTTCAAAAGAAGCAAACACATTGTGGCTTGACATTTTAAATAAATGAAATGAAAATACTTGGTTTTAAGTCACATACTGGGTTTATACAGAATATCTCACTTACGTGAGAACAATCCAGTTATAAAAAACTCAGTTAACATACAAATACACATACGAAGACACATTAATTCTCATATACCTAAATAAAGATTAAAATATAAAACAAATAAAAATAAAAATTCAAAATTAAAAATAATTATGAAATACAAATTTTACAGAAAATTAAGACACGCAAGTAATACATAATATAATTAGTGCAACATATTATTTAACAATAGCAGATTTTTTTTCTGAAGCCATATAAATTATCGACAAAAATATCTACTTCAGCACACTCAATCTACACATATACAGTATACAGTCTACACATTTGGGTCAGAGGGCTAAAGTAGGCGATATTATTTTTGAAAATATTCAGTTGAAAAATGCTACGGTGTCTTAAACTATGGGAATTGTGGACATTTATTTCAAGATTTCATTTATTGCTAAGACATAATGAGGTATCAAGATGACCGTGGATAATTTTATGCAAACATATTAGGTCAGTCAATTGCCTTCTTATTTTGAGTGTATTAATCTTAAAGTAATCACGACGTGCGTCGTATGATCTAAGATGGTCATGTAGTCCACATTTGAAAGATAATGGTCTGAGCATTTATTTTCACCGATTCTATAATGTTTTCATTCTTGCAATAATGTGGATTCCAAATAGTGCTTCCATATTCAAGTTTACTTCTAATTAAGGCATTTGTGATGTGTAATATAATTCTCATATCAAATTGATGCTTGATACCTTAAGAATATATTTTTACTTTCTTGCCTTACCATACCCTTTATTAAAAGTAAGGCAACGCAACTGCAATCTAATATTCTTATTTTTTATGAAGATTTTAAACTATGGAATTATCAATCATTAATTTTAATTCTGCGTAATTTATTTAAATAATAGATTAATCTATATTAATAATATAGTATAAAGATTTCCAACAGATCTAACATTTTTTTGTTGTCAATAAATTACATTGTTTTTTTTTACATCCGCATACATTTGTTTAAATTTACTCTTTTTCAGATTTTCTTTAGTTTTAAATTTACTGCCAATTCGAGTAGAAAATCATTTTAATATATTACAAAACAGGTACACAAACAAAAACACAATTTGAATAAATAAAATATGACCCATTTAAACCTTACACGGGAACTTTTACAAACGCTTTACATATTGTACGATACTCCAATTAAACTTTGAACGTGTGGGAATAATAATTATAAATTCCCATGAATAAATAATCATACATCCAATAACTCACCATAGCCATATTTTCAAGGGAAATCCTGCCACGTGCTACTAGATTACTACAACCGACACTACGTATACTTAGAATTATGAATTATCTTTCAATTGTGTTTGAATAATTCGCCAGTCTTACGGCGGTTTTCGCCAATTTTTTTGCTGTGCGTCTAAACATCATGTACAATCTGCACGTATACAACCTACAATTATACTATACGTCTATTCAGCTACACGCCTCTTCGACTGTACGTCTACTCTACTATAAGTCCAGTCGACTATATGTCTTTTCGACTTGGCATACGTTTATGTGACTATACATTTATTTGATAGTGTAGTATATTATGCGAGTCAGAAAAAGTGAGATAGATGGCGAAAGAGTAAGTTTGTAAGAGAGCGCCATTGCTATTCTGGGGTTGCTCAAGTATATTTAGTTTGTTTGTTATATCAAAGTCTGTAATATTGTGAATCGTGTTTATTCTCGAAATAGTTAATAAATTGTAGCTGGACTTCTTTATCTACCTCACCCTAGCATAATAAGGATATAACCGATAGATAGATCGACTATATGTCTATTTGACTAGTTAAATGCTTGTTCAACTATAGGTAGGTTAATCGACTAAACTTTTATTCGACTATAGTTCTATTCGACCGCTAGGTAAACGTATACTTGACTATATGTACGTTAGTCGACTACACGTTTATTCCATTTTAGTTCTAGTCGACCATCAGGAAAACTTTTATTCGACTTTTTGTCTATTCTACTATACGTCTATTAAACTGCACATCTATTCGACTATACGTCTATTTGACTATACGTCTATTCGACTACACGTCTATTCGACTATACGTCTATTCGACTATACGTCTTTTCGACTATATGTCTATTCGACTATACGTCTATTCGACTATACGTCTATTAAACTGCACATCTATTTGACTATACGTCTATTCGACTATACGTCTATTCGACTATACGTCTATTCGACTTTACGTCTATTCGACTATACGTCTATTCGACTATACGTCTATTCGACTATACGTCTATTCGACTATACGTCTATTCGACTATACGTCTATTCGACTATACGTCTATTCGACTATACGTCTATTCGACTATACGTCTATTCGACTATACGTCTATTCGACTATACGTCTATTCGACTATACGTCTATTCGACTATACGTCTATTCGACTATACGTCTATTCGACTATACGTCTATTCGACTATACGTCTATTCGACTATACGTCTATTCGACTATACGTCTATTCGACTATACGTCTATTCGACTATACGTCTATTCGACTATACGTCTATTCGACTATGCATGAATTCAATTATATGTCTATTAACAAGCACCCTTATGTCTTCTCCAATATGTTATACACACTAATTATTTGTATGTTCATCAGTGCCCCCTGCAATCATCGACAACAAGACCTCAACAGATCTCGTGGTGAGGGAAGGCAGCAATATCACCTTGGTCTGCAAGGCGGCTGGCTATCCCGAGCCATACGTCATGTGGCGGAGAGAAGACGGGGAAGACATCAACTATAACGGGGATAATGGTAATAAAACATTCACTACTATAGACAATAGACATCCAAATTGATTGACCAGCCCACAAGAGCAAGGTGAACAAACCAAGTCGCGCGAAGCGGGGAGGCAGCGTAAACTTCTCCCTTTCTGTGGTTTGTTAGTATATTAATCTGACATTGCACAAGCAACTCGCATTGAAATATCACTATTTCGTCCTTTCTACAATGGCGCGCAAATTCTTAAAAACTTAACTACAAATATTAAATGGGGTAAACCAAATTTGGAGCATGTTTCCAAAATCTAATATTTTGTTACACTATTTAGTTAGACACTTTTACAAATTTGTTATAATTTACCCACACGTATATAGCAAAAATGACAAGATAATATTGCAATAACTGAATAAGTATATTAAAAATAAGTACAAAATTGTAGGTCGATATTAGTTCTTAGCTAGATTGCCCATTCTAAGGAACCAAATGCTGTTAAAGTGTTTTTGTTTTATTTTTAATCCAAATTGAATATATATTAAGTTTATACTAAATGAGTCATTAATAGGTAACCATGTAAAATTTTAAGTGTCATTATTTAATATTTTTCAGACTCCACCCTCCCCAAGCCAATCAACATTTAGTTATTATTGAACCGATGAAGGATATTTTACATGTTTTAATATTTAATTCTTGGGGGGTTTGATTTATAATTTTGGTCCCAGATATGTATACGACTTTTAATACTTTCCGTATTGCTCCCTGGAACCACGAGATCCTTTCGGGTGTGACTTAGTGTGATATATTTATGATCAATTTTAACAAGATTTTATAGATTTTTGTGTACGTGAATAATAACCCTTTTTATTTAATTATGACGAAAATCAAGTAGTTTAAATTTTATGTAGAGCTGATCGCTAGAGTACCTATAGGGTTTACGGGTTCGGTTAAAAACGAACATTCAGATCCTACGCAGAAAGTCCCACATTGGACTGCGCTGCAAACTGTCTCCTTACTTTAGGAAACTCTCTTGCAGAGGGTTTTTTTATTTCAATGTGCGCTTTTCGGCGGTCAACGTGCGACTGATTTCGTGGTTTATTCAAAGCATTCTCAAACCGTCCTGGCCAAAAATATGATCACGTGGTTTGCATCCAGTTCGCCGAAAGGAAACCACATTTCATGTTTCGCAAGTCTATCAATTTGGATGTACATTTTTACTACTCTTTTTTCATCTTTTTCATTTTTTTTGTTGTATGTGAATCTGGCAAAGTATTGCACACCACAGAACCAGGCTATAATATAAACTGTAGTAGTGATTATTTTTTTAAGTGTACTTAGTTTATTTGAGTGCTCACATCTACAAGAATATCTGTACAGACGATCAAAAGAGGAACTAACAACGAAGAAAACAGTTTTTTTCCCAAGTATCCATAATATTAACAGTATTCCCCCTCTTAAATAGACAAGACAATAGAAAAAAAACTGCAGAATTCGCTGCATTCTAACTATTTCTCACAGATTAACATGGCAGACTATAAAAATATATTTATTATATATACACAAATATTTTTTACAAGAATTTACGAGGAAAAAACTATACACAAAGGTGAAGTTTTATAAATATACTTAAATGGGTAATTACATCTACAATTTAATTGACGTAACATTTTAAACCACGTCAATTCAAGAGAGATCCATAACAATTACAATCATGTGAGCATCGTATTTGGAAGAAGATTGTTGAGAAAGTGTTTTTCAACGTCCTCTCGACGCGACTTAGATCCTGTTGTTCTGCAGCGATACCGAAATGCCGCCACTGTCTTGTATTGTTTTTATAGTAGTCCCAGAGAGACGTCGTACGTACATGTTTTGACTCGAACGTTTTGCGTCTCTTCTATCTGTACATTTGTTTGTACGTTCCGTTTCCGGTTCAAGATAGTGTCCATTTTAATGATTATTTTTTTCAAATATAAAATTGAATGATTATTTTTACTTTATTTTTCGAATATTGAGATAGTGACAATTATTTAGGCAGATTACATACCTGATTCTTACTTATAAATTTAAAAAATGTACGTTTTATAATAGAGTAGGTGGGCAATTATGTACCTACTTGCAAATGTCATAATTTCAAAGGATTTTTTTTTTTGATTAACAGGGAGAAAATTAGAAACGTCTAGAAAAGTCTACTGTTCACCGAACTATTAGTACTAGTTTTACTAACCGGCTGCGCCAAAGTATTGAACCATAAAATATGAAACATACCATATTATTCTGGTCTTGTAAAATGTCGGTTTACCTAAGTGAATCCGCTGCGCATGAATAATTTAAAACATAGTGTTAATAATTTGCATACACTACATATCCGTCATAATATGATGTTATTTCTCCTTGTATCAGGTTAGGTAATTTAGCGTAAAGCGCACTTGAGGAGGACCTTCACAAAACTCCGCCATATAAATTATCTATTATTATGACTACATCATCAATTAACGTACTTGTTTGTGTTGTCTTTAGTGAATGTGGTGGATGGGGAGGTACTGACCATCACGAAGGTGTCTCGACTACACATGGGGGCTTATCTCTGCATAGCCTCCAACGGGGTGCCCCCCTCAATCAGCAAAAGAGTCATGCTCATGGTGCAATGTAAGTATTAAATAACATTTATCAATAAGCCACTTGTGTTATATTTTTTTATTAATCGGTTGCAACAAAATTCTAAGACTTCTTGGATTATTATAAAACCTTAAGAGGAAAGGCTGCGGGGCCTTCTTCATACAAAACTTAAATATGCGAGACCTAAATACTTGACCAAACTGAATAATATTTTTTTAATCATAAGGTATAACAAATATCCATTACGAATATATGTAATCATAAGTTATAGCAAATATCTAGTACGAATATATGTTATCATAAGTTATAGCAAATATCTAGTACGAATATATGTTATCATAAGTTATAGCAAATATCTAGTACGAATATTTTTTTATTTTTTTTTATTTGGTACAATATTTTTTACATTTCAAAGTTTTCCAGTAATGTTGGCATCACTGGGTGGCTTGCCCGTGCTGAGGCCTTCATTTTATAATATGAAAATATAATCTACATAATACATTTAAAGAGAAAATAATTCATTTAAAATATGATCTTGTGTGTTTGTGAGTGATGTGTGTTTATATTGATTTTGTGTGTTACGTGTAGGTTTTATTTTTATTTTATGCTATGACATTTTGGTAATATTTTCTATTTTGTTCTTTAATCCATTTTGTAATTTTGTGTGTGAATTTATTTTTATTTTCCTCAATTTTAATTTCAAGTTTTACACTGTTGAAAGCTTTTATAGCATGGTATTGGTAGTGTCTTTGTCCAAAGCTTGATTTACTGTCGGAGTTTTTATGTTTTCTTTGTACGCTTATCTAAATGGTCTGTTAGTGTTATTTTGTGTATGTTGAATTTTTTTTTGTCAAAAATGCACTTTAGTAGTTTTTTAAAGTATAATTGGCGTATATCTAGTATGTCACAGCTGTTGAATATTTGATCTGTATCAGGCAGTCTATGTTTTTTTAGTATTACCTTTAATATCGTTTTCTGTGCGGTTTCTATGAAATTGATAGCCGAGTTTGTTGCTCCTCCCCAAGCAATAATTCCATTTTCTATTATTTATTGGCAGAGTGTAATCATAAATGTAATCATAAGGTATAACAAATATCTAGTACAAATATATGTAATCATAAGGTATAGCAAATATCTAGTGCGAATATATGCTGCTTTATTATTTGTGTTTTAAATTATAAAATATAGGCCATTAAAGAATTCATTTTTTCACGATTTCAAGTTCATAGGAGTAGATTCGAGTTACTCGTAATTACTTAAAAAAACTTATACTTTCTAACAACCGCATCTACTATTTTAATAAAATGATATATAAATTAAAAAAAAAAAAAAAAAAAAAAAAAACATTGTATAAAAGATTTTTTTTTGTGTCTGAATTAAAAATTTATTATACGATAAATTTGTGTTCCAACGTGAATCGGTCGTTTGAAAATTAAATTTACATCCATCAAAATAGTTTATGTAACAATTTATTTATTTCTCTTTATTTTCATAGTAGGAGAGGTAAGATTATTTTGTTAATAATTATCAATAAGTCACAAATAATTGCCAAAATTGACTCTAAAATCGTGAAAAATCGATTTCTTTAATGGCCCGCATTTTTCAATTTGAAACACAACAAAATAAAGTAGCACATACTAATACTAGATATTTACTATACCTTTCGAATAAAAAAATAATGTATTAAATTTAATTTTGTACGAAAAAGGCCGCGAAACCGTTCCCCATTAAGGCCAAACATAATTTATTGATGCGAAGTGCACGGAACTTAGTTACAAGAAGGCTATAATAACTTACCTCAATAATAATAATTAATGTTAGCATAAAACTATTCTTCTGCTTGGGTTCCATATAATTTAAATAGTAAATTTTACTTCATGATTACCGTTCCACTAAATTATTATTTGGGTATATCACATGTTTGCAAAAGCCCGTACGGGCGTATAATATAAAATTAAATAGCCAAAAATCAGTTTAAATTAAAATTTAATTCCATATGAATTGCTCATGAGAATCACGACGCGTTCCAAGAATGTTTTATCTTCCCTACAGTCTAATTTGTTTTCATTTTTGTTTTATGAATATTATGAATACCAAAATGTGCTTTAGATAAATTGAAGCTTTTCCTATCATTTCCCTTGAGTAGAATTAAAATTAAAAAATAGTTACTTAATATAAAACATGAATTTAAACTACTAAAAAATGTATATTTTTAATAGAAATGTATGAACGCATAAATGAAACAACTTTAAAAAATACAATATTATGGCGATGATTATCTGTGACAGTTTCCCTTGGCTAACTTTTTTGCTTTCTTATAAAATTGTTTACAAAATAAATAAAAACCGCTTTTGCGCTTGTAATCGAGCGTTTCTTGACTCCTTTTGCCAAGCGATTTTAATGTCTATTACACATATTCGTGACGATATAAGGCATACCAAGATTTTGCGCATTTTTGCTTGTAGCTTCTTCTAGAGTTAACGTAGAAACAAACAAATTGCGCTGGAGTGACCAAGTATCACTGGCCTCCGGTACGTTGGAGTTCTTGGCCCCCCAGGGCAGAATCGCGAGGAGTAGCTGAAGAATCCTCGTTCACAAAGGAAATTGGAGTGGGGGTTACAATCTTCAGCAGTTAAGAACCGACTTAGTAAGAATATTGATTTTTTTTTTCATTTCGTAGTTCCGCCCATGCTGTCCATTCCCAACCAGTTGGAGGGGGCCTACGTGGGACAGGACGTTGCATTAGAGTGCCATACTGAGGCGTACCCAGTTTCTATCAACTACTGGACCACTGATAGAGGCGATATGATCATATCAGGTGAGAAAAATTATTTTATTTTTATTATTATGTTGTACTAGCGCATACCCGTAAAAAACTCTGAAATTGTTCAAATATAATTGGTTTATTGGTTATGTGATTTTTTACTACTACCGAGTAATAATAGTTACAACAGTTAATAGTAATAATAGTCACAATTTTACATGACAAAATTTAAAAAAAATACTTATATCATTGATGTCACTATTCCAAATTCCTGTAATATTCAAAAATCTGCTAATGAAAAAATAAGAAAATACACAGATTTAGGAAATGAAATAAAAAGAATTTGGCATTCTCAGACTATAAAAATATTACCATTCGTTATTTCGGCTACTGGCATTATACCTAGCTCTCTCACTAAAAAAATTAGGCGTATTAGATCTATCAAAAAATTTATATATAAAGATGCAAAAACCGGTCATTTTGAATGCATGTAGGATAACGAAAGATTGTTTAAATATTTATGTTGAGGGATCAGTAGGATTTATATGCCCTGTTAGAAGTTCTACCGAGCCGAACCCTCTGATATGAAAATATCTGGAGTCGGTGAATTATTTTCCTATTTGATCTCTGGTGAGTTGACGGGTTGTTCTTGTATTGTTTTGTATTTATTTTGCTTATATAATGCACTTGCATAGTGTTGATTGACTAGATGATCATTTGTGGAAAAGTGAGTGAAAGGGTTTAGTTTTTCTTATGGGGAAGATTTAACCCGGACATAAAATCGGAAGTAGTATCAAATCGAAATACCAAATCATATTTCTGTGCTTACATTGGTTTGTTTTTAAGACCATTTTAACAAGTTGCGGGAAACGAGAATTAAATGTTGACATGTTTGCTTATGTGATTGCGTTTGGTTAAGAAAGATATTTTCCGTTAGGATATCATTATTTTCATCAATATATCTTATAAATACTATTTTTACATGACATTTATACGCTTTTTAATATTGCTTTTTTTAAAACTGACAATTCATGGTGCAATTATTGTAATATATTAATTCCACCGTGAATTGTCAGTTTTAAAAATAGCAATATTAAAAATCGTATAAATGTCATGTAAAAATAGCATTAATATTGCTATTTTTAAAACCGACAATTCATGGTGGAATTATTAAAATATATTATTATAAAACACATATAAAACTTTTTTCCACTTTAATTTTATTGACCGTAACAGGTTTCAGCTCATTAAAGCTCATCTTCAGACTGGTACAAATTATTCTTACCACCCCTCTCCCCCTCCCCCCATGTAAAGATCAGAATAATTTGTACAAGTCTGAAGATGGCTTTAACGAGCTGAAACCGGTTACGGTCAATAAAATTAAAGTGGAAAAAAGTTTTATATGTGTTTTATTATAATACATTATGTTATTGAATTATTTTGTATTCTGTATCTACAAAACGTCGCATTTTTTTCCATTTTGTATTGAACAATTTTGTAGAACAAATTATGGACATAGGACAAGCTGATAATATTTTTTTTTACTAGGCAAGAACTGAGTATTGCTATGTTCTTCGTCCGCAACTTTCCAGGCGAACGACTCAATGCCATTGGTCAAAAGGGATATTGAACAAACCAATATGACACATAACAGGGAAAGGCGAATATTCCACGAACTATTAGTTGTTACTTAGTTTGTTCCACTTATGAACGGATTTTAAACAAACGTTTTGTTCTGTTTTTTTTACTGGATATAAAGATTAGTTTACACGAAAAATTAAAAATGGCCAGTAGAAGAAACCAATATTCGGCTAGCGATTTGTGATTAAAAAATGTGTTTACGAAATTCATATGGGATGGAGATCTATGATGTCAGGCGAGTGCAAGTGAGACGGGCCGCGGGCTATAGGGCTAATAGAAATAAAATCCATTCAAATGTGTATGGTAGACACTTCTAGTATCATTATTTAATTTATAATTCTACTGAACTCCTTTTGTATACGCGATGATGGGTCAAGTCACCTTTCAAAATTTAGGTCACAGAAAGGTCAATTTAGAGCCCTCAAGTGCCCTATTATATTTTCAACACTGTTCAAATGCTTGGAATTCATTTTATTTACGCTAACTATTCTTCATTATTTAAAACCGCCTGTTAATAGCTACTTTATTTAATACTGAAGGATATCCTTCAAATGTATAAATTGTTACTTAGCAGTAATTTTTAAAGACACCATCAACCCGTTAATCAGAACATTTAAAAATATAAAGTGGTAATTTTTGGGACCAATTTTATTTACTTACTCTATTTTTCTGGAAAATGTTCATTATTCAAGTGGTAGTAAAAATATAGTCCTGCCACCGAGAAATCCATTGTAACCCATCGTTTTGATCGTAAATGAAAAAGATGGAGAAGTTACCACGGACTTATTAAAGATACGCCTTTATGGGCATTTTTATGTACTTAATAAACCTCACACTATAGTCTAACTGCCCGAAGCCATCTGCACAAGTCTGGCATCCTCAATCGGGTTTCATGTAGACCTATGTTTAAAAATCTGAAAATTCTGACAGTCACAGACATATATATAATGGAGTTATGCATGTTAGTGCGATCATCTACAGACAAGTTCCCACTAAAAAACTCAACACATAAATACGCTACAAGGCTCACAGAAAACATACTAATACCAAAAGCAAACAAAACAATATTCCAAAAAGAACCATACTACATGGCCATTAAAGTATATAACAACCTTCCACATAACATTAAACAAATACAAGATACACACAAATTCAAATCGTTACTAAACACTTTCCTTGTTAATAAATGTCACTACACGTTGAGTGAATACCTCACGTAAATGAAACGCCTATTTTTATTGGTGTATATATTTGTATTTTTTTATTTTTTCATTGGTATATTGTTATTTTATCTGTATAAACATTGTAATTATTATAATAAAACAAATAATATTATATAAACATTGTAATTAAATAAATGTGGTTAGCTGGAAGAAATGGGGTCTACCCATAAGCTACACCTTTTGTAATTTTTATTTTACAATAAATAATTTTTGATTTGATTTGATTTGATTTGGTACATTGTGATGCAAATGCTGCGTCTTAGGGTGCGTATACGCAGCATTACGTGGGTGAAATCTATGATACGTATATCAAATGGTTACAGCTCACAGCCACTTGGAAGTGTTCTATGTGACAAATAACACGCGACAACCAATGCGGGACTTCACCGACGCGATTATTTGGTTTGATATGTTCGCGCGAAGTGGACGCGGTGGACAATCGCAGATTATTGACTGTTGAGTAATAGTCTGGATATTAATTAAGTGCAAATTTTTTTGTTTAATTGTGAAAGTGATCATCAATCTTTGCGCAACAGAAATAGTTCGCTGGCAGCGTTGCTGCTCCGCATCGCTTCAAAACACGTCTCGATCGCGTTTATATCGACTTCACCTATGTAAGACGCAGTGTTAAGGGAATGTGGGCAGCAGTGGATAGTTGGGAATAGGGTTTGTGAGATAGAATTTAGAAATCCTAAAAAAAACATTTTTAATGTTTTAAACACATTTTATAATCGATGTATTATAGTACAAAACTTATATGTAAATCCGCAAATCCATGGGTTCAAATATTGCTGAAATCCAGCGAGATTATTGCTGTATATATGCTGTTTTTCGAGAAGTATTTTACAATAATCTTTCTTATGCCAGGAGAGAAGTACGAAGCTGTATCGGTGGACAGCGGCTACAACCGCTACATGATGCTGAAGATCAGAAATGTATCTTCGAGGGACTACGGCGCCTACCGGTGCGTGGCCAAGAACTCTTTGGGGGAGACGGATGGCGTGATCAGACTGGAAGGTGAATTGTTTTACTCACTGTTTTATGTCATTTCCTTTCCTAATTTGTTCTTTGAATCGGCCATCAAACATGTTTCAGGGTGAACACGTTCTGCAAACACGCACGGGAGTACCTGTTATGGTTTTCCTACTCACTTATTGATTTCAAAGTCTCAAATTTCACTTTGTATTCATTACTGATTTTTTACGCATATTTTTCTCTTATATCGAAGCAATGAGAAAGGTGAACAGCAGTATATTTTCAAATGAGACCAATCGACGTCGTATACGTATTCTCGTGCGGAAGGATAAAGGAGATAAGTCAAATTTTGCTCCATGGCAATGAGAATCATCAAATCTTTTTCCTTGTCTTGTTTTTCAAAAATTGAAGTATCATGGCCACACAAAGAAAAATATCTATTATTATTTAATTGAATTTATTCAAACTATTGGTAATTCCCGTTCAAAGCGGGATTGCAGGCCTTACGAAAGAAACTCAGGTTTCATGATAAACGTTCAGTACATTACAAATATATTATATATAGTAAATTACAAATATATTATCATGACACGGAACACGTGTACATGAAAATCCGAATATTCTTGCATTACAACCAAAATTCTTTGTATCGATATGATATAATATTAAGGAAAATTAACATTCTTAAATTGATGTTGTATTAATAACGCCTGTTAATTAACCGAATCGATTTCTCTCATTCATGTTATTATTTTGTCAGAGCGGTCAGTGGCTGAGTTGGCATCGCGTTTGGGTCCTACCCAGGCGTAGTGTATTCAATTCGTCGGCTGGCTAAGTCCTCCATCGCAACACAAGCTACATTTTCCTCTTACTGTGGTGGTAGTAGGAGATTTTCAAATATTGTCAGGTTTTTCGCCATAACTCCATAGTTTGGTCGCCCTTCCACAAAATCACGTTCGTCAAGTATAAATAAGTGTTTTTTTTTAATTCTAAGCCTCGTAAATTCTAAACTTAACATCCCTTTAGAGGACATAAATTATGAATATTTTTAATCTTTTAACTTTAGGGAACAGGCGAAAAATAAACGACCAAACCTTTTTAATAAAACTCTGAATTCGATTGTTGTAAACTCCTGTATTTAATCAATCTGCATATATCCGTGCGTACAAAAACATTAACATTATTTATTTATTATGGTGAGGTTGCTTCGTTCCTTTCCTACAATTTGCAGCTCAGCTCGCAGAATTTTTGCTATGTTTATACGAACCATTACAGTACGTGGACATTTTTTACGTTTTTAAAACGTTATTTTTGATTTGGAGGATAGTGGCTGAATATCTATTATTATATTTTATTTTAGATACCTATATTTTATTGACTCCTGCATGTTGTGTTACCTTTATTTTGTTGACTCTTACATGTTATGTTACCTATATTTTGTTGACTCTTACATGTTATGTTACCTATATTTTGTTGACTCTTGCAAGTTATGTTACCTCTATTTTGTTGACTCCTACATGTTATTTTACCTATATTTTGTTGACTCTTGCAAGTTATGATACTTCTATTTTGTTGACTCCTACATGTTATATTACCGATATTTTGTTGACTCTTAGATGTTATGTTACCTATACTTTGGTGACTCTTACATGTTACTTTACCTGTATTTTGTTGACACTTACATTTTATGCTTCCTATATTTTTAATAATTATTATTTTATGTTACTGTCAAAAACGAAAGAGACTCAATAACATTAACACGCAAACAGGCCTTTTTATACTCTCCGTTCGCATCGTAAATTCATCAGAGGCATGCGTTCACTATAATTCCATTTTCTCCGACCTATGTTCATTACACTCATTTGTTCCTGCAAGATAATCCCTTTTAACCGGGGGTTGATGTTGCTTTCAAGATTTTTCAAATCATTCCTTTCTTCATTTGGAAATAAGATCAATACTCAAATTATGGAATTAGTACATAGAGGCGACTTTTATATCTTAATAAAAGCAAAAAATTTTCGACTCATACTTTTTTTCTTTTACCCACAAATTCCATACAAACAAATTTTGCACAAAAATAATACATTTACTGATTCTGATATTTATATTTTGACATCTTATTCCGATTAAATACAGGATAATTTCTGATTAATCTTAAGTATTTAAATTATTCTTAAATCTTCTTTATCTTCAGTGCTAATTAAAAATAAATCCTTTTTATTATTCACGTAGAAAAATGTGAGCCTCATTTCTGAAGAAAGATTTTTTTCACTTACTGTTAAAATAACACAATAACCTTGGCCAAAATACAAGTTTAATAAAAAATCGGAAAAGTCGAACTGATTACTTTCGTAAGCGATAGTCGAAAAGCCTATGTTTTTATTGCCACGTCTCTAATGAAGATGGCGAAGGCTTTCGTCTAGAAGGATTTACTTTATGGCAGCCTATAGAAGAATGTGAAAGTACCAATATTATGAGTTGAAATCTTTATCATCTTCTTCCCTGATTTGATTTTTCTTTTTTGTATTATGTTTTTAACAGTTTTGTGACAAAATTTCCTCTCTTTTAAATTATTAAATTTAAAGTTATCATAAAATTAAAGAAACATCACAATTTTTTTGGAAAATATTTTTACATCAATTTTAGTGAATTTCCAAAACTTGAGATTATGTTGCTTTGTATTTTTTCATACCGTAAAAAAAAAATCCTTATATTATTGAAAAAACTTTAGTAGGTATTACTGGAGACGAAATTTCTCATTAAGAAATAAATAGTATTAGCATTGAGAATTTCTTAACTTGATGATATTATCTCAATACCGATGATTCCTCGTTAAGTTTAAATTCCATGTAACTCCGAAAAAATTATTTTCTTCTCCGTATTCCGTTTTCGTATTTATTTGAAAATTTTCTTATTTATTAATGTAAGTAAGTACTACGTAATACGATAATACTATTTATATCGGAAGACGAAATACTTTCATGATATTGGCCTTTTCGAAATAAGCTTTTTCTCAGAATTCAATGGAAGCATGTCGTCATAAAATATTGACAAGATAACATAAAAACCACCGCAATATTTTGTACTTAAAAATTTCTATAATCACGACATACTTGGTAAGTTGGTTGGTAGATACAAAATGTTTATATTTTAGATAGAACCCAACAGTTGATATTTGTCTACGACTCGTTCTTGAGTTCAGCACCTCGTCTCTGAAACGATTGTAGGATTCGATATGTGCTTCGTCCATCCTACGACATGGATCTCTTCAAAAATTATCTTATCTTATTTAAAATACCCTCCACACAGCGCACCCAAAGATGACAAAGGCCCTGAGGGAAATTATTTTCCTCAGAGCCTCCTGTGTGCAACGGAACAGTAACAGAGCAGAACATAAAAAAACACATGTTCTGTTTTGTCACTGTTCCGTTTTTTTAATGTAACTAAAAGAGAGACCAAACAAAATATAATATTATGTGCGTGTTTTTCCTTAGAAATCCCAGCGCCGTCCACCACTACATCTTCCACTACTCTGCCTCCTCCCATGCCGGTCTCAGCAAAGAAAAAAGGTAATTCGCAGATCAATCAATCCTCCTCAGCGCAGTGTCAATTTGAGGAGGACTGATAACCCATAAAACATGCTTAATATATTTTATTATAAAATTTTCCTTCATACATATATTTTCGTATATTTTTTTTTACCTTTAAATAAAACAATTGTTTCGTGAATTATTTTTTTAAATTGATGTCATCCAGACTGCATTTTTTATGGACCATTTTGATCTTATATAAATGGGCATTTATCCTGGAATTGTTTTGAATTGAATTTAATTTTCTGACATTTTAATGGTATTATAGACAGCCCTGATTTACTCAGTCTAATTACCTTCCACACTACTACTCGATTGAAATTTATTTTTGAATCACACCAATATAAGAAGTCCTTTAGAAATTCGCTTGTACCTAGATTACATACAGTTGGCAATACTTTCGCAGAAATAGTAGATGTGTTCAACTGCACGAAAAATAGTTAGGTACAAGAAAACCATGATAATATACCTCAATAATAATTAATGTAAGTTTCATACTATTTTTCTGCACGTGTAATATGTAATTTAAATTCATGATACTTTTCTACTAAATTTAAAGTATTTCTTATAATTGTAAAAGCCCGTATGGGCGTGTAAAATACAAATTAATAAATACAGGATTTTCCAATAAGAGGTGTTATTTTGAATAGCCCGCTATTTCGATAGATGATACTTTTGAAGCTGTCAGTTTTTGACATTTGACAAGTAGAAACTACGTCATTAATAAAAATGAAACGATGCACGCTTCAACAACGCACTAAAATTATTAAAATTCACTTGAGTGAATCAAATGCAAATCATCTTGAGTGATGAGGCCCATTTCCACCTCGGTGGCTTCGTCAACAAGAAAAATTGTCGCATCTGGGGCTCGGAAAACCCAAAAATTATTGTTGAAAAGCTTCTCTATCTTCAACGTGTGACTGTTTGGTGCGGTTTATGGTTAGGGGGAGTTATTAGACCTTACTTTTTCGAAAATGAAGCTGGAGCAACAGTTACGGTGAATGGATTGCGCAATCGAGAGATGATTAATGATTTTTTATGGCCGGAATTGGATGGTATTGATTTGGACAACTTTTACTTTCAACAAGATGACTCTGCGTGCCACGCAAGCAACGAAACCATTGATCTTTTACGATTGAATATCAAAATAACACCTCTTATTGGAAAATCCTGTACTTTTCATTAGCAATAGAATGATAAAAATTGATAGATTTTCCACAAGGAAAAGCATCTTTTATTCATTTTTAAAAAAATGTCTGATTTAATACAAAATTAACTTTTTTCGCCGTAAGCATTACCTATTTTATAAGGAAAAAAATGTATTTCTTGGGCATTAACTGTGTAACAATTTCTAGACATTTTTGTTTTATTGAGATTTATTTTCCAATGTACATATTTTACTTAAATTTTGTTTATAACCTCAATTAGATAGCTAAATAGAAATGTACTTTTCCATAGCATTCCATATAAAACCTACCTATTTATTAACTGTTAATGACTCGATCAATAAAACAGAATAAATAAATATTTGTTCACGGCGCTAACCAACGTTTATTTTTTGCAGAAAAACAACGAAACAAAAAACAAAATTCAATCGAGAATAAGCCAATTAACGACTATGACGTCAAGGAGTGGAAGGATTCTGGTGAGACATTTTAATTATATTTTTTATTCTTCATTGTACTACGATAAATTGCAAAACCAGTTTGTCAGTAAGTCAAATTCACAATGTTAATTATAACACTAAAACTCTTACATAACAAGAAACCACGCTAGAGAAAATAGAAACTGAAAAATAATATCTCACGTAATTACAATACAAAGGCATAAAATACACAGACAGAAAGATATAACATAGGCATACACACACTCAAAAACACACAATATATTTAAACACATTTATACAATTACATCCATACAATCAATGAACAATATGAACAATATCAATATAATATTTATGAACAATATCAATATAATATTTATCAACAATATCAATATAATATTTATGAACAATGTAAATATAATATTTGTGAACAATATAAATATAAAACAATATCAATATAATATGAATGAACAATATCAATATAATATTTATGAACAATAGCAATATAATATTTATTTATTAATTTAAACGCTCTGACGGGCTTATAATTTACTGCATATGAACAATGTCAATATAATATTCGTGAACAATATCAATATAATATTTATGAACAATATCAATATGAAAAAAAATCATCGTCTTTTAACCATTTTTGTGAGGTTAGTGGTGTTATTTGATTCACTTTTCAAATGCATTGGCATCATTTATTATATAAAGTTGATTTGAGCTTTTCCGAGATCGATGAAATTTTGCACACTCGACCTTTAAACCACTATAACGGTCACGGTATACTTCAGATCTCGCAAAACTATCCCATCCCCTTTTACCACCTCTTAATGCAGAAGTTGGATTTATTTTTAAAAATTATTTTTTTTAACATTTGGCGTTCAAAATTAGAGAAAAAATTTCAGTCTAAAACTAATTTAAAAAAATTCTACGTTGAGCCCAGGAAACGCCGTGGACTTCAGCTATGTATTTATATAAAGGAGAGTGGCCTTGTTTTGCTTTGTTTTTTAAGCAAATCTTTAGTTTTATACCGTTATTGATTAAACTTTGCCCGTTGACCTTCAAAACAATAGGAAAGTCACTGTTTACATGAGATTTGCAAAAACCACCCTCATCCCCCATTCCCTCTCCTTAAGGCAAAACTGTGATACATCGTGATGAACTTTTACACACTTGACGTTCAAAATACTCCCTGTATCCCTCAGAATTTGAAAAATTCTGCGCGAAGCCCTGGCAACACCGGAGACATATGCTAGTATTAAATATAGAAGGTACAAGAAAAGTGAAAAGTTTCCTTTTCATTGTTTATTCGTGCAACTCCATTTCTCCTTTTAATCAAATAAAGTATTTAACCTTAATTTGATATGAATATATAATACTACAGCTACACGACATTTCTTTATTTTCTTAAAAAATATCCAAGGACAGACAGGTCCGCCGTAAGCGGGAGTTCTGGGCGTGCACCGCACGTGGGAGGCACGTTCAGGAGGCGGCAAATACAGCCATCTCGTCATGTTAAAACTCATTCTTATTAAACAGTTTTACATATTTAATGTCATTACATTTATTACAAGCATTGTTTCGCAAATATATGTTTTCAAATTATCCCATAACTACGCAATCCATTGGCATCTGTCGGAATTGAAGTCTGCAGGTTAGAACCAGTTAGAAAAAGGGGGTATCTTAGTCGGTGTTGCACGCGTCCGTTCAGGCTAACCTAACCTTATGCTGGCCTGAAGACGGACGAAAATAAGTTGTAAGAAAATATTTATTTATTGAACTCCGGTATGGCTTTAACAAATATAACACAAGTTGAAATTAACATAATGCTGAAATATAATACATATTAAAAATATCAGAAGGACATATAATATCTATTTATCATTTTACAAACATAATATCAATTACTGTCATAACTAATTAGTTTTGCTTTGATGTACGACGGAGAGGTTTATAATATATCTAAAAGATCTGTATATATATTGGCAGTTCGGTGAATTCACGCTAGTGGGAGTGATATTAATTGTTAGTGGTGTGTAAAAGATGTTATGTTATGTTGTTTTAGGAGCGTAAAAAATGTTTGTCGAAGGACCTTGAATTTTATTGTAATTAACACCGCACATAAGATAATAACATGTTGTATGGAAGGAAGGACTCACCATTAGGAACAAGGGCACTCGTTTTCTTCCTGTTTATTCTCCTCACAGCAATGGCACTGAACACATAACGATGTGGTTTTTTTATAGTGAGCTTTGCGACTTATTGTAACAGACTGACTACATAAGGTGCCAGAATCGAAGTAGGTAGGACAAAGGAACAACAATATTCTCTCAGTTCAGTGGTCGCATGTATGTACATAGGTAGGGGAATTGTGCTTAAGATGACGTACTTTTTGTTAAGAGGCAAATATTTGGTTATTCGAAAGTGATAAAAAATAAATCTAAGGGTACATATTAAAAACGTTTATTAACAAAGCACATAAAATTATCTTGGGGCTAAAAAAGGTTACATACATTTAAATTAAATTAAAAAAAACACCGATCATGTTCTAGTGGGTAAGTTGACACAAATCAGTTTAAGTTGACATACTTATTTATAGTGCATAATTCACATTTGAACAGCTTAGTTCTTACTGCAACGCCAGCACATAGAGTGTGGCACTATCGTTTACATAACTAGCAACAAACCCAATGCTCTCCTGGATTCGATTTGCTATATAATTGTCATGTCATCTTAAGCCGACGGTTACTATGTCATCTTACTCTGCGAGGTAATATTTATATTTTGTCCATGTCATCTTAAGCCGACGGTTGCCATGTCATCTTACCCTGCGAGGTAATATTTATATTTTGTCCATGTCATCTTAAGCCGACGGTTGCTATGTCATCTTACCCTGCGAGGTAATATTTTTATTTTGTCCATGTCATCTTAAGCCGACGGTTGCTATGTCATCTTACCCTGCGAGGTAATATTTATATTTTGTCCATGTCATCTTAAGCCGACGGTTGCTATGTCATCTTACCCTGCGAGGTAATATTTATATTTTGTCCATGTCATCTTAAGCCGACGGTTGCTATGTCATCTTACCCTGCGAGGTAATATTTATATTTTGTCCATGTCATCTTAAGCCGACGGTTGCTATGTCATCTTACCCTGCGAGGTAAAATTTATATTTTGTCCATGTCATCTTAAGCCGACGGTTGCTATGTCATCTTACCCTGCGAGGTAATCTTTATATTTTCCGCCTGTTGTGGCTATAAACTTTGAGGTTCACAAAGCACTCTCTTAAGGGTTAATTGCCTAATACAAAAAAAAACTTTGAAGTTACTTAAATCGTTCCTCGATATTCATAGCACATAATAATCACAGTTCATAACAAAGTAGTCAAAACAAACAAAACACCTACGTGATACAAATTTATCGACAAAAACACTTTTGTAACAAAAATATTTTTGAGTCACAACGCGATTGGGCGGTCGCTAAAGTTTTGAGCGGTGATGCCATCTATGATCCGGCTTGTAAACGACATCTTGGGGCTTGTAGCGCGTATAGTTTCACAGATGTAAACACTGTGTCATCATACCTGAGTATGTCATCTTAAGCACAATTCCCCCATGCGTGAGATGTGTGTATAAATTGGTGTATAATGCGTATTGGCGCAACCAGTTAGTACTATTTCGCAGTGGAAAAGATGACGAAGTTGTATAGATTTAACATTTGAGGGCAGTCTATGAATTATTTAGTAATTTTAAAAAATTAATAATTTCATTAACCAGTCGTCGGATAAAACTTGCTGATTATATAACTAAAATAAATCACAATCCCTTTAGAGGAAGAAACAATTCTCATGTTTACAAATACCTTCTAAGACTGACTTTGAAATTAGTAAATGACAAATCTGTAGCAGAGCGGTAATAGTCAGAGACTCTCAATATCGCCTTGGTCAGATTCCAACATTCAGAATTAAAAAAAACAATGGCTTTAGCTATATTTAGTTAACCGATCTGAATACCCAACCTTCCCTTTCGCATTTCTTTTCCATGTTTTTAATAATAATACTAATAATTTTTAATAATAATAATTTAATAATAACCTCTACAAATAGAAGAAAGGGACTTGCTTATTCTAGACAGCGAAAAATACCTTGGCTTACATATTGATAAACATCTGACATTTAAACAACACGTAGAAAAATTAAAAGCAAAAATCATCCCACTAATTGATGTATTTGGTAGAATTGCCCATCTCCTACCAACAGAGGTAAAGAGGGGCTTATACTTCAGTTTAATCCAGTCCCATCTGAATTATTTAATAGAAATATGGGGAAACACATACATTACATACCTAAATGATTTACAAACAATACATAACAAAGTTATTAAAAAACTCTTCAATTATAACCCGGACACTCCCACAAAAAAACTGTATCAGGAAATGAAACTCTTGAAAATAAGGAAATTGTACTAATACAACATATGCCTCCTAATCTACAAAATCCAAAATGGACTTATACACACAAACACAACATTTAAACAAACGTCACAAGTACACGAACATTATACTAGGCAACATAACAAATTGTACACACATACTGTAAGAACTGAAAGTGGCAAAAGAGGCATTGGCCACGAGGGTGTACAAATATACAATCTCCTTCCAGATAAACTTAAAACTGAGAGTATAAATGTGTTTAAAAAACAACTTTTTAATCTAAAGTTATTAGAACAATAATTAGAAAACTATTTATTTAATGTTACATATTTAAGTTAAGAAAGCGAAATGTAAATTTCTTTTAACTTAATAAATAATAAAAAAAAATTAAAAAAAAATAAATAAAAATAAAAAAAATAAATAAATAAAAAAAAATGTATTTTACTGTATGGATATATAACTGAGTTTGACTGGTGAGTGACTTCGATAATAATTTTTCACCTGTCACATATTCAAAGGTGTTCGAAGCCTCAGCACGGGTAAGCCACCCAGTGAGGCCAACATTACAAAAATTAAATAATTTTAAAAAGAATTGTAATAATTTTTTTAATGGTTTTATTCACGATTGAACGAATTGAAATATAATAATATTATTATCTTCTTTTTTGGAATAACTTAATGAGTAAAACCTCAAAATGTAATATTTTATTATTGAAGAGTATTTTAGTATTATTAAGACTATTCTACTATTTTATATTATTCTTAAATGAAAATATGAAACAAAAAAATACGTTTGCATCTAGGACTTAAACCCATGACCTTCTCCTTACCGCGACGCCCCGACATTGTCGTTTAAGAAACGCTTATATTGTCTCCAATAATTAAATATTATTATCTTTTTACATACATCACATTTAATATCTCCAATATTTAGTATCTCGATTGGTTGAAAATAATAAAATTACAAAATTTAAAAAAAAAACAATTATAAGGATGTTTATTTTTTTCTTCTCGTTACATACAATATATTATTAATTAATAGATTATAACGATTAATATTTTTAAGATTTTAAGAATGTTGATGAAGTATATTGTACATACGCTTTAGTCTTATGAAACACCTTGTTGAAACCTTAAAACAACTTATTTATACATCCGGAAAATACCTGGCATTATTTAAAGTTATATACTATGCATAAATTTTGAATTAAATCGATCATTTATAAAAAGAACTCCATTAGTCTGTTTTTGTCAATTATCAACAGAATCGGGTAAAAAACAGTTAGTTTTCCAACTGAAGGCAGTTTTACAAAGTTGGAAGTGCTAATCTAATTTAATAAAAAATACCAACCACAGGGCATAAAAATACATAGTTTTTAATCTATTTTCACAGGGTACTGTAGTAAAAATATCAAAACGTTACTTTAAACGTTCAAACGATTTGAACATGAAAAATATATCATTTTAATTTTATGATTTATATTATACTGGCGCAGACCCTTGAAAAATTACGGGAATGACAGAATCCTCGAAAAATCAGTTCCAATCTTAAAAATCACATTTAATTTTTTTCACATTCAGTTCGTGTCTTACGCTCGTAACGGCAGCCCGTCCCACGGCACTGTCTTCGCGCTCTCGTTACACCGCAACGTAACACTTTCATGACGGTAGAAGAGTTGTTGAGTACGCTAAAAAATGAAGTTCAAAAAATACAAACCGTTAAAGACTCAAAAACCAAAACAAACATCGAAAAAATTATTATCGATCTTGACAATGAAGTGAAATCTGAAATATTAAAAATGCAACAACAAATAATTCAACTACAAGACAAACTTATCGAAAAAAACGACCAGCTGGTGGGAAACTTTGAAAAAATAATGAAAAGCGCAACAACACCATCATATGCCCAGAAAGTATCAACAACCAAAGTTACTCCTCGAGAAGAAGAGAGATTCTCAATCATCATTTCGTCGACCAAAAATAATGCTAAAGCAGAAGAAATTGAAAAAATAATAAAAAAAGAAATAAATTTAAGTAACATAAAGATAGGAATAAATGGTTTGAGAAAAACAAAAGAAGAAAAAATAATAATATCATGCCCAAAAAAGGAATATGCAAATACCTTAACCGCCGAAATAAAAAAACTGAATACCGATTTGGTGGTAAATGAAATTCAAAAGAAAAGACCAAAAATAATAATAAAAGGATTAAAATCCAATCTTACTGAAGACGAAATATTTTGCGGAATAATAACCCAGAACGAAGGAATTGAAGATGTTTACAAGGAAAGTGAAGACAACAAAATCACACTTATAACGGAGATAAAAAACACAAACATAAACGAAAAGCAGCGCCATTTCACTAGCTACATCATGGAAACCAGTGGCAAAATGCGAAAAAGTCTCCTTGCACTCGGTAAACTAAATATACAGTTTCAACGAGTAAAAATTGAAGATTGCGATCCTTTAACTCAATGTTTTCATTGCTGTATGTTCATGCATACGGCTAAAAGATGCCTACACCGAACCAGCCCTCCAATTTGCCCACACTGCATGGGCGACCACATCCTTTCAAAATGTCCGGGAAGAGGAAAAACAGTACCAGCATGTGTAAACTGCACCAGACAAAATTCTAAATATGGAGAAAAAAACACCACGGACCACGCAGCCAACAGTATTAGGTGCAACTATAGAAACAAAATGCTGAAAATTGCGAGGGATCGCATCGATTACGACTAATGATGCATATTATTAATTACAAGTCTAACGAAAACCTAAATAAATTGCACAATATTTCAAAAAAATATTTCGAAAAGCCCTCCCGCAAAGTGTTAACACGCAGTGATAATATACAAGTCAACACAAGTAATATTATAATTGCAAATCTGAAGTGTATTCCCGGCGCCAACATTATTGTTAATTTTTATTACTACCTCAAAATGAACGACTTTATAATAAACCCAATAGATAATTCATATAAAATAGACGTAAGGATTTTTGACACGGTAAAAAATACAAACGATCTTATAGATATAAAACCTACAGCCAGCCTAATAATAATACACATGAACGTTAGATCTTTGGAAAAAAATTTCGAAGAATTTCTAATAACTATTAAACAATTAAATAGACTTGACTGTATAATATTATCAGAAACGCATTCATCGAGTGAAATTAATTATAATATACCGGGTTACTCGTACTATACAACAAATTATAAAATTAACAGAAATAGCGGCGTCGCCATATTTGTATCAAATATTTACGCTGTCACAAGTGTAAATGAAATAATGGTGAATATTGTCAATATATTAAACTTGGAGATAAATTTTATAAATTATTCATTTAATGTCATTACTATTTATCGGACACACTCTTCTGCTACAACCACATACATATTTTTATTTATTTTCTTGCTGAAACTAATGTTTCACTCGGCGAACACTTTTTCTCCTCAAATACATTTTTTTCCTACAATTATACTTCTACAATACAATAATGTAAAAATCAAAAATTTATTTTTCTATACTCTTAATACACTCCCATGTCTGACTCATTATTTGAAGAGATAGACTCATCTTTTAATATTACGGAAAATATTTGTCTAACTAGTGTCGAATGTAATAACACATTATTAGAAATAGATCCTCTAAAAGCATTAACAATCCTTCACCTAAATATTCGAAGTGTCTCGAAAAATTTTGATCATTTTACACTTGCATTAAACGAACTCACTAATAAACCGGATTGTATTGTTTTGTCTGAAGCCAGAATTAGCGGCTACTCAGGTACCTATAATTTACCTGGTTACAAATACTTTGTCACAACTTACAAAATAAATCAAAACAGCGGAATCATTGTTTTTGTAAAATCTATTCATGAGAATATTTCCGTTAATGAAATTCATATCGATCTTGTAAACTGTCTTCATATTCGAATTATTATAAAACACACGTTTTACGATATAATAGCATTATATAGAACACATAACTCGAGCATTAGTAATTTCACCGAGAATCTGAAATCTATTATAAATACTAATTGCTCTCAAAATGCTTTTGTTGTAGGCGATATTAATATTGATATATCTAATGAATTTGAAAACAATAGAAATAAAGAAAAAAACTGAATATATCAACACATTAACGGAACTAAATTTTAAACCATGTATAAAAAAATATACGAGAGAATTTCATGGACAAAGGCCATCATGCATAGATCATATCTGGTGTAATTCTAATGAAACTGAAAAAATAAAAACAATTATTTGGAAAAATAACATTACTGATCATCACACATGTATTGTAGCTTTTAAAACTGACAAAATAGATGTGAATAATTACTCCCGCAATAATTTTCCAAAAACTATTATTAATTACGAAAAATTACAACAAAACCTTAATATTGAAAATTGGGAAACTGTTCTATCCTCTAATAACACCGACTTATGTTCACTAAATTTTGAAGCAATCTTGAATAAGCACATCAAATCTTCCTCTTCCATTATAAAATACTCTCCAAAAACTAAATTAAAACCATGGATCACTCAAGGAATCATAATTTCAATTAGACACAAAGAAAAAATTTATAAAGAACATAAAAAGTTTCCAGAAAACTATAAACTATACGAATATTTAAAAAAATTCAGAAATAAACTATGCCACATTATTCGGAAAACCAAAGAAGATTTCTATAAAGAAAAAATCAATATTGCTGGCAACAATAATAAAAAGATATGGCAAACTATAAATGAAATTATCAATAAAAAACCAAAAAAATCTAACATAAACAAAATCACAGATATTGATAACAAACTTTACGATGTAAACACGGATCCAACGAAATGTGCAAATATTTTTAACAGTTATTTTGGGTCAGTTGGTGAAAAATTAGCACTCAAAATAAAAAAAACACTGATAATAATGAAAAATTAGCACTTAAAATAAATAACACTGATAATAAAGATCTACCGTCACCATCCAATATTTGTAACAACTTGAGTCAATTTCAACGAACTAATGTTGATGAAATTAAACAAATTGTTAATGAATTAAAAGGTAATTCTTCCCCTGGTTTTGACAATATTTCTGTAGAAATACTTTAAAAAAATTCTGACTCACTCTGTAAACCATTGGCTCACATCATAAATACAAGTTTTGAAAATGGCAACTTTCCCTTTACCTACAAAAAAACTATTATTTCCCCAATTTTTAAATCTGGGGACCCCAATCTAAGTAGTAACTATAGGCCAATTTCTCTCACCTCAAACATTGCCAAAATATTTGAAAAAATTGTAAAAAAACAAATATTTAAATTTGTAAAAGAAAATAATATTTTAAATGCACATCAATATGGTTTTAGAGAAAATATGAGCACTCAAGATGCTATCGTTGACTTAACATCTGAAATATACAAATCTTTAGATAATAAAAAAAAATGCATTGGAACATTTGTCGACTTAAGAAAAGCATTTGATAGTATATCACACTCTAATCTTATCTCGAAACTAGCGAAAATTGGTATAACTAACAATGCTTTAACGTGGATCGAAAATTACCTATTTAATAGAGAGCAATTTGTAAAGTTAAATGGCTCTCTGAGTGATTCGCAGACCACAAATTTTGGCATCCCGCAGGGAACTGTTCTAGGTCCAATTCTTTTCATCATTTATGTCAACGATATTTTTAAACTCTCAATTATGTCAAAACTTATTTCATACGCTGACGACACAGCAATTTTAACTGAGGGATTAACTTGGAATGAAACCCAAAGAACAGCAGAGTTAGATATAAACATACTAAAAAAATGGTTCGATAAAAATTTGTTAACACTTAATACTGAAAAAACTTTTATAATACCTTTCACCATTAATAAAAATTCATTCCCTGATCATTTAAAGATAAGTATACACTCATGTAATTGTAATAGAATTTCAAATTTATGTAAACCTGACTGCTCTGTACTTACTGTTAAAACTAATGTAAAATATCTAGGTGTAATTATAGATAGTAACATAAAGTGGAAATTACAAATCAATGCAATAGTAGAAAGGTTAAGAAAATTATTGTACATTTTTCTTAGAATACGAAACATACTAAATTTTAAATTATTAAGAACCATCTATTTTTCACTAATTCAATCAATATTACAATACGGAATTGTTGGTTGGGGTGGAGCATTCAAAACTTCTCTCTTACCTTTAGAAATCATCCAAAGAATATTAGTAAAAATAATTTTGAAAAAACCGTATGATTACCCTACATTTAGATTATTTCAAGAATTTAAAGTCCCTTCACTTCATATTATTTATAAAAAAATAACTCTTTTTCAAATACATAAAGATTGTTTCAACATTGACAACTTAACAACTTTTTCGAACAGCAATAGACAAAGTATTCTTGGCTCTATAACTATCCCGCGCTGTAACACCACCACAGCCCAACAATTTTATAAATATTTTGGTGTCAAATGGTTTAACCAATTACCTCTTAACTTAAGATTGGAAACGAATTATAAAAAATTCAAAAGCTCAATAAAAACACTATATCAATAGCATATTAAAATCGTTTATACTTAAAAATACAATATAATCTCTCAATTATTATTATATTGAAATCCTTTTCTCTTATTTCTTATTATTATCTCTTTCCTTCTTCTACATTATTTTCTCTTTTCTATTTGATAAAATTTTGTTGCATATAAAATTTTTATTTTGTTATATTAAAAAATAAAAATTCTTTTCATTATCTTGATAAAAAATATGTTAAATTACTATTTACACGCAATTCTCCGCCTTTTTAACACGAGCATCTGCTCTAAAAAAAGGTGTATCACGATGTACTGTAATAAAAAAAACTTAATGTAATGTAATAACATGTAATTGTAAATTTAATATTAAATAAAAAAAAAATTAATAATGGAAATGTGGCGGCCCCTCTTCATACAATTTGCTTTATTTAAGTAAGTTACACGTGGAGACAAGACGTATTAACTATCAACCCATTCCAAAATTTATTACGCAGCCCTTTTCCAACAAAGCTAAAACACACTTATTACCACATCTCCCTTTGTCATTAATTAGCGATTTAATATGAAACTAAAGCTGCGCCTGTAGTCTACTCATCTAACAGTGAAATTATTGATATTGTACACGTACTTGGATTTAATATATAATTTAAGAAATCTATTATAAAAGTTATATACATATCCACATTTAAACACATTATTACACATCAGCAAGTATTATATTTTTATATAATACTTGCTGATGTGTACCTGACGTTGCTGTGGGTTTTTCATAGGTGGTAGACATCAGTGGCGGTCGGTGACTCTTTGTAGAAGGGATGCTGGTCATCAAATGTTTATACTCGTACTTACTACGTACTTGATATCAAATATGCACATCTAGACGCTAGCCCATGAACAAGATACAATTAGGTACCGTCTAAAATTATCTCCATAAATCCATTAAGCTCCATAACTCAATATACCAGTATACAGAATAAGTTTTTTTCCGCAAATGGCCGAGACACAAATTTACATGACACTAAATTATCATTTAGAACACGTTGGCGAAGTATTAATATTATTTTATGTATTCATTTTTATTTATTTAAATTATGATTAAAAAGTAAATCGTAGTTTAATATATATATTCAATAAGAATTCGACTTCAGTATTCTGGTTCTAAGAAAACTGTCAATGCCGCGCTCGCCTACAATCCAATGCATTAATAGAGTATAAGATTCTGTGCATTATACATATGAGCATAACAGACGGTTTTTGTACGTTGGTTGCTGTCATTAATATCGTATAAAGTTGACGAAGATATTGGCTTGCGGGTCTGCAATGTGTTTTGACAAAAAACACCATAGTGTGTTTTACGCGTTTCACAGTATTTGAAAATGTATGTGTATTTAGACTCACCAGCGCTCTTCGTATCGTGTCGTTCGTTTTGCGTACACAGAAACTGACGATAATATGCACGATGTTTTATAATAATAATATTTGTATAATTTTTTACAGAACCGTTTTTGTATAAAAAAATCATATTAAGGTCGCTGTAGAAATACTAAAATATTTAAATTGCAGTATTGCTGTTTACGGCTAGAAGTCCAAATATTTTTACTCTAGAATGCAAGGAATACGGAGCATCCACAGCATGCTTGGACGGACCGCGCCTGGTAGACATATATCAACACTAACTTTTCTGTAGGTCTTTCTAAGATATACATTTCCGTAGTACATTATTTTGATGTATTTCATAAGGTTTAGTCAGCATTAGCAATGTAAGCACCCCAAAAATGTACTTGATTTCAGAACATCAACTTTTCTATACTTTAAACAAAAAAAAAAAAAATATTTATTTTATATTTAAACCTGCCATACGTAGTAATGCAAAATCATGTGTTTTTGGTTTGAAAATTTGGTCGCCTAGAAATGTTTCAGATGCTTTAATTAAATACTGCAAGTAGAATACATCCTGGCCTTTGAAATAATCGACTATTTTTTAGATAAATCTTTTTATAAGCCCAGAAAAAATAATGTAAAGGCCTGTGAAAACTGCTTTAAAGTTAAAAATCTCCTACTTACGAACCCATTTTCGGTTATGGTTTTAGTGTATAATGTGGACAATTAAGTTATTTATAAAATGATCGAAAAAAAAAAACATTTATGCCTGAACATCCACAAAAGAAAATAAAAGACACTTTTTGGCCATGTTATTTTCTTGCATAAATCAAAACAGGCGGATGGTGTTAAGCGGGAATTTAAACCTTGTCACCATGTACGTAAGGGTTGTTATTGATAGCGACAGTTTAAAATATTACACGACGTAGTGCATCGCCTTAAAAGTTATGTTAGATTTAGTACACCACCGCAGGTTTGAAAATTTTGTTTACAAAATAAATTCGGATGCCAATTTTTTAACTCAACAATTCAGATGCCAATGAGTTAATGATCCTGAAATCTAATAAATAAAATAAATTATGTATTTTTTCATTAATTTATTTATTAATTATCAAGGCCATTTTTACAGGCCTGAAACTTTATTTTTTTCTGGGCTTCTTAAATGAGTCGTAAAAAATGCTCGATTATTTCATCTGAATCTGATTAACGCATCTGAAATATGTTTAAATATCATTTAAATTTTCAAACCAAACACATGATTTTGCTTTACTTAGCAGTGCTTCGCTTTAAAGATGAGATTGAATTATTATGTGCATCTAATTTATGTACAGGGTTTTCCAATAAGAGGTGTTATTTTGATATTCAAACGTAAAAGATCAAAGGTTCCGTTGCTTGTGTAGCACGTAGCGCCGTTTTGTTGAATTAAACGTTGTTTAAATCAATACCATCTAATTTCAGCCATAAAAAATCATTAATCATCTCTCAATAGCGCAATCCATTCACCGTAACTGTTGCTCCTGCCTTATTTTCGAAAAAGTAAGGTCCAATGACTCCGCTGGACCATAAACCGCACCAAACAGTCACACATAGAGGATAAAGAGGCTTTTCAACAATAATTCTTGGGTTTTCCGAGCCTCAGATGCGACAATTTTGCTTGTTGACGAAGTCACCGAGGTGGAAATGGGACTCATCACTCAAGATGATTTGCATTTAATTCACTCAAGTGAATTTTAATAATTTCAATGCATTGTTGAAGCATGTATCGTTCCATTTTTATTAATGGCGTAGTTTTTACTTGTCAAATGTAAAAAAATGATAGCTTTAAAAGTAACATCTACCGAAATAGCGGGCTTTTCAAAATAACACCTCTTATTGGAAAACCCTGTACAATGCTGTCTAATAATCGCTTTGACTTCGAGATGGAGAGTTCGTGTCGGGTTCCTTTTGTGTGTAATATTTTCTGCTGTTTAATTTTCGCGCTTGTAATGTCGGCCTACATTATTTAATCCTGATACTCATTGAATAATAATATTATACCAAAGCCATGAAGCTAGTTAAAATTATTAGAAAACGTTGTTTGACCAGATATACCTACCATACCTACCTACTAGTTTATTTAAAAATAAAACTATTTATTAACTTTTTTGCCACCTTTTATGTTTGGTTTTGATGCGTGTTCAAACATTCCATTGTATTTAATTATATATTCTTACTTCTAAAGATTCTTTTTGGATAATGTCGTTCGATATGCAAAATAACTGGCTTATTAACGATTGGAGGTTTACTAACTTTAAATTTAGAACTGAAAGAAATAATATACACCAATCCATAGATTTAAGTAATTCAACTAAGAGGCGATAAATTTATTCATTCTTACTTGGAGAAACAAAAATTTCTAGTTGTATTTGTGAACTTTTTAATGTCAAAAAGTACATGGGGACTACCAATGTATATTAAAGCAATTATTTAAATTGGACATTGTCAATTTATTAGTATTTTAACTACGTAGCCGTCTAGCGTCTAGGAATGTCAATTCATAGACAGAAGCGCCAGTGTTGCCAGCGTTACCAATAGAGGGACTGTGCTCGGGAAATCGGTATGAAATCATCCGTAGTTACGCCTGTCCACCGACATTGTAAAGTTATCGATTTCACTGTGCTAGACCCCCTGGTGCATGTAACAATTGGATCAACATTTTAAATAATTATAGTTTTTAGAAAACAAACACACTCAAGTTAATTTTAAATAATAATAGTTTTCTGAAAACAAACACACTTAAGTTAATTTTGTATAAAAATAGTTTTCTGAAAACAAACACACTAAAGTTAATTATAAATAATAATAGTTTTCAGAAAACAAATACACTCAAGTTAATTTTAAATAATAATAGTTTTCTGAAAACAAACACACTCAAGTTAATTTTAAATAATAATAAGTTTTCAGAAAATAAACACACTCAAGTTAATTGTGCAGACAAACCGTATGCGACTTTTCAGTATATTTAAAACGCGTTACTAATTTTTACACTGATTGTAGGCATACATAATTATAACAGAGGTAGATATACCTTCCCGGGTACTGTAGTCATTTATGCAAATGAAAGGAAACAAACGGAAACTTAATACATTCCGAATTAACGTGGCAAGGTGTATTTATTCAAGTTTATACACACTCTTGTATTGTTTAAAACGTAATAAAAAGGTCTCGCTCGGAGTGTGTTGAGCAAAACGAACGGTGGAAGCAGAAATCTGCCATCTCCCAAACTCCATATTTTATTAGAGTAAGCGTTAATTCATAATTCCCAACTTTGAGGGCTTTCGTCAAATATGGTGCTATATTTGATATATCAAAAATTCAGTTTGGAATCCAAGAAATCACTGAAATACAAATGTATTTAAATATTTCAATATCAAACTAAAAAAAATTATATATTAATATCCACATACTCAAAACCAAGAAAAGTCTCACAAGAAGTCACACCAGAAATGATATCATATAATAAGGTATCAGAAAACATTGACCTATGCATATACAGGAGGCCCTAAGGAAAATAACTTCCCACATAGCCTACGTCATCTTTGAATTAATCAAATTCAATCAATCAAATTAATCAATCAATCAAATTAATCAAATTAATCAAAAAAATTATATATTAATATCCACATACTCAAAACCAAGAAAAGTCTCACAAGAAGTCACACCAGAAATGATATCATATAATAAGGTATCAGAAAACATTGACCTATGCATATACAGGAGGCCCTAAGGAAAATAACTTCCCACATAGCCTACGTCATCTTTGGGAGGCTGTGTGGAGGGTCATTTTAAGGATATGAAGTAGAGGAAGTTTTGTAAAGGAAACCGGTATGAGGGGTAGGTAGGAACCTGTAGGTAAGTGTGTCCAGGAGTAAAGGACGTGTGAATCCATTTTTTCTCGATCAGTGCCTCCCGATCCGGTCAACCACGCACTAGCAAACCACTTGGTGTGACATATGGCAGAGTTGTTGGTTATAAAATAAATGGCTCCCGGGGCGGTGGTACACATACCCGCCTCCCAAATTAAAATTATTATATACGTGATTTTACTATTCAATTAAAATTATATTTAAAAATCCTCACTGAAATGAACATTTATCTGAAAAATATAGTACATCGGTCCAATAATAAAAAAAAAATGGTTAATTGGCTTGGGAAGATAGGGTCATATAAGGATAGGAATACATAAGTATTTACACAAGACAACTGGAGCATTTGGTTCCTCAAAACAGGCAATCTTTCTTTCTCTATGGTCAATAGTTATATATTAGGGTGTATCGTAAAAAACTTTTTTTGGAAATTCTAAATCTCAAGTTGACAAAAACTTGTCTCTATGGACACGAGTATACCGCCAAAAAAAAGTCCAATTGAAAAACATTTAGGTCATTAGCAAATTTTTTTTTTATTAATCCTCTTTTTGCCTATTATGCCATTGCATAATATACAGGTGTCCGGGGGTATAGTACAATAACTTCAGGATGGTAGAAGTAAAAAAAATATATATAACTATTTTGATATTCCATTGTTTTGTACCATGCGGAGAATATTTATTTTATACCTGAAAACTATCTTAAAACTTTGGAATTTCGAAGAAATATTATTAGCACTTACCCCCGGACATCTTGTATACATATAGTAAATTCAAATCAAAAAAAATATTGTTGGATTCTGATTTGTTAAAATTACTCAGATTTAGACCAAGTGCGTGAGACCTAAGCCTTGCATTTTTTTTATATACCTATATTTATTTCTCACCCTATTGTTTAAATTTTTCAACATGGAAAAAAATCAATTCATCTATCGTTCAGAAGAATAAATATAGAAAAATTTAATTTAAAAACAAAAATGTTTTAGTACTCTTACTGCAGGCCTAAATCACATTCAACTGTTCTATGTGTATGGTATACAAGTGGGGAGTTGTTCTGCCACAGACTTCTGTGTAGGGAAATTAAAATTTGTAGTTGTATGTATTTTTGGATGAGAAATCTGAAATAATTTTGAATTTCGTAATGTTGCTGATGTTGGGAACGATCCAGGTAGACATGGAACGATCGATTATTTATTGAAACAACTTACCTAAGTCGGATTATGAAAAGATTCGATTTAACAGAACAGTATGTATAAGACTTTAATGATCAACGTTAACGTGAATGCTTGACAAGAGACCGCACCAAGAAATAAATGTATCGCGTTGCATTCCTTGTGAAAAATGGCGTAGTGGTTAGGTTCTGTTTCATTTACTACTTAATAAAAATGAATTTTTGAAGAGAATTTAGTGATATTATGCAACACATCGTAAATCTTTTTTATCACATAAACATTTCTTCTACTAGCGCAAATTCTTGATAATTCACCGATAGTTTTAATTATCTACAATTAAAAATAATTTTCTGTTAAAAATATTCAATTACAGGTACTTAATGTTTGTCTGAATTCTCAAAACAAACATTTCCAAATTTTAAAATGAAACATGAATTTAAAGCAAAAGTTTTAGGGCCAGTTGTTTCACAGAATTTAAACAATTCATCGAATTTCAAAGTTAATTTTCAAGTTTTGTAAAATTCAAGTTCTGTAATTATATCATGATTGGACAGATGTTTCACATAATGGAAATGATAACAGAACTTGAATAGAATTTTCACAGAACTTGAAAATTAACTTTTATATTGATGAATTGTTCGAATTCTGTGAAACAACGTGTTCTTAGACTTAGACTTAAGCCTGAGTTACAGACAGACAGAGTAACAAAGGAAATAAGTGTTTTTAAATATCATTTTACAAAATTTGCTTTCCCATATAATTTTGTAAAGATAACATACCAATTACTGTAACAAATTATTTTTTTTAAAGTAATTAGTGAAAAAACCAACATTACAAAAATACTACCGCCTCAAAGACACGTGCATATTAATAAAATAACAATACCAAATTTAAAAAAGAACAAAACAAAAAAAAAAACAAAAAACAAAGTCCTTTTCTGTAAAAAAAACATCCACTCTGTTGATCGCTGAGCCGTTTTTCCAAGAATCCACTTTCCCGTCAAACAAAAACATGTCAAAATAATATTGTTATTTAGACATTTTACTTTGAGGGAGAGTATTGTCCTGTGCTGTGTGACAACACAACACCCACGCTGTCATTCTATCAGTAAATTGCACGTTTCAAAAAAGGTTTACAAAATAATCCTTTTTGACAGTATTTTATTTGCCAGAAGAGGTGCGAATATTCCTAGAGAAGTCAAAGCTCTTTTCAAAATTGACATAATGAAAAAGGTTCGTGTATTTTTTGGTGATATAATTGAAATCCTAAAGTAAATTTTAGATTTTCGTTTTTTGTACAAGGAAGGATTTTTTTATATCTTCTTTTCTATTTACAACTAGTGCAAAATCAAAAATAACCCTTGAAAAATCACGGGGTGTTATATATTTAAATTATAGTATTATTGTATTGTGAAGCTAAAAGGTTGAGTAAATAACACCTCAATGATAGAACGATACGAAACTTCCTCAACTCACAACACTTGAAAATGATTTATTTTGCACTCTGTCAATCTATTATTGAGTATGGTATCATAGCGTGGGGAGGTGGAACTTCATCTGCACTAGACCCAATCATAAAGGAAAAGAAAACTATTATAAAAATAATTCTTAGGCTTCCTCTAATTACTGACTCGAACTTAATCTTTAATATTATGAATGTGTTTGATGTTCGGCAGACATACGCAAAAACAATATTCACTCACCTATACACAAATATACATACATACTACGAAAAAAGATCTAATACTCGCTGTACTCGAAGCAATAACAAAGACTTACTTCAAATTCCTGTAACGCACGCTACTTTTGGACAACGAAACTTTAGATATCTTGCGACAAGACTTTACAACATTCTTCCTGATAAAATAAAAACATGTCATTCACAAAAAAAATTCAAAGATAGCGTAAAAATTTGGATAAAAAGTAATGATAGGGCCTTTACCGGTGCACTCATCCAAATTCGCAGTTATTGATGCAACCTAATTATTGTATGTATTTTCATATAATTGTAGGTATATTATTAGGACTATAAACGAACTTGGTAAATGATGTATTGATATTGATGCTACCTAACTATTGAGTGTTCGTATTGTTATATAATTGTAGGTACGTTATAGTACTATAAATAAACTTGGTAGATAACTGCCTCAACACAGGCTAAGTCTAGTGAGGCGGGCTATGATAAACCTTAACACATAACTACATAAACATTTCTATTATTTACATTTATTTTACCTACTGTTTATATATTACTTTCCGTTGATAAAATTATATACTCATCTAATTTATAAACCAATGTACGCAAAACAATCTTTCTATAGTTATAGTTTGAAAATTTGTCACAATAAAGATATTATTATTATTATTAATGGGGAGCCTGCTAAGCCTCTATAAAATGAATATCCCATCAAAAACGTAATTTCAATAACTGCCCAATTCTGCAAAAAAATTTCCTCACTTATTCGAATGAGGATTGGACATTGTACCGTTACTTTTTGAAATTCACGTGCTTAACTCCTCAGATTGTACATTATGTGGTCTAGAAGTGGGAATTTTAGATTACATACTTTTTGGTTGTCCCCCTCTAAACAAATATCCTCTCTTATATCAAGTCTTTTCTAAAATTGCCTCAACTAGGTCTGAATTGGACTCTGATCTTTTATATAATTTTGTGAATTACCAATTTAAACAAAATGAATACATAAATTTACCTTCCCTCCTTCCATAATTTTAAATGATGGCCTAGAACACCTTTGAAAGGTGAAAACCAGAAGCATTCTATAAAAAAATCAATACTAATTCACGATAATATACTAATTAAATGTAGGTTGGTATTTTATTGCTTGTCTGAATTCTGAAACTCTGAAATTCTGAACAAATCGCTTAAAATTGTTATAACGAAAATTAAAATAATTTTCCCTTACAGTATTACGATCGTAGTGGAATCCCGGAAAATTTTAAAAAGACTTTAATTCAAACCAAATCCGAGTTCCAGAGTTCAATGAACCACAGTTACGCAGGACAGACACACAACTGAAATTAGTATTTTTGGTGTTGGGATCCGCCAAAATAATGTGCAAAAAGTCGAAATAAAAATGTAACTCTATCTAATTAATTATATACATAACATAATTTTGTGATGTTTTTTTTTCAACTTTTTTCACGTTTGAAATCAAAATATTGCACTTTTTAAATATAATATCAAATTTCAAATGCACAAATATAAGAGGTATTTTTATTTTGTTTCTAAAATGGTGTGTTATTTTCGACATCTTTAAAGATAAGAAAGATATAGAATATTTTAGTATACATTGGAAAAATTCCGAAATTCGATGAAAAATTATTTTTGTTTCAAGTTTATAAAACAGATATACAACACTCTTTGACTGGTTAAGCAATGTTTTATGTATCTTTCCATGAACTATTTTATGTCAGTTTTTATTTTACTTTTCAATTAGTAAGGTTTTTACATACACGGTCGTGTATCAAATGAATAAAATTTTCACCACTTTTTCACAATTTCTTTTAGTAAGACCGATTATATATTGGATATATTTCACAACAGTTGGAAAATTATTGCAATTTACTCACGATAACTGGTCATTTTTACGTCTAGCTCTGGTTCTCAACAACTAAGATTTGGGATGAAATTTAATTTTCTTCTTTTGGTGCCCTCTGACATCGGAGGTTTGCTGTCATCTGGGCGATGTTCATTCTGCAGGCAGCCAAATAGATTTCAGTCAAATTGAATTATGAAAGGCTTTTTTATATTTAATGTTCTAGGTACTTGACTTTCTAATCAAAACTATTTATTATACAAACCCTGCAACCTATTCCAATGTATTCTTCGAAATTATATATCAAATGTTCATTGAAATGTTGACAAGTATTGTCTATTTTCAATTCATTGGTAATCGAAATAATCGTAATATTGATGAGAACTGTACCGATTATTATGTTTAGAACAATGCGTCTCAGGAAGCAAATCAAATGCCATTATCTGAAAATGCCTTAGGATCTACAAACAATGAGCGTAGAATTATTATTATTATGTATACTTCCGTTTGTAGTGTTTCTGGGGAAATTCTCTCCAGATTTCATTGTCTGTCGATTGGCACTCGGGAAATAGAATCGAGGGGAATTTTTGAAATCAAATGCGTATTGTTCTTTAGTAAAAATATTTTCATCGCATTGTTTGTGCGAATTTTCAAATCATCTGTTTGTAGAATTTCTTAAAATCGATGAATAAGGAGTGACAGATTCTCTAAGTCTCATCCTAGTGAAATACCATCATCCAAATTCGAAACGCTGCTTGATATAAATTCATCCATGTTTAATTACCATACTTGAATAGCCAGGTATTTCTAAACAATCTCCTTCTCCTCCCCATTCTATTCAGTCTCACATAACACCCCAAATGGAGATTATATAGTCCCACTGGCTTCAAACCTAAAACGTATTGTGCTTTAACAAAAACATATCCACCACATTTTTGTGCGAATTTTCAAATCGTTTCTCTGAACGTGGTCAAACACGTGTCCCGACATCGCGGTAATGTATTTGAAATGTACAAAAAGTTTTTCAGGAAACCAGTTAATTCATTCGTTTTTTTCAATTGTTTCTCGCTTTCACCCTTCAAGGATGTTCTAGACCATCATTAGAAATTATGAACAGAGGGAAGGTGAATATATATATCTATTTTGTTTAAATGGGCAAATTTCAAAATTATATGGGAGATTGGAGTAGAATTCTTACTTAGAAGATATGAGGTGTTGAATGGAGGGGAGGTTATTTCAGATAAGGCTTGATAGAAGAGAGGATATTTGTTTAGAGAAGGACATTCGTTAAAGTTCTGCAATCCTATTTTTAACTGGAATACCAATATTTTTGCTATTTGTTTTTGGGGTGTTATGCCGTGTTGCGCTAACTCCTTCTTTAGCCATCGTTTCGGACGGCATTGCAGTGTCCATCATCAGGGCAGATGTGTTATTTAAATAACACATCTGCCCTGATGATGGACACTGCAATGCTGTCCGAAACGTTGGCTAAAGAAGGAGTTAGCGCAACACGGCATAACACCCCAAAAACAAATAGCAAAAATACTTTTGGCCGTGAAAATCTTAAATCGGAATACCAATAATTTGAAGAGTTTTTAAATAAATTAGCAAGACTCTTTTTTCTCCGTGCAGGGCAATACTGAGCGTATATTCCACTCTGAAATAAGATACTAATATACATATGTAATTATACTTGTGAAAGATCCACTTTACATATGATTATTGTCAGGTATATATTATACTATGCGACATCTGTGTTAGATACCAGAACTTAAACGCCCACGCTTTACGTATACTAGTCTCAGGGAGAGTTCGTATGCAATCGTCCTAAAAGCCGTTCATAAAATATCTTTCTTCTCAAAGGACTTGTTTGAAAACGAAAAAGACAGAGGGTACTAGAACATCGAAATCTTTTATCATATTCCTGAAGACATTTCACGAACATATGTTTCTTTCGAATTTTAATTTTGCTAGTTTAAAAATAGCAAAAGAAAATTAAATGCTTTATTTTATAAAACGCAGACAGTGGTATTAAAATTCTCACAGGATTAGGCAGATATTTAAAATTAATTACTTATACCCGTAAAATTCAGAAAAATAATAATAAAATTTTTGTTTCATCACTACTACGGAATCTTTAAACATGTCTACAACATTCCCAAATCCATTATCAAAATTATACAGTCGATTTTTGGCGTGTGAGCCTGATAATTATCGTTATAAAATTTAAATAAATTATTGCCCGTTATAAGGACGATTTATTTTTGGATTTGTAAGGACTGGCTGTTTCACAGATTTTGAACGATTCATTAAATTTTAAAGAAAAAATTCTGTGAAAGTTCTATTAATATTTTTATCAGGGGTGGGTTGCCTACAGTACTTGGATAGCAACAGAACATGAATAGGACTTGAATATTGATTTTGAAATTTGATGAATTGTTCTAATTCTACGAAACGACCAGTTCTAATACTTTCAAATTTAAATAGCAACATAGTGAAATTGTCATTGCTAATCAAATTCTAATTTAATAAAATGTTACATTTCTGTATATTCATAATTGTTTCTTCTGATATACATTTAAATTCCACACATTTATTAATGTATGCATACATATATAATCATCGATGTTGGTATTTGTTAATACTACGTAATTAATATATATATATATATTTATTTTAATATTTTGTAAATATCCCATCAATCATAGAAGAATAATCTTCGTCATCCATCAATATTATAACAATGAAGCTATGATGAAGATCCTTTCGAATGCTCAACGGTGACGTGCATACGAGCTATGCATGGGAATATTATAGGTATTGCAAACGCCCTACGAGAAACCCACTGGTCTGTGGCTCTTTGGCACTAAAAATTAGAAAATTTTATCTAAACCTAACCTAACAAATCAGACAAGTGGTTTAACATCAAAAACCAAAGAAATTGGGATGAGTTTTTTTTCTTGTTTTCTCCGCAATTCATGGCTGGTCGGGTCCTTTGAAAGGACAAAATCGATTTTCTGTGTTGCTTTTACATATTATTTGGTACTCGCATATTCATTCAAGCTCAAGAACCAATTCCATTAGAATTATTGATGTTTGACTATACGCAAGAGTAGGTACTTTTATTCATATGAAATATCAATCACATTAATGTGTAGGTACTTATGTAGTACACTTACTTGTAATTCTGTGAACAGTAGAAGTCATGAAAAGTCAAAAGTCAAAAATCATAAGATCTGTAAGTTGGTACATAAATAGCGATTTTTATTAACCATATCTTATGTTACATTTAATTAACAAATAAGGAATTATTCAATTTGTCTAAAGAAATGTCACTATCTCAATGACAATTCTTTTCCAAACATTCTTCAGGCAGTTAAGTACCATAATATTTTATATGGCGCAAGTAGAAAATATTGCTGATATGAAATATTGTTAACTTATCCAAAATCTGGTCAAATTATTAGCTTTCCTGTTAAAAACGGGACTAGAGGCCTATAACGAATGATTTTACAAATTTTATAACAAACTATCAGTAAAGCACGAATATGTTATCAGGAAGTCTGAACACGTGTTCTTCAAAATTATAATATGTTCGCATCTCGTCTATTGTATTTATTCGGACTAGGCCACCTGCGTTGAACACGTGTTCTGATATATTCTGAATGACTAATCTTTATTAGGAAATGGTCATGCAGTCGCATTTAACAGTCTTGATAAAAAAAGCCGTACTCATTTGTCTCCGTGCGTGATAAAATGATAGTATTGAACGAGGCCACCATTTACTGACAGACTAAATGCTTAATTGTCGAGTAAAAACAGGACTTTGCTGTTTGTAAATTGTATCTAAATAAGGAATTAAACAATTTGTTCAAAGAAACGTCACAATATAACAACTCTGTTTCCAAATATTCATCACGCAGGTAGGTACCATAATATTGATTATTTCGATTTGACAGTTCGTAAAAGGCTCATGCGAACTCTGGGAGGTAAAGAGACAGTGTCCAACACGGCCACCATCTTGAACCGGAACCGGAACGTACCTACAAATTTACAGACAGAATAAATGAAAACGGTCGAATTAAAACATGACTTCTTCTATGCTCGGTAAATTAAAAAAATGATTCAAAATTTATTGACGGCACTATACTATTATTTCATAATTTGTTTTTTCCATCATTCTTATTACACTTTTTTACGTGAATACCGTACCAGATACTCAACTGCTCGAGACGAGTGAGACTATGGTATTACCAAATCAGGTAAGTTGTGAAGCTGATAAGAATGGGGTAGGCTCTTTCTAATGTCCTTTTTATACCCATTTTCTAGTCAGATTTGAGATCAATTGCCACAAACATTGCTAGCTCTTTTTCGATGGTTTCGGTCAAATTTGAAGCCAGTTTCACAGCTTATTCAATTTATCTCTTCTCAGCTTAAGAACTTGTGGGGCGACGAACTGAACGTGATTCTTCTAAAATTTCCTGGAAATTTTCACGTGTTCTCGTACTGATGGCATTTCAAGCGCAAATTCGTGCCACCTCATCTGGGAATTTGCTACAAAGCGAAGCCACAGTTCGATGCAAACTTCTTGAATAGCGAATTCGGTTTCTCTCAATGGGAATGAGTAAAGGATTATGGAAATGATTGATGTACGGGCTGCGATATCTATATTGATCAGGTCTGAATATACAAGTTCTCCAAACCATTCACTGTACTTTCTTCTTTCCCTCATTTCACTTGTCAAATATCGCCAAAAAAATTATAAATTCGAAATTAATTACCCTTATAGCCTATGTCGTCTTTAGGGATGTTAGGTGGAGGATCTATTTAGAAAGGAAGGAGTAGAAGTTCTTAGAAGGAAAGGGGTATGAGGGTTAAGTAGAAATCTGGAGGTCAGTGTGTCCAGGAGTGTCCCACTGCGATGCAAAGCGATGTTCTGAGAGTTCTGGTGGAGAGGTTATGAGATCCCCCTCAACCAGTCTCTGGGCAGGTAGTTTCTCTCATTTGATTACATAAAGTTCTCACAATTTATTTAAGTACCTACCCAGTGGCGTGCAGCCCACAAAGGTTTATGTTTAAAAAAATTATGGTGGAAATTATTTTTTAATAAATTTTAGCATTTTAAACATCAAAACCATTCTACTGAAGTTTGTGTCACCATTTGTTCTTCGTTATGAAAGAGGAACTTATATTTTGACGAGTATTGACTATCTGACACCTTTCTTATCTTTGGACTTGAATGTTGGCATATTATTTTTTTTTCAAAGATTTGGATGGTAAATCATATTTAGCGTCTTCTCGCCTTTTCAATTTTAAACAAATTTACTATACCTTCAAAATATTTACCAACTTTTTCACCGTTGGTCATCCTGTTACCAAAGGTTTGTATTCATTTAATTTATAGCGAATACATTGACAATATAAACCATCAATTTGGGAGGCGGGTATAGGTACCGCCGCCTCGGGAACCAGAATACATCTGCGATAGGTCATCACAAATGGTTCGCTAGGTTTGGTCTCGTAACCGGGTTTATTAGGTGAGGTTTGTCCAGGTCTTGGCGACGGACACGTCAGCCCACCAGCTAAGAAAGGGAGGCTGGTTGAGGGAGAGACCCTTTGAGCTCTCCAGCCAGACTCTCTCAACCCATCGTCTTGCACTACAATATGAAAGGTAGATTCATGCGTAAGTCACTACTAGACACACTGATCCCTAGATTCCTACCCATCCCTCTAACCTTTTTTTCCTTCTCAGAGCTTCCTCTTCTTCCTTTCTTAATGACGTAGCTTTGATGAAAATAATTGTCCTTTTTTTAGTAATTTTCCCTTCCTGTATAGCGTAAATGTTAAAAAAAATTATGTGTGGTTCAAATTTCAACAAATATATGATATTATCATACATACAAACGTATAAAACCTAGAAAATCAAGGAATACATATTTACCCAGATGCAACACGACAGCTGCACAACACTACTAAGCTATTTAACGATTTGCTTGATGTAAAAAAGTGAAAAAAAAATATAATTTTTTTTAACTAAATTACATTTTATTCCAAAACCAACAGACTGATTGATATTTTAACAAAGATTTCAGATATTGATTCCGTTGCTATTTTCTACGTATTTTCACTGATTTCATTTATTGTCGAATATTTATAATATATTATTAGATTATTACTGAAAAAATTTTGAAACCAGTTTATCCTACTATTATTATTATTTATTTTTAAGAAATTATATTGTACAAGTAATAATAGTTATTCATTTAAATACTGTGTAAGTAAATGGACTAGTTCCCCTGTGTAATTAAATTAGTTAAATGCTTCGTAACGTATTATTAATTTATACCTTTTCTTTATCTGTATTAATGAAAAATGTTCGTTTGTTCAAAATCTTAAATTTCTGAAAGTTCTTCACCGATTTGAAATTTTGACACAACGTTGCATTCAAATACGCGTGTGTTTTTATATACCTGAATTATGAGATGTCGTCTGTGACAGGTAAAAACATTATTTTTTTTAAACAGCCCCATCAATTGAAAGCAATAGCAACACGCGCTGTATTTTCTCCATATGCAAAAAGGTAGACTGAGCCACAGCAACGCATGGCGGGGTACAGCTAGTAATTTCAATAAAAAAGCAACCTTCACTTTTGGTGGGAAATTTAGGATTATCCAAAGGTTTACGATTCAAATTTCATTCGATTATTCGAAAGCTTTAGAAATTAGTGAATGATCTTCAACTCATCAAACCAGTTCATTAGTTTACTATTAAATAGGTGCCTGCTTCGAATCAGTCAGTGTAAAGCCACAGTTCACCATTGGTCAAAGAGCAAAGCAAGCCAATGGATGTACCTACTTATCCCAGTGTTTGCCTCATACAGCCTCTATTCCTGAAGGTACCTGAGGAGATTCGAGGCACAAAAGCAAGATACAAACGTATCAAGGCAGAAAGCTTTTGTGTGCAGCGAAATTTGTATGCAGGAACTGGACTGCGTTTACATACTAAAACACGGATGTGGTAAAGCGAGTGGATACCTTACACATTTATTGAACATAGAATAAAAACTACTAAGTGATGAACGCTTTTGATTCGGTTGTATCGTAACAGTGGGTTATAAGAATCTTTTAATTATTTATAAATTTTATTTTAGTAATTTTTATATCAAAGTTTATAAATTTCTTTTTCTCTTGCTTTAATGTGTCTCATACAGCACATTTTGAATCTACCAATCAGTGCAGAATTTCAGAGAATTATAATACTTCATCCCTTTGTATAGTAAACTATTTTGTTTATTTGTTTTGTCCTTTTTTGGTAGCCTGATTTCATTGCACGTGTGTAATTTACGTCTGTGAATGTCCTTGCTGTATATAATTTTGGTAACAGGTTATTTATTATTATATGTATACATATCATCACGTTAAATGTTTGTTTCATTTGTTTTTTTTTGTTTCATTCATTCATCCAATTCATCTGTTTCATTTTTAGTCTTTTTAGTTCCTCTAACATTCTGGTTACTTTCGAAATCTTTTTACCTAGGTATTATTCTCTTTGCCATATTTTGGAGTAATTCCAACATAATTTGTTCTCTCTCCTTATACAAGAGTAAAATCGTTGAGCAGTAGTTAAAGTGTAAATCAATAATGGAGTTATATATGATGATTCAATCTTGAAATTAATTTTTTAATCACCGAAGGTTTTTTACAATCCATGGTTTTAATAAAATACACGAAACCGTTTTAAAATACATTTACGAATATTTGAATTTCACTTTGCTATGAGGTAGTAAATGTATGAATGAAGTGGAAACTAACCCGCTTCCCGACATACGATCGAGCTAAAACTCGGCAAATAGATTTATTGTATTCTGCAATGTATTCTAACAACTTTTGGTTGCAATCACATATACATACGCATTCTTTCTTAAATCGCTTAAATCCTAGGTCAAACCAAAAAATAAATACATTTATGAGTAAGAGAAATGCTTAGTGGGAGTGTTTCGTGATCCAAATATTTGCCTGATCAATGCTTAAATTTCCAATACAAAAATGTGTTCACTTAATTCAAATGGGACGGAGATCTACAATGTCAGGCTAGTGTAAGTAAGACAGAGCGCTGGGCTCTTGGGCTAAATAGAAAATCAGCTTTCATTCAAATTTGTATGGAAAGCGCTATTAGTTTTCGGCTTTTTCTTACACCCCACAATTACGATGTAATCTATTTTTTATACGATTTACAGTTGCTGCATTTAGCTAGAGATCTCCATTCTAACGTTCCTTCACGAACCGAGCTTAATCTTAGATTTGGTTGTGGATACTATCTTCGTCTCCTGTATCTGCATAGTATAATGGTGCTCTATCATCTGATTAAATGCCTTTATGAATAGCCTTTAGTTCTCCCATTCTTCATGTTCTTTCTCTCCTCCTGGATGTTGGATAGCATCGTATATACTATACTTTAGAGCCAGGTAATTTAAAAATGCATACGCACTTATACAGTAATTCTTAAGGCGATGCCATACGTAGTAATGCAAAATCATGTGTTTTTGGCTTGAAAATTTGGTCACCTAGAAATGTTTCAGAAGCTTTAATTAAATACTGCGAGTAGAATACATCTTGGCCTTTGAAATAATCGAGTATTTTTTAGATAAGTCTTTTTATAAGCCCAGAAAAAAATAGTGTAAAGGCCTATGAAAACTGCTTTAAAGTTCAAAATTTCCTATTTACGAACCTATTTTTGGTTATCATTTTATTATATAATGTGGCAAATTAAGTTATTTATAAAATTATCGAAAAAAAATTAAATATTTATGCCTGAACATCCACAAAATAAAGTAAAAGGCACTTTTTGGCCATGTTTTTTCTTGCATAAATCAAAACAGGCGGATGGTGTTAAGCGGGAATTTAAACCTTATCGCCATCTACGTAAGGGTTGTTATTGATAGCGGCTCAATTTAAAATATTATCTCTGACAGTTCCCTTTAATATTTTTTTTCTTTCTTACAAAATTATTCATAAAATAAATAAAACCCACTTTTTCTTTAAAATTCGGTGTGTTTAGACTCTGTTTGCTAAGCGATTTTTGTGCTTATTATTATTAGCCTTGTATATTCTTCTTAAAGGTTCAGCATTCAGTACCAGCGTTCTTCACCACGTGACAAATGGTTTATTTAAAAATTTGCCTCTATCGAATATTTATACAAAACTGATCCTTATAAAAGTGCAGATATAGTATAAAAGTATTCCACAGTCATTATGTAATGACTTCGTTCAAACTTCCTGCGCTGCAATACTTTTTTTATTAGTAACTTTCATCAAACAGTTTCTTACTGTCAAGAACTCTATTAGAGCATACCAAAAACTTCCATGTGAAGATTTTATTTCTCCGTAATGGTAAACAGCGTAAAATATTTTATTATTTTGAATATTTCAAATCTATATTATAGTCTTTCTTTTTTTATTTTTTTTATTCTCCATTATAAACAAACACCCGCAAAACGCAGCAGTTTGTCAGCAGGTCATTTTGTCAATAGTAATTATAACACTACAGCACAAGTACGACGAGAAACCACAATGTAGAAAATAGAGATAAAAAATAACATTTCAAGAACGTAAAATAAACAGATAGATAATAATAAACTAAGGCAACATTCTCATAGGCAAACACACACCATGATCAAACACAAGATTACAAGCAAAAAATCAATGAATACTAATATATAGGTACTAATAGCATTTTTTTACTTCTATGGTGTAATTTGTTTCGATTTTTAAAAACATCTATTTAATTTCGATGGTGTTTTCGTAAATGAATGTAGGCAAATCTTTAAGCGGAAATTAACCCACTTCCCGTCATCCGATCGCGCTGAAACTCGGCAGATAGACTCGTTGTCAATGATAATGCATTCTCTTAACTTTTGGTGACAATCTTGAGGCCTTTGCTTTAGCAGGCTGTTATGTTTGTACATAGCTTGCAAGAGCTAACGGCACAATTATGTATATTCACACGCACTGTTGGCGTGTTAGATCACCAATACATACGCAGGAGCTCGCGACATCACCGCCTGATACCAGTCACGTAGGCCACAAGTACCTACAACCAATCAAATGGATAGTTGACAAAAACGTATCCTTATATGGGCATCGGAAGACACCTAAAAGAGAGGTGGAAGGGGCAAGCTCCTTCCCGCCAGCTACCCACGCTCCAGTTCCCCGACCGACGCGTAGCAGACAACACGCTGCATTAGTTCCGAGTTACCATCGCCGCCAAATTGGTGTCGCCGTAGAGATGGACCGGCCTGATTTGTTTCACCATGTGTGCCGCCTCTCTGGTTCCAGCTTTCCACTTCAAGAGGATCCCCAGAACCACAGCCTCCTTACCTTGTAGAGCTGTGTCCTGTCTCCTATAGTATATTACATGGCGATAAACGCTAATGTAACAAGGCCTAGAAAATTGATCGTTCCGTGGGGTTTATTTTAATTATTTCCGATGAACGTATTACTAAATTCTCACATTTTAGAGGGATCCCTCAGGATATTACTAATTAATTGAGCAAACCCTCGTTATTAGAGTCTTATATCGACTTAATTACCTGAATTTTTCCTGTTTATTTTAAATACCACTATTCGCTAAGTATCTACAGTTATTTTATTGTATGTATTATTTAAAAAAAAAAAAAACTAGAAACATCTTTAATGACGAGTAATTTGGTAAGTAAACTTTCCTTTGATCGAGCTAGCTTATAAAGGACCGATGTGTCCACAGTCGACTTTGGTATTTACTGACGTTATATGAGCCCATCTTATGGAGAATATTTCCAAGTAAGGCGTGGGGCGATGTATTGGTGGCCATAATGTTTATGCATATTGCCGTTCAGTTTGCACAATTTTCCATAAGAGGATTTTGCTGGAGTCCCACATTGAAGAGCAGGCACCATATTGTGTCAACACCGCACTGTGGACAAAATACCGATTTTAGGGGGATTAAATTAAATATATTTAAAAAATATATTTACATTAATTACAAGTAGTTGTATTGAAAGAATCTGTTACACTTAAATACTGAAACAATAAATCAAATGTACTTATTATGGAAGATATTCCGCACCCTACACTCAAAACTAGTTAACATCTCTGTTCTGAGAGACTTGTAACTAACACACATAGTAATTGTATATTCTCTTGCGGTATCTCTAATTACATGTAGAGACGACGAAAGTTGATCGAAGACTCATTTAAAACACTGATTACTATGACATTTCATCACTACACAAACGGCGAACATCACTCGCGATGATTACTACGACATTTCATCACTACACAAACGGCGGACATCACTCGCGATGATTACTATGACATTTCATCACTACACAAATGGCGGACATCACTCGCGATGATTACTACGACATTTCATCACTACACAAACGGCGGACATCACTCGCGATGATTACTATGACATTTCATCACTACACAAACGGCGGACATCAGTCGTGATGATTACTATGACATTTCATCACTACACAAACGGCGGACATCACTCGTGATGATTACTATGACATTTCATCACTACACAAACGGCGGACATCACCCGCGATGATTACTTTGACATTTCATCACTACACAAACGGCGGACATCAGTCGCGATGATTACTATGTTTCACAGTGTTTTACAGCGTTTTTAATTTCGGCAAATATCTCTTAGATGTTCAGCAGATGAAGATTGATCGCTTACTTTTTAACGCTAGCTGCGTTCGGAGGCACCGTGTTTTGTGCCAATCAAACGCTCACACAAATGATGTGTCCTAGCTCTAAGGTTGGACGGGCCGAAAGAAGGAAATAATGTGATGCAGCCAACAAATGACAAGCGTCGTAACAGAACTCCACATCACACTAGAACCTTTTTAAATAATACACTGTGATTAACCTGAATTACACAATGACTGATGAAAATAAAATACAGATTATCATTACGATTTCTTCCCATAAGTAACGTACAAACTCTCGATTTGACTTCGTGAAAAAACTTCGACTGAAAAATGTCTGTACCTATATCTAATCAAAATGTCTGACAAATGTGCACAATTCGGACAAGCAACATTCTGTAATCGCGTTGATTGTGTCTCAATTGTTATCGTGTTATTGTATTTTGCACACTCTTATAATTTTAAAAATTGCTTTGTCTATTTATTTATTCCCTCTATTTTCAGCTTATTGACTACAGTGCGCCGGTATTTGGCAAAAGCGCAAGAGCGTGGTTTGATATCCTCGATATGTGAACAAATATGTGCATCCAATTTTCTGTTTCAAAATTCTATTGGACGTAGATTGAATCTAAATGGCTGAAGTGAAATAAAATTCCAGGTAAATAAAACTAGCTTCGTAACATAATACAAATTCGAATATTGAACTTGTAGAGGTAACAATACAAGTTGATTGGATGAAGAAATGGCTTGAATAAAATAAAATTATTGCGTTTCAATTGTGGCTTTTCGCCCATGAACAAGTCTTAATCAAACAAAATGACTACGCTCTTACTAATAAACGTGTTTTAAATTTTACACTTATTATAAACTCACGTATAATTTACAAATCTTTAATTTTGCAATTTTTTAAAAAGGGGGCTCTAATGGTAGTTATGGGTGACATATGATTCCATTACACTAGACCTAAGTGTACTGGAATCAAACTCGATCATCTGGGCTCCACATGAATTAACATACACTTTACGCATTTAAAGAGCCCATAAAAAATTTGTATTGTTTTTATTCTCGCGGCTCTATGGACGTTACCCTTGGCTTTACCCATCGATTTATATATTAGGCATGACCAATTACCACTCCCTAGAGACACGTAGAGGTATTGCTTTGCTTAAATATTTTTTTCAACTTATAAACGGTCACTTATCTAATAATGAGATACTGGCCCAACAAAATTTTTTTGTACCAGAGTCTCACTCTCGAGGACGTCATCACAATCTTCTATATAGTAGAGCAAGCCGCACTAATTTATTTATGCACTCACCTGTGGGGAGAGCTACGTGCTTTTTGAATGCAGTAGAAAAAAAATAGATTTATTTTTTGTGTCCTATAGCGCATTTGCGAAATTTTTGGTATTGCATATACACTGCATAAATGGTACAATTATAACGTCTTAGGCTATATTACCTGTAATTGTTATAAATAAATGTACAAATTATATATAAATAAATAAATAAATATGAATAATATCCATAGCTATAATAGTTTTTTTTTAATTAAACCCATTGGATAAAGAATTAATGCTGCACAACCTCCCAATACCACAATAACGTATGTAGAAATTGCTTGAAAAAGTACAAAGTAAAAACATCTTAGTGTTTCTAGATTAAGGATTGTTCTGAAAGAGCAGAAAATGTAACATAATTTGAGGAGTCTTTTGGTAGTGAATTGCCATGGGCCTCCCAGCGCAGCTGATCTTCTGTAATAACCCCTAAGGTCCGATCAGTGTTTATCTGCCTGTAATATGAAACCCCGCAAATAATTATTTATTTTCTGTGATGTGTTGTGTGAATAATATATAAAAAATAGTTGTTATGTTTCTACCTATCGTGTTATTTATATTTTACAATATTCTGGTATGCATTAAGCTTTATATCGCATAAATACACCCTCTACAAAATAAACCAGCGCTTTACAGTAAACTTCTCATAAAGTAAACGAGGTGGCGAATAATATTCTGTACTACAAAGGATTATTTGGACTTAGCAGGGACGAAATTTGAAATAATGTAACACTAACAAGGCCTCATACAATGTATATTATTTGTATCGGCACACAGCCATGTGAAAACCTTTGTTTCACCAGAGTCTAGAAATGAGTTGAACTGAATTTTATAATAATTAAACTTTCAATTAACGGGAAGGTACGGATCTGTTTGGTTCTTATGAATTCGAGTATATTCTACCAGAATTATTAGAACGCTAAGCCCAGTTTCACTCGTAAAATAGAACGCCCATACATTACACCACACAAGTACCTGCATAGGTCTGTAAGTACTACCTCAATGTTAGTGTTAACCGCAAAATGGCAGTGTTGAAAAATAAACCTACCAAATCGTTTTAAGACTAACACTTATTAACCGTTAACATAAACGGGATATTATAATGCTGGATTTGTTAAGTTGAAAGTGTTTATAAAATATTTGCCTAAAGATCATTGCCAATTAAAAAAAAGTATATATAGAGACAATCATTGCCATTATATTATTACCTTTTGAGGAAACACTGTTTGCAATAAACTTTAAGGATTGATTGTTTTACAGAATTTGAACGATTCATCAAATTTTAACTTTCATTTTCAGGTTCTGTGAGACACTTATTCAAGTTCTGTTATTATGTCTTTATGGACCAGTCACTTCGCATAAATAAAATAATAACAGAACTTCAATAAAACTTTCACAGTACTTGAAAATTTACTTTAAAATGTGAATAATTGTTCAAATTCTCTGAATCAACCAATCCTTAAAGTCATTAGTGATTCAAATTTAGTCTTCTTAATTTTCCAAAAAAAAAATACTGTAAAAAATTTAACAATAGTATTACAATGTTTTTCGAATGACCACCGACGGTAAAAAACTTTAAATATCATTAGCGATATTCAATATATTTTTTTATCCTTTCAATTTTTGACAAATTTAGATGTGTCAAAAATTATAACAAAAGGAATACGAATTTCAAACGTTGAATTATCATTAAAATAAAATCATTTTGGTACCTACGCCATCGCTTCTAATTTTTAAAAATAAACGTTCATTCAACGTGAATAATTTAACGCATTACATTACATTACGCAGGAATATTTCACATCACTCGTGTCATAACAGACAAACGAAATAAGCACGTTTGATATTTTTTATTGAGCTAGAAACCTACTCTAATTAGCACCTTTTCCGTAAACAAACAAAATCTAGACTAGGCGTGTGGATGTTAAAAATGACACCAAAATTATTAATTATTGGGTAATGAAAACATTTATAAAAAGAAAGTGCATTATTCGCAGTATTTTTGTTGGTCTACAGAGAGCAAATTTGTCTCCCAAGATTATGATATCGAAGCGAGGCAACAGAATCGGATGCTTATGAAATTGTCCATTGTTAGGCCGAATTATTAAGAACTTGTAAGACACGCCATATCTAGAGTTGATAAATCGATGCACTGGGTAAAATAAATTATCACCGTCATTATGAGTTCAACGCATAGCGAACCCTATCTGACACCAACTGCAGCTATTTAAAATAGGACGTAGAATTTATTTTAGTTCAAGTCCGTCCTTTCAATGGTCTGTGGATTCAACAAAGTCTGGAGCTAAACAAACTCATCGTACGGTTTCAAACACACTCACCGTGTGGTTTTAAACAAACTCAACCTGTGAGGAATTAGAACATTTTCTTGGCATTTTATTAATGTTTATCTTACAACCGAAACAACCGTAAATAATATATGTTATGTTCCTGTGCAAAATAAACACTTTGAATGCCCTATAGAATTGTTCAATTATACTCGAAAAAGCTTTTCCTTTTTTTCTTAATATGAATGAGAATTATTTAACTCATTCATATGCTACAAATAAATTGGTTAATTGAAAAAAAATACTGCTTGAAGGGAATTAAACGTCGTTTACATTGTTAACATTGTTGTTCGGGACAACATCTCTAACTACTCGGCCATTTAATATTTTTTTTTTTTAGCATAATCAAATAGGATTTTACCTTACTGGGGTTACCCCGTTCTAAGGTCACATTGTTTTGTGTATGAATTATAAATTAGATCAAGTTTTTAGGTTAAGTCTGTTCATTTGGGAGGCGGGTTTGAGTACCGCCGCCCCGGGAACCATTTATTGGATAACCAACACTACTGCCATAGGTCACCCCAAGTGGTTCGCTACGCTTGGTGATTTAGCAGGGGTGCCCGGGTTCATCGGAGGAGATTGTGTTCAGGATGCGGCTGCCCACCTGGGAGACTGGTTTGGGAAGACCATTTGACTTCTTCAAGTGGTCTTTCAACACATTGCTTTCCGCCGCAGTGGGAGGGATATATTCATTATGTCTATCACCTAGATTCTAACTCGACCCTCATACATATTACCTTCCCAGAACTCCCTCTCCTTCCTTTCCTTCAAAAAGACCTTCCATATTGCATCCTAAAATCTACATTGCAAGGGCCTCCTGTGTGTGATTAATATAAAAAATAAAAATAATTTACGTAAGTTTTTGTAAGCACTGCAAAATTCCGCAAAAAATCAGTGAATATTTAATGGAAATAAATTGAAAGAATTTCATCTACGCGAAAAATATATGTGTGTTATATGATTTTCTAATAAAAAACTATGTGTGTTATATAATTATTTAATAGAAAACTATGTGTGTTATATAATTATCTAATAGAAAACTATCTGTGTTATATAATTCTCTAATAGAAAACTATCTGTGTTATATTTTTCTCTTATAGAAAACTATGTGTGTTATATAATTTTCTAATAGAAAACTGTGTGTGTTATATAATTCTCTAATAGAAAACTATGTGTGTTATATAATTCTCTTATAGAAAACTACGTGTGTTATTTAATTTTCTAATAAAAAACTGTGTGTGTTATATAATTTTCTAATAAAAAACTATGCGTGTTATATAATTTTCTAATTGAAAACTGTGTGTGTTATATAATTCTCTAATAGAATAGTTAGTTATGACGTCATTTGAAATGAGCACATAATAACAACAAAAGCACAAGATACAAACAACAATAAAACAGTGGGCAGTGAGGACATTACAGATAAAACGTGCGAAGTCAAGTATAACAAACGAGTCGCAAGAGAAGCATAATTCATTATCGTCCCAGTGAATTCGTTAGACCCACGTTAGACCAGAGATTATAAATTGTTTGCGGCGGGGTTCACTGCTCAGTGAGAGTCGACAGCAGATTAGACTCGCGTTCCCCCAACTCTGCGTGGTCTGGCACTAAGTCCACGTCAAAAGGTGCCGATCTGGCTCAGGGCTCAGGGCTCAAGCATCTAGCATGCCCGGGCAAAGGCCATGAAGAGACGGTATAAGCACAAGGTGGCAGCAGAAAGACCACGCGAAATGCCAGCTGAAAAGCCGCGACCGGCCACAAAGGGAATGGAAATAAAAATGGCTGCATTCGTCAACTCACTCATAAATCACCTTTGTGCGAGATTCTTTCTCTGGACCACACTCAAAAGGTTGTATTCATCAAGCGCACGAATTGGCGAAACAAAAATTTACTTTATTCTCTCTGAAAGTAATTCATTTAAGCCTGGAATAAATGTGTAAATTAAATTTAAATATTCTTCAATCATCGCAAATTCAATTTTTAGCTTCATTTTAATTTGATGAAAATAAAATACTTTGTATTCACCATCTATTTAATCAAAATAATCGACATGTTTCGAAACCAACCGTATACTGAAATTTTTTTTTATGAAAACTATTTAAGGCGATGCACTACGTCGTGTAATATTTTAAATTGAGCCGCTATCAATAACAACCCTTACGTAGATGGCGATAAGGTTTAAATTCCCGCTTAACACCATCCGCCTGTTTTGATTTATGCATGAAAAAAACATGGCCAAAAAGTGCCTTTTATTTTATTTTGGGAATGTTCAGGCATAAATATTTATTTTTTTTTCGATCATTTTATAAATAACTTAATTTTCCACATTATACAATAAAATCACAACCAAAAATGGGTTTGTAAGTAGGAGATTTTGAACTTTAAAGCAGTTTTCATAGGCCTTTACATTATTTTTTTCTGGGCTTATAAAAAGACTTATCTAAAAAATACTCGATTATTTCAAAGGCCAAGATGTATTCTACTCGCAGTATTTAATTAAAGCATCTGAAACAATTCTAGGCGACTAAATTTTCAAACCAAAAACACATGATTTTGCATTACTACGTATGGCATCGCATTAAAAAAAGACTTTTCCCACGTGAATAAAATGTTTTTCCGGGATGAAAAGTAACCTATGTCACTTCCCAGTCTTCCATTATTCCTATGCAAAAAATCACGACGATCGGTCGCTCCGTTGTGAGGTGAAAGAAGGACAAACGAGAAAACACACTTTCGCATTTATAATGATTTAGGCTAGCGCCACACTTGACGGAACTTCCGTCGCGTAACTTCCGCGACGGAACGCCAATACATGTAATTGCATATAAATTACAAATAGCGGGCACACTACGCGGAAGATCGGTCGTTCCGTCGCGGACGATCGGTCGCTCCGTGGCGGACCGCCGACACTCGCGTCTGTTCCGTCCTCCGCGCACCGATCTTCCGTCGGCGGAAGATCGGCAAAGTCGCATTCCAAGTATTTGTATGCATCGCGCCACATTCTGCGGATAACACGCGGCGACGACGAACGCACAGGATGTTCGACACTGAAAGATTTATTATCGAAGTGCAAAATAGAGTTTGCCTTTGGGAGAGATATAGCCGTTCTAAGTTTTGTATTTTGCTTGGTAATATAGTCCTTCGTTAAATTCAGCAATACATCAAATGATTGTATGGACATTCGACAATATTCGAATACTTTATCTGGATAATTTCTTAGTTGCATATACAAGGTATGAAATTGCCCAATTTCTAGTCGAAGAGTATTTATGGGATGAACCCAATATTTACGCTTTATTTTTCTTTCTTCTTCTAATGCCTCATAAATAGCTATCACTTCTATCGGATCCATTACGACCACGCTGTATAAGCGTTGGCAGTAGAGGTGAAGCGTATTTACTAGAACAGATGTTTGGAACAGATATTTCAAAGAGACTTTCGTACTTAGTATTTGTTCTTAAGTATTACGCGTCTTGCGAGTCTTGCGCGTCTTGCGAGTATTGCACGTCTTGCGAGTATTGGACGTCTTGCGAGTCTTGCGAGTATTGCACGTCTTGCGAGTATTGGACGTCTTACGCGTCTTGCTAGTCTTGCGCGTCTCGCGTCTCGCGTATTCATACCGAGGGCGGGGCATATGTATAGGCATCTCGTTACTCGCTTACATAAGAAGAGTGTTTCCCTAATCTTTGAATATTAGGGAAACACTCTTCTTATGTAGGTGAGTAAGCGAGAAAGGATATGATACTGAATTTAGTAGATCGCGATCAGCGCGATCTCGACTGGTATTGTCAATAAATTCCGACAGTATGCGTCCACCAGTTAAAAAAGGTTTTAGCAAGAGTACAAAAGCATCGCCGGAGACGAGGTCCGGCCGGGCGCACCTACCTAGTGGACATAATTAGTGCACGGCTAATGTATTATTTCTCGCTTTCGAAAATTGGAAGCTATCTTGTGCGAACTGTGAACGAAAGTGGCGCCATCTAGAAATAAAATATTAGGGCTTTATAAAAAAATATTTTCACTGTGTTCTTTGTTGGCATTTAAAATCTTTGTTGTTGAGATGCACCACCATAATAAAGCTTGGCTTGTGTATGTGGGGGTGTAATATTATGTTCGTTATTTTTACTATGAGTATTCTGTTTAATATTTTCAGTGTATTTTTAAGGTGGTATTTAAAATGTTTATTGTTATTTCTAATACTTTCTGATAATGTATTAAAAAAAATTCTCTCCAAGATATTTATAGTTGAATTGCACTGATTTTTTAATTACTTTTTCGAGTTGATGTTTATCTGGGTTTTCTATTATTTTAAAAGGTGCAGTTTTATTTAGACTATTTTCTTTGTAAATTTGTAAAATTACGTGATATAAAAATAATGCATTTAGTTTTCTGACTTTAAATTCTTTAAACAGAAGTTCTGATGAATATGTACCTATATGATTAAATTTATGAAAAACCACTTCTTTTAGTTCATTGATGTATCTGTGTTGGCCATGTTGTTTATTTCCGTCCATGTTTATTAGTAGCACTGTGTCGTCCTTTTGTTTCACCTTAATTACTATAAAAGGCAGTCTGCATCTGGGAAATTTAAATTTTAACATTCTAATTTTCATTATAAAATGAAAATTCGCTTTCGTTGTATGGGATGACAGTCATTTAATAATTTAACTTCTTGGGGCCTCTTATTTAGGTAGCAAGTTTTCCGTGCTAAGACTCATTTATCAAATTAATTAGGTTAGGTAAGATGAGAATCTCCGAAACCGGTTCGTTCAGACAGTAATAAATAAAGTTTTTAAAATTTACTTTATTTTGCTTCATTGAAATTGAAATCTCATGATGGATTTGAAATTTGAAATGACAATTTTTTTGGGGGAATTACTTTTTTAGAAATTCTCTAACAACCCCCCCCCCCATGTAATGAGCAAGTGAAATACTAGGGAACAGGTATTTGGACTAGGTATTTATTCATACTTGTACCAATTGTTCCGAGTATCAAGAAGAGCTAGTACGACTCACCTCTAGTTGGCAGTCGACTGATAATCCGCCACTGAATATTCAGTGTGGCTGCAACGTATGGTAACGGATTGACTCCAGCGGAAGATACGCGACGGAATTTTCGTCAAGTGTGGCGCTGGCCTTAGTATAAATAAATACAATAATAGACTAATGAGTACCTATTTACCTTTCACATGTGAAATCTATATAATAGGTGTATAAAAACACACGCGTATTCGAATGCAACGTTGTGTTCAAAGTAATCGGTGAAGAACTTTCGCAAATTTAAGATTTTGAACAAACGAACATTTGCATTTTTATTTCTATATATAGACTATAGATGAACTTTTTTAAAACAACTATTTTCAACACGTTTCAAAACCAATGCTTTCTTTATCAGGATACAAAGTATACTAAATATTATGTATTTGTACATTGCATCGAGATGAAGAAAACATTGCTTTGTTTTTAAAACATAGCAATAATGTTTATTAAATAGTGGTTCAAACAAATTTTATTATTTTCATTTAATTAATATGTTGCCACGTCTTGCGGAATTTACTTAATTGATTAAATATAATTGTAAAGCTGCTCATCTCGACACAGTAATTCCCTAGTGAGATGAGTAGCGGAGGAATAAATGAAATTCTAGATCTTAGAGCATTTCTTAATAATGTATTTTTACCTATGTAATATTCGTTCTTTAAAATTACTTTTATAACCAATCCATAATGGAATACGGCATCATTTCCTGGGACTGAGCCAGTAAAAATATATTATTTAAAGCTCAGAAAACTCCGATACTAACACATTGGCCGTATTTAATAAATTCCCAGCGCTGAAAATTTAAAAATGACATTAAAAACATACACTCGACGGGTTGTTTCGGAGAATTTGAACAATTTTTCAAATTCTAACGTTGATTTTCGGGTTCTGCGAAAGTCCTATTCAAGTTCCGTTATCATTATAGGCTAGTTGCTTGGCAGAACTGAAATAAAAACAGAACTTGAAAAATCTTTCGCAGAACTTGAAAATGAACGTTGAAATTTGATGAATTGTTCAAATTCTCTGAAACAAACCAACCTGAGGATGGGTTAAACAACCAAAAAATTTAAAAATTCTTCAAATTTCAGAGCTGATTTTCAAGTTTTGTTAATGTTCTATTTATGTTATGTTATTGTCATCATCATAATTGGCCAGTTGTTTAACAAAAATAAAATAATAACAGTACTTGAATAGAACCTTCACAGAACTAGAAAATCAACTTTGAAATTTGATGAATTGTTCAAATACTGTGAAACAAAATGTCCTAACTTTCATTTACAATTACATAAATATATTTAACACATCACAAAATATCCACAATATTAGCACCTACAAGACATGCATACAAAATATATCCTTTGGACAAAACACTACAGAAACCAGGCTATTAAGTTATACAATTCACTTCCAATATAATTTTCAACATACTTACAGAATTCAATAAATATATACGAAACTGGCTGTTATCCTTATAAGTTATAATTATGTTACCTTACTTACAAAATAAATTTATTTTGTTAAAGCTATACCGAAAACTATTTTGAATTGTTTATTTTTCTAATATGCTATAATTAAGTATTATGTTCAACTTTTTATATACTATAACTAAGTCCACTGTTATCATTAAGTAATTTACCATTGAAATAATCTTCAACGACACAGGTTAGCTCCTATCGTGGAGGACAATATGCAATATCGTTGTATTATTAATATGTTAAGAATAAAAATAAAGATGCATTGTTATTACCAATTTCACAAACTATCTATTTAAATGCATTCATATTTCCATTTAATTGTGAAGAAAAATCAGTTTTCTATATTACAACTTAAAAGACATTAAGATTTTAAATGCATTAATTTCAGCATGAAGTTTCTGTAGGCGGACTTCGTTTATGTGAGCTTTCTTGAAACAGACTATAAAAATAACTGAGAAAACTTTTCAAAGAGAAATTTACCCTTAGGTAACTTATTGTGTTCAAGAGTCATTTTCTACGCAATCGATAAGGTATCAACTGCACTTTCTGTTAAACGTAATGTGCCATTATTTATGCAAGCGTCTTGTAAAAGTTTTGTCTTATTACCGATATGCGAGTAATAAGACAAAACTTTTACATGACGTGAAATGTCAGGATTGTGTGATACTATCCTAAAACACAAAGTAGAAAGAGTAACAAAGTAGAAAGAGTAGCAAAGTAGAAAGAGTAACAAAGTAGAAAGAGTAACAAAGTAGAAAGAGTAACAAAGTAGAAAGAGTAACAACGTAGAAAGAGTAACAAAGTAAAAAAAGTAAAAAAGTAGAAAGAGTAACACAGCTTACCCAAAAATGAATCACGATAGTACTTTTTACCGTAAAAAGCTCAAATCACTCTCGTTGAAAAATTATATCGCTAACATTATACAATATGTATAAGATTTGCGACTCATCCCCCTTTTCCTTTGACATACAAATATATACAAAAAATCCTCTAGAAAAAACAGAACAAATAAAGTATCTAGGAATCGTAATTGACCATAACCTTAGATGGATACCTCACATCAAACAAATCACAAATAAACTTCTCAAAACAATACACATTTTCCTAAACATAAGAAACATATATAAAATAAAACAATTGAAAACAGTATATTTTGCACTTTGCCAATCAATACTAGAATATGGAATTATTGCTTGGGGAGGAGCAACAAACTCGGCTATCAATTACATAGAAACCGCACAGAAAACGATCTTAAAGGTAATACTAAAAAAACATAGACTGACTGATACAGACCAAATATTCAACAGCTGTGACGTACTAGATATACGCCAATTATACGATAAAACACTACTAAACTACATTTTTGACAAAAAAAATAAATTATACATAAATAAATTAACATACACAAAATAACACTAACAGACCAGTTAGACAAGCGTACAAAGAAAACATAAAAACTCTGACAGTAAATTCAAGCTTTGGACAAAGACACTACCAATACCACGCAATAAAAGCTTTCAACAGTTTAAAACTTGATATTAAAATTGAGGAAAATAAAAATAAATTAACACACAAAATTACAAAATGGATTAAAGAACAAAAAAGACAATATTACCAAAATTTCATAGCATAAAATAAAAATAAAACCTACACGTAACACACAAAACCAATATAAACACACATCACTCACAAACACACAAGATTATTTTCAATGTACTATTTTTTTTTTTAATTTTAAATATATTACTATGTATTTTTAATTTTAAATGTATAATTTTTCTCATTAAATGTATTATGTAGTTTTTTTATATTATAAAATGAAGGCCTCAGCACGGGCAAGCCACCCAGTGAGGCCTACATTACTGAAAACCTTGAATTGTAAAAAATATTGTACCTCATAAAATAAAATAAAATACAGGGTGTTGACGCACTTGACTAACTGTATCTAGTGATTCATGACATTATTTGAAGTCGAAAACAATTTCGAAAAAAATCACTGGTCACTTAGCCGAGTAACAGCTCAACACCCCACATCGACCCTAGCCGTCCAATTCCTACTGAATACTGAAATAAATAAAAATAAAAACATTACTGAATGTTGTGAAAGGACTTTAGGATAGCGTGCAAGGGAATTGATATCCTGTAAAGGATCTGGAATCTTAACGTTTATTTATTTAGAAATTGAAAATATCTCCCGAGTAAAAATAAATGCCGCCGACGGTAATTGAACCCGCACCTTCTATATATTTCTAGATATTTCAGGCGACTAATTATTGCTTATAATAATTTGTTATCCTTTGTGCTATGCATAAGAAACCTTGTCTTATAAATATTAGTATATCATTAAAAAGTCAAAATATTTCATAATCAAATAAAGATATAATATGTTTCAACGCCATCTAGTGGGAGATTTGGCACTAACAAAGCCTTTCCTACAAAAATAAAGTGGGTTGTTTACAGGTGAAAAAATACAATAAGCAGTAATTGTTGATTGATGTACTAGTACATTTTGAATTATTTGGCGTGTCGTTAATAAGCCGACGTAGCTTAGTGATCCAGAGCACCTGATCAAACATCAAAAGGTGTGGGTTCAATTCCCGTCAGCAGCATTTATTTTTACTCGGGAAATATTTTTAATTTGTATGGATATTTCAGGCGACTAATTATTGCTTACAATATTTTTTTATCCTTTGTGCTATGCGTAAGAAACCTTGTCTTATAAACATTAGTTTATCATTAAAAAAATAGTTTTATATGTGTTATCTGTGTAGCACAGTTCTAAAAATTAGAGATCATTAACAGCTAAATCCATTAACGCTTTGTATACATAATCAGTTAAAAAAAAAACGGTATTATTAAATTGAGCCTGAAAAAGTATCCTTTGATATCATACAAAATACAAAAAGTAATCCTGCGAATTTATAAAGCCCTCTAGGCATCCAACAAAGTCGCTTTTCCAGTCTATAGGAGTTCTTAATGTCAGGCAATTATAGCTTAAGATAAGCATTAAAATAATACATGTATCGAAACCATCAATGTACGTATGTCACCCATAGTAATGATACAAGAGCAAAAACACAAAGGAGACTTGTACCGAAATACACTAAACATTTACTCTGTCACCATATCTATACAGCGCCTTACGCATACTAAAAACTGCCACTGCAGACATAGCAAGAACTATTCCTTTAACAAAAACAAACTGCCACTACAGACATAGCGAGAACTATTCCTTTTACAAAAACAAACTGCCACAACAGACATAGCAAGAACTATTCCTTTAACAAAAACAAACTGCCATTACAGACGTAGCAAGAACTATTCCTTTAACAAAAACAAACTGCCACTACAGACATAGCAGGAACTATTCCTCAAAAACATCATTAAATGGCTAATGAGAAGATATCACAAAGAAATTGAAGACTTTATGAAATGGAACTTGTTATTCTTTGTGCATTGCTGTTATATCTGTCTTGCATTTTCACTTTACATTCTTTTATTTATTTTATTTTACCTAATCGTCGTCTTTCTTACTATATGTTTAAAAGTGTACTCTTTTTTTTCTTCTTTTACATACTACATATTTTATTAATTCTTCTCCATCAATATTTATCAAAATTTTACATTTCCTAATCCTGTAAATAACATTGCAGTGAAATATTTTTACTGTTCATACGGAGAAAACTTACTGATATCGAATATTTCTAATTTATGAAGAATCTCTACAAATTATTCGTAATCTGGTTAAAAACGGGATTGCAGTCCTTTAAGGAATGAATTGATAGGTTTCCTAATAAACTTTTTGTAAAACATGAATGTGTTATCGCGATGTCGGAACATGGATTAATAAAAATTCTAATATTTTCGCATTTCGTCATTGTATATTATCAGGTGCATGAACACGTGTTCAGATATATTAGGAATACACTAAAATTATGGCAGGAAACGGCCTGCAATCTCGTTTTTAACCTATTTTAATAAAACAGCCATACTCATTTTTCTCCGTGTACCTTGGAACAGGTTACACCTAGGGAGGTAGGTAATGTAAAGCATACAATAAAATTATGTAGAAAATTAATTTTGGTAATTACAATTTTATTGTTTTTTTATGTAAATATTCAATAAACGCTGATTTATTATAAAAAACGGTCTCACTGACTCATAAATAGGTTTTTTTCTTTAAAATTTATCATTTCGGATGGGTTGTTTAGTAGAATTTGAACGATTCTTCAAATTTCAACGTTCATTTTCGAGTTCCGTGAAAGTCTTATTGAAGTTCTGTTATTATATCATTATAGGCCAGATACTTGACAGAGCTGAAACAATAACAGAACCTGAAAAGAACTTTCACAGAACGTGTAAATTAACTTTGAAATTTGTACGAATTGTTCCAATTCTCTGAAACAACCCGTCCTAAGTTATCATATATTTCAAAATTCGAACTGCCCATGAATAGGGGTGGTTATTGTGTTCATCGAACGAAACTGTTCGCAAAAAGGAATCAATAAAATCATTAACACTGCACCTTTGTCCGCAGAGTACGACTACGCTCTGGACTCGGCCACACCGGATCCGCGGGCGCTCAGTTCCGGCAATTCAGACAGGCACACTTCCGGTTCCCTTCTGGCCGCCATTCTGACCGCCCTACTCCTCAAAGTATACAGCGACACCTACAGGATAGCCATCCCCATTGTCACCTGTAGTTGAGGCCAGTCCATTATGTAGGTGAGAAGAGTCTACAATGTTGTTGAGGCCAGTCTACTATGTATGTATGATGCTATAAAGTTCCCTCATAGCAGCCTGAAGATATCTCATCTCTACAGAAAGGATTATCGAGGAAGGAAAATAAATGGATGATTCATAAACAGTGATTATATTAGAAATTCTGATTACTTTATTGTAAGAAATGTGTACATATTCGAAAATTAATTAATATTATTTGTATCGAAAATTGTGTCGGCGCTCCACCCTAGCGACAAAATTCTTGTAAACTAAATTGGTACATCCTATTCCGAATTCTAATGTTGCGTATAGACGTGAGGAAAAGCGCTCGAGCCTAGCCGTGAAATACGGGAAAAGAACGAAGCACCCATTTGCGGTAGATTCGTTCCTTTGTTTCCACATGTGTTATACGCATTCTAAGACTCAATAAAAAACTGTAAGCTATAAATCACAACAGTGCAAATCTATTAAATTTTGGCAGTCTACGATAATTTTTTTGAAATAGCTAAATACCTTGTAATGAACGCCTTGATTCAATTTATTCTCTGAGGTAAATTACACATATGTTAAAAAATCTTATATAATTTATAGAAATCTACATGACAAATGTATTTATGTTAGCATTTCAGAGCTTCATTTTCATTATTTTTGTATTACTCCGTCATTAACTATGTAACAATTTCAATAGATTTTGAGTTTAATAAGTTTTATTTTACAATATACATGGAGAAAACTTACTGCTATAAAACATAGCTAATTTATTTAAAATCTCTTCTAATTATTCGTATTCCTATTTAAAACGGGACTACGGGCCTTTAACTAAATACAAATGAACTGCTAGATTTCCTTATATAATATCAGTAAAACACGACATACATAATATACGTTATCAAAACACATCGGTTTTTTTTTATACAAATTATATGTCATTACATTTAACACGTTTTTAGTACTGAGTGTTTATTTGTAAATGGCATGCTGTGACCTTTTTAATAAGATTTTAATAAATCACCAGCACAAATTTTTCTCCGTGAGTACTTGTTATTTAAATTTAATAGTTATAAATAATTACAGCCTCCCAAGTAAAAACACTTTTTCAACTTATTTAAAATATCTCAAATATTTAGTTTTTCCAGCTTCACACTAATTCCAAGATAAAAAAAATACTTTTAACAACCTTTACATTTCAAATATATTCTAAAAAAACGGAACACAAACTTCAGAATGTACCTAATAAATGTTACGTATAGTGTGTAGAAATGACAACTAGAAAATTTTAAACTAAGATCAGGGAACATTGTAACTATACAGAAAAATAATTATTCAGAGTTTGCCATTCATTTGTTGGAAACAGTCCAAACCTTCAATTTAAACATATTTTAAATTATCCGCCTCAGAAATTTTAGAAATGAATAAATAAATTAAAACTAAAATGTATGTAGATAACAAAATAATGCTAAGTATGTTTCCTTAAAACCCCTACTCACCATCGGATTTGCAAGACAACTTGCAGGACAGCATACGGGGTTCTGTAAATTTGATGGTGCATCGGCAAAACCGCCAGCCGATTTATTAGTATTCACTTCGTCGGGCCATCTGAATTATAAAAGTAGGGCATTATGTTTTTAATCCTCCCACTCTCCTCTCCCCGCCAAACTTACAACCCCACTACCCCCACCTAACAATATCTAATTATTTCTGTACTGTTTTAATAACACTGGTGAAAGATACGAACGTTTTTATTCTGGTAACGAATTTAAAAAAAAAACGTTACAATGAGCATGGGTTGTTTCACGGAATTTGACGTCTAATTTGTCTAATGTCTAATTTCAAATTTAAAATTCAAGTTCTATCTAAGTTCAAATAAAAGAACTTGAAAATGACTTCAGAATAAATTGAATATTATCTTTGAAATTTGTTGAATTGTTCGAATTCTCTGAAATAACCCGTTCTCTAATATCTACTATCTACAATCCTATATCTATCTATTAATATAACATGGGGTCTGTGACCTGTGGCGGTTTGGCGGGCGTGGATTCGATTTGTATACAAATACACAGATTTACTACCAGGTTGATGATATTTTGCACACTATATCTTCAAAACCATTCATCACATTCCCTTTTGCCACCCTTTAAATCCGAAATTCAACACTTCTTGGTGAAATTTTGAACACTTGAAATCTTCCAAGAAAAGACAGATTAAAAAAAAATTTACAAGAATTTGATGGCTAATGTGGATGACCATTAAATAATGTAGGTAATAAAATATATTGTAATCAACCATGATAATATTGTATTTAAATTATATTGATCGCGTATAACATGTATTTCATTATAAGAAGAAGATTTGCTAGCTTAGATTTATTGGAAAGTAATTTAATTATAAAGATTCACATGAAAATATATGTGACAATTTAAAAAAGCCCAAGTTTGTTGTAAATACTAACGTATGTTGATTTGCAGAATTTTTCAATTTTTTGATTTAGTTAACCCTACAGGTGGTCAAAAGATGAACTCAAGACTACACATAGAGCCAAACAATAATTAGAAACATTACGTCATACATAATATCCTATTCCAATATGATAAGCGAGAGCTGTAAGGAGGGACCTGGTTCGGCAGTTTTCATATGTCAGAACACTACATCATTGAGACTACATGCTTAGTGTGTGCTGTCAAAAAGATTTTTTTTTTAGTTTTAATTAAAAAGGGTTAAACTTGAGAATAAAAGTCTCATCTCTCAACGCCATAAAAAATCCAGTGCCTCTTGAAATAAAGCTCCTTTTGACTGGTGAAGTCACACAGACACCATAGATTTTGGCATTCATAGGCTTTAAGAACCAATAAAAATTCAGGAAAGTTCCAGTATTTTAGAAAAGTTGTTCCAATATGATTTGTGTAGTTTGTTTTTTTTATTGGTTACTGTATTTTCAGTCATGGTAGGTACAAAAAAGTCTCACGGGTAATCCGACTGCATTGTTAAATAACTCGATTTGTAATATTTTCGCTTGTATTTTTGTTTACCACATTTGTTGCCTCTGCTTAAAACATATATATTTTCAAATGGGTTTTTCAAACTTTGTGTTTCATTTTTCCCAAGTGTTGTGGATTTTAACTTTGTAAAAATTGTATATATTTTGTAAATAACACTTTTTTATTTCCTAATGTAATAAATTCCATATCTGTATTTTAATTTTTGTATATTTATGTAATCCATGGTAAAATGTTTATGATCGGTATCGCAAAAGACGAATAATATTATTAATTAATATCTTATAGTTATCATTTGAAAGAATTTAAATATTTTCATTCGCTGTCTATCTCTTTTCCTTACTCATTTAAAAAACTTTTATTTAAAAGAATAAATAATGTTTATGAAATATGAAATAAAACATGAATACAATAAAACTGAGTTTTTTCTTATTATTTTGATCAGAATTTTTATAAATCGGTCATTTTTCAAGAATACTTAGTAAATAGATTATCACTGAACGTACTGGCCTCAGAATAAGCTGGAAGAAGCAACTCCAGCGGCTGTACGAAGACAAGGCGGGCTTGCAATGGACCGAGACATCTGATGCAGCCCAGGACAGGGACGGCCTCGAGGCGCCTTGTCGTGGAGATGTCTCTCCGTCGAGAATAGAGAAAAGAAAAAACAAGTAAAAGATGAGATAAGTACGGAAATGGTTATTTATAGTACAACTACATAGCACAAAATGATCCAATAAACCACTTTTGTTATTAAGAACAATAATACTAGCGCAGGCCGGTGATGAATGGAGGCCTAAGCACGGGTAAGCCACCCAGTGAGGCCAACATTACTGGATTGTACTGTGGAATGTAAAATATTGTACCAAAATTAAAATAAATAAAATCACAGGGGATATTATAATTTCAGTTTTGAAAAGACAATTGAATATTACATATGCGTATTAATCTACAAAATCCAAAATAGATTTATACACACGAACACAACATTTATAAAAACATCACAAGTACATGAACACTACACAAGACAACATAATTAACTATACACACATTCAGCAAAGACTGAAAGTGGTAAAAAAACATAAGCCACGAGGGTGTACAGTAAGGTGGAGTGAAATTTTTTTTTTGAGAATTTCGAAATCGGCATAGTTGGGAAAGATGCTCCATATATTAACGATTACAACAAAAATAATAAAAAAAATATATTCACAATACCTGGACATCGCCAAAGCTTTATATTTTATCATTTTCACGATTTTACCTAAGTATTTAAAGCTCATATACGCGAAATAAAACACACATAAAATTTGTATTTTACCATTTATTTTACAGATAATACATTCGTAGATTGTTAGAATGGAACAAATATTGGAAATAAAAAATGTACATATATTATTTACCGCGTTGAAAAGCTTGAAAATTACAAAAGTTACTATGAACTGTACTGCATTTTGGTGTTAAAAATAGGCATAAGGTGTCCTGACTCTAACCTTGATTTTATTAATCCATCTCGCCTCAAGGGTCCACAAACAACGGCTAAAGCTTCTGTTACAATTTTCACACATCTCTCTGTAGCTTGAGGAAAATTCAAGGAAAATGCAAGGAAAATTCTTTATCATTGGTAGTATGACATCCTCAATTATCGTGTGATCGGTAATGGCTTGTAAAATTGTCTCGTCGCTTACAAATTTGGTTAGTGGTGGCTCGGTTATATTTTCCCACTTTATAACATCAATATAATCATCTGCTGAAAAATCAAAAACAGGCACTTTGAAGGTACGAATAAAGTCTGATTGCATTTTCATTTGCCGAGCTTTCAATATTCTTCTCAACGCCAACACTCTTACGTATTTTCGGTTGTCGTTTAACATGGCTAACAATATATTTTCGTGATGATTACTGGATCAATAATATCTTTTAAATCACTGGGCAAATACCGTGAAAGCACTATTGTTTCGTGTAAATGCCTTGCACCGGAAATACATAATGGTTTGGTCTTAATGTTGAACCACATAGGTGCGTAAACTGTTAATACAAATGTCGTTAAAGTTACCATATTGTTTTATAGTTTTAGGGTAGAAATGTAAAGCCGAAGAATCCGATTCGCTGTAGTGAGCCACCTGGATTGTAGGTACAATTTTACGGGGATTTGTTTTTGGTAAATTTTCAATGCAGAATCCGGAGTCAATAGTTTTACACATTTTCAGTAGATACAGCTGATCTGTACTTAAATCCTGTATATTTGTCATACTTGGTAATGAACATTGAATGATTTTAAATTTCACGACAGGAAGTTGTTCACACTTATTTAAAGATTTACCAATAATTCCAGTGAAATTTTGCGGTCCTGTCGTGGTTCCATCGATGTTCTCAAAGAGATGTCGCAAAATTAGTTCGTTTGCATGTAATTGACAGACAATCCACTGTAAAGGCCGTTTGAGATGTGATTCAATGCGCCGAATAACACCTCATTTGTACCCCGTATTAACTTCAGTTCCGTCGCATCCAATTGCAACAATTTTTTCCAAAGCAATATCTTTCGAAGACAGTAATGAAATAATTCCATTACTTATTGCTTCAGATTTTCCGGTTTTTAATGAAATGTGTCCCATGTACTCGCTACCTATTATTTTACTAAACTAACGTGTTCTTCAGTTATTATTTTTCGCCGGTTATGCTTAAAGTTTTGTCCTTCGTTCGTCGAAGTATGAACCAAATTGATTGGAATCGATTACTAACGGCTTAATAGTAAGGGCAGTTTTTTTCTTCATTCGAGCTCGACGAATTTTACTCCTTACATAACGCGAGATGTATCGTTCTGTGAAATTAAGCCAACATCTTGTAATACAGCGGAAACAATTGCAGCTCCGTCTCGATCTGAAATACAATATCTGTCTAATGTTCTGGCCACAACAGGGAAGTCTTTCACCTCATGGTGAAAATTATTTGGTGGTGCTTCACTTTGCATTATTTCTTGAGGAATTGAAGACGAAGCACATTTTTTGAGAGTCTAAAGTTTAAACTACAAGAAGGAATAGCGTCAGTTAATTTGTTTTTGCACTCAAACTCATCATGATGACGTTTTCTTGTCAATAAATTCATGTTTTTTTTGTAGCATCTCGGTCCAGACCTCCTATCATCATTTTTCGATCCGTTCGCTGATCCAGTAGGAATTTTCGTTCTTTGATGGGAATTTTTCGCTTCTTTTCACACGAACATAAGTCAAAAGATGTGCATCTGCATGTCGCTATATCAAAAAGAAACGGGGTTTTTTCTTTGAAATGTTAAAGTTATTGAAGATTAGCCGTAAATTTTTTTCTGCTTTTGGACGACTTATTTACTAAACTATAGTACTTAATATAAATACGTACGAATTCGTCTCGTAATGCTCCTGTGGTCAATAATGGGAATTGACGTTCTATTCCAGATATCCTCTAACTTCACGGAAATTTCTTCATATGTATCTTTAAATTGTTCTTTTTTAGAATGGTGCACCCACAAAACACATCGTAATACATCTTCACAAGTAGGCAAAACATTCAAAGGTAAATCACTTCCAGAACCGAATACAAGACAAGTTAGTTCACTTCTTAACATTGCCATAATGTTCAACTTTCAAAGAACAGTCGATATAAACACAAACTTCGAAAATTAGTTGATTTATCCTACTGCAGCGCACAATTACAAGTACCCATAGTTTAACTGTTTAACTGTTCCTATAGTCCTGCTTTATAATTATATTGTAAAATAATAATGTAATTATATCATAGGTAATAAATAAACACTCAATTTTTTTTACATAATTATAAGCATTTCTAAGAATCGGGAGAACATTATTGGTGTTTTCAGTGTTTTTATCAAAAATTCAAAGTGGTGGCGATGTCGTAATTATAAATAAATATTTTTTATATTTTTTATTTAAGATAAGTACATAACGGAGCACCAATCCCGCGTATGCCGAATTCTATATTACGAAAAAAAAAATTCTCCATACTAGACCGCTCCACCTTAGTGTACAGTGTACACAAATACAATCTCCTCCCCAATAGCTTGACAGCAGTTATAGAATGATTTTTTTTTTAAACTGTTTGCTCTTAAGGTCAGTGAGCAAAATTAAAATGTACTTATGTAAGTTAGGTAGTAAAAAAACAGATTATATATTTATTTTAAATAAAAAAAATAATAAAAAATTTCTTTTAAAATATTAAATTATTGGTAGGTACTTTATCGTCACTGAATTTCGTTCGAAAAAAATCGACAGTGATAATCGATATGCTACCATAATATAAATATTTTTCAATCGAAAAAACTTTTTTAATTTCTTATTTATTAATTTTATTTTTTTCTTCCTTTTATTTGTTGTTGTCTTATTGGGTATTTCTTTTACTTGGTTTGTTTTGTGAGGCTTAGTAGAACAATGTAGGAATTTAAAAAAATGCTAATAGCTTGCTTTCAAATCTCAATTTGTGAAAAAGGACTTATATATATTTCTAATTAATGTGACTAATTAATATTTGAGTTTTTTCCTACAATAATTTTTACTGCATTTCGATATTTTTTTCAGTATACTAATATTAATTTCTTCGTACCATTATTTTGCCACTAGTTTTCTAGCGATCAACTTGGATTAAGTCCCGAGTGACCTAGTTAGGTGAAAACCGCAATAAAATCACTAATTCCAATGTAAAAAAAATTCTTTCTAAAATAAAATAAAGCATACAACTTTAATAGGTTTCTTGCTCCTGACAATCACTATTACACAATATAATTCTACTTAAAATAATTCAATTATAATATTGATAAATAAATGTTTCTTTTTTGGTTTGACCCCTATAGACTCAAAAATTACTGTACCGATTTACCTGATTTTCAAATCACGAAACAAAAACTTATAAAAGTAAACTATTCCATTTTTTAGAATAATATTATTTCCACCATAAAAATATTTCATGTAAAATGTTTTCAGATAAACTAGAATTAACAACTTCAAATCTTTCTGAGGTGATTTTGAACAAAAACGGCGCTGTTCAAATCATCCAAATATTATTATTATTTTATTATTTACTCCAAGTCATTCATAACCCCGAGCAATTTCGGGGACACGTCAACTAGTACTTAATAAATATTTTTTAAAAACATAACGGTATCCCATTAAAAATGCATGAATTAAGGTTAAAATTTGCCTCTCCTATTCGTGGAATTTTCAGGTATGAAATACGCAAAGGTAGAAAATGAATTATTCAGATGTACATTAATTCAGACATTTTAAGCGTTTTCAGTAGGTACAACAAATATCGTTAAAGTAATTCGACTAACTGGCTTACAATGACGCGACGTTTTAGGGCAATTATTAAAAATATACAATACAGTGTGTCCCGGGCATGCACGAACTTCGGGGGTGGTTCTACATGATTTTATAACTACAAAAAATAAGTAACCTTTTTTTAAATTCCAACGTTTTAAGGTAGATTTGATCTTCTTTTTAATGTGAATGCCGCTCAAGAGTCCCAACTGCTCCCAACCGTCTGGAGCCAGCGAGACCACGGCATCCCCAATTGGGGTATGTTGTGAGGCTGAAGGTAGTAGAGAAGGGAAGCAGATGGGGAGATGAAGGTAAGGGGATACCTGAATACTGGTGACTTCTGGTCACCAAACACGGGTAAAGCCATTTCAAGCAACGTTTTTGCTTAGTGGTCATCCACCGGCCCAAACTGAGAGTATCTTTCACTCACAAGTATTCTATATATTATGTTTAAATGAATAACTTTTGAAATAACACTAATTCATCGAATACATTTTACTTGCGCACACCGGGATGTAAATTCGCGAACTTATAGTTTTCAGTAATATTCAATAATTCCTTCCTTCCTCATTGGTTGACCTTCATTCAGAAGTGGAATGGAGTAGGCCATGATAATGATGGCCTTATATTTTTCGTCATTGAACGCCTGTAAGATTGTTGAAGATGTAATTTATCATTAGTGTTCAAAATCTGAGACATGTATTATGTACAAATATTTGATTTTATGGGATTATGTTTTCTTTGAAAACTTATTCACTATTAAATAAATTACAGGATACAAATTTTTCCAAGTCTCACTCATTTATTTAACCTTTCCGTCGCCGTGATTTATTTTGTCCTCTCCCTTTACATTTTTCAACACGTTATGTCCCATCTCCTGTCGTAGTGCACACTACTTATTTATGTTTTATTTTAAACGCTAAATATTTGTTTTTTCTTTTTTATTGCTTTTGAGGGTTATACCAAAACCTCCTTGATCATAAGGCCCGAACACTCATTCAAGGCAGCCTCCTAACTTGTATGAGATTCTAAAAACCTTATTTTTTTACAATTTTTTCTTATTTACTAGTAAATTTTAAAATATATATAAAAAAACATTTTTTGAGGTTCTCATACAAGTTAAGCGGCTGATTTGATTCGGTGTCCCGGCCTTGTGATCTAGGTTTTGGCTTTACCCATTATTTTTCAATGATATAATTATTTGTTTGTTTTATTATATTTATTGAAGAACTTGGTATGTTGAAAAAAAACACTATTTTTTTTTCTTAGTTCAGCTTATGAAAAACATGGATGCTGAAGACAATCGTCGAAAGAGGTTGAAAATAACGACAAAGAATCCTATCAAATAATGTTCCTGTTTCTGGACTGGAAAAGAGAATCTTGATTATTAAAGACAACTCTAAAAAAAAACACACTTGATTTAAAAAATTGAAAAGATTTCATAGACTTTGAGCTTTTAAGTTCTTTACGAAATACGTACAGGAATTTAAGATAAATTTCTCGAAAATACCTTCGCTGGGTTTCAAAATGCACTTATTTTTAGACGTTTCGGAATGTATTTCATAGAACTTAAAGGATTTCATTGAAAACTTTATAGAATTTACAGATAAATCGTTTGCAGTGTTACTTGAGTTAATATGCTACAATGCGATGTTCGGGGCAATTTTTGAATGCTGAACCATAAGATAGTGAGAAGAATTGAGTATAAATACTTATCTTTATAAATGTATCTATCAACACATAATAGAATGTAAAGAACCAGTTGTATATTTATTTATTTTATTTATTTATTTATTAACGCCGATTATAGCGGCTTTTACAAAAGAATAACATTTTTTTTTACTTATTATAAATACAGAATATACATAGATAAAAAAAATATAAATACAAAATACATAAAAGAGAACAATAGAAATGGTTATTAAGTTATTATAAATACAATGCAACAATGTGTATATATAAATATATAAACAATTAATTTACAATAAATCCCGGATAAACTAATACTTTAAAACTGTATTTGGTTATATTCAATCAGAGAAGCGCTGACATACAGTTTTAATTAGGTGGTGTTTGTATGAGGATAAACTAGCAATGTTTATAGATTCATCCAAAACATTTATTACCAAGTACATGTAGGCGATTCATTATGGAATTGAGTTCAGCGTTAGATCCTGTATTGTTGCAGTGATAAGGTAATTTGAAACGAACTGATCGACTAGGTACACGGAAACATATTAGCGAAAGAAGTTCAGGGGAGTTCAACAGGTTGGTAATGATTTTAAATAAATAAAATAGGTCAAAACAAATTCTTCTTTCTTTTAATGTATCGAGTCCCAATAAATTTAAATATAAATGTAAATATTCTGAAGTAGTTGTGGGTATGTGAATTTTACATCATTTCTCACTGTTCACACTATCTGTACGGAGTGGCGCTGCTATTGTGTGCGCTTACTTCTGCATAAAGAGTTAGCCAATAAGGGAATCTACCTACTTCTTATTAATATTACATAATACACTTAAAATATAAACGAAATCGAAAATTAAAAAATTCTAACCCTCTTCCTTATAAACGCGGTACGTAAGTTCAGAACAATAAAATACTGGACTTATTAACATGGCGTTTGTTTGATTAAAACGGTCTTAAACCAGGCTCAAGGCCGGCTTTACCACATCAACGTTGAACTGGTTAGAATCTATTTAGTAAGATGGTAAATGTTTATCCTGTGTACAAAGTATACCGTACCGGAGCTCGAGGGATTTTCTAGCACCGTTAGGTATGTGTTAAAAAATATACTTGTCAGCGCCACCTTAAAAATGGACGATCAAACCATCAATTTGGAAGCGGTTATGGGTACCAGTTATTAAATAACCAATACTTCTGCCATCGGTCACCCCAAGTAGTTCGCTACGTTTAGTGACTTAGCAGGGTGCCCGGGTTCACGTAGTGAGGTTTGTCCGGCGTCAGATGCATCTGCCCACCAACTGCGTTGCAGGCCGGATCGGGAGAGACTGGTTGAGGGAGACATTTTGACCTCTTCAGCAGAACTCTCTCAGAATATCAGAAGAATAGATTCATACATCCTTCACTCCTGGCCTCACTGACCCCTAGATTCCCACCCACCCATCATACTTTGTTCCTTACTAGAACATCCTCCCCTTCCTTTCCTAAAAAGACCCTCCACACAGCATTCCCAAAGATGACATTGGTAAAAATGTATGTCGAAATACCTCGGTGGTCGCTATTTTACAACCTCCAGATATTTCACCGCTTTCATTCCCTTAACAATTGACAATAAAGATATCGACCGTATTTTGTAGTAGCGTCTTGAATCCATAAAATTTAAATACCTTTGCCCTTGCCCCGCACGCCCCTGGCCAGATAAAACAAGGGGCTATCTCGGGCTTAGCCGCAAGTTACGATCTGTGGCTGCAATAAATTCCCCGGGGCCAGTGGCGTCCGCTGCTGGCGGTCAAACTTAAATGTAATAATGTTGGTGCATTTAGCGAGATAGCCGGCACGCAGATTCAACCTTTTACTGTTCCTTTGTACTAGCAAAGAAATCACCTGGTAATCCATCACTGCCAGAACTTTAGTCTCGCTTTTAGGCCTGAGTGTATCTTCCACTCAACAAGAATATGGATGTATTTATTCGGTAGGTTTATCAATATAAATAAGGTGTACTCATATATTGTTTACTTGCTTGTTTCACACTTCGTTTCACTTTACAAACATTTTATTTTTAATCTATCTCTATCATTTTCTAGAACCTGTAGTGTTTATACATAGTTACAGTTCCAATACAGCGTAACGTTAAAGTAATTGATTTTTATTTTATGTAAGTTTAAGATATCTCCATAGGTAGCAGTAGTGACGCCACAAGACAGAGACAACATTTCGGCCATACCTAAATAGTTACGAGTACTGCCGATGCTAGCCGTTCTCAGGCAAGCATTTCAGTACGAGTATAGAACGAACGATATTCATTGTCACGATAATAAATAATCTCAACCGAAGTAATCATTGAAAATTACCGATTATCAAGTAATTAAGAAGAGAATTAACTGTATACTACAGAACCCAAAAATATGGATTATTTTCCCTTTTTCGGCATTTAAATGGCAAAAATAATCTTTTCTATGCGTATCTAAGTAAGTCTAAGCCGATTTTTTCATATTTAAATCAGCTTTGGACTCCATTCACGTGAAATGAGAACTTTTTAAATATTTTAAAGCAAAATTGACTCCAAATGTGATATAGATTCACCATTACACTATTGATTTCCGGACACCATATTTACCATTTAATTTAATTTATTTAAATTCCATCTATTTTAACTTTTATCTGTCATTCACTCGAAATAGTTATTTTGCTATTTGTTTCGCAAAATGAAGTATGTAGTTACCTATTTCGATAATTACCCTATTTACGAATATTAATTAGGATATGTTTGCAAAGTTACTTGCGACCACTGAAGATATGAATCGATTGAAGCGTATTTAGGGCGTCACTGAATACGCGAAATAGCTTCAGTTTTTCCTTCTTTTTGCTGATACTGATAAAACTTTTTTTTAAATATCGACTTTAATTTTTCAAGATAATATAAAAAATCATTGGCCTGTCTGCAGTCGAAAGGTTTTACGTAAACTGGTAAAAGGTTTATAAACAATCGTAGCAAAAAAATAAAGTTCAGTGGTTTACAACTGCATAAACATTAAAAAAATAATAGTAATAATCTGAATTTACCATCTTGAAAAAAAAATTGTAATTTTTTGTAAAAATTGAATGTTTTAAGCTTTGAATTTTTGTTACATTAAAAATGTCGATATCATTAGTATAATATTCATTTGCTAAACTATGGAGGCAATAATTTGTTTGTGAATGGTGACATTGAAATAGGTCCCTATGCCTAGTGTGTCGATTAGGTAGGTACTCTTAAATTGACTGGACTCAGATCGAGCTCTGATTTTATAAATAAAAAAATAAAAATATCTCCCCTGTCCTATGCGAACCTCAATTACTTGTATTTTTAAGGTTTTTTTATCTGTGGTTAATTTGTTCCAAGACATATTTAACGTAATATAATAAACTTTAAACATTTTAATGTGAATTTTATGGTGAAGTGACCAAATAACGGATAATATATTCTATAATTTATCATAGAATTTAGCTCTAGAGCTAACCTCTTCAGTGCTTGTGGTGAAAGATCGTAAAATGCATTTTCTACGATAATTTTGCTAAGTATTTACCTGCCACATTAATTTAGCACATCTTTACACGCAGACTGTTAAATTTGAATTCGATCGTCCTGACTGCCGGGCAAGTCTTCCTCCTATTGACTATACAAACACCTAAGCACCAGTGTACAGACTGTACAGTGTATTAATTTATGCTAACATTTCTAACTAGAGATATTCGATATTCCTGTCCAGGTTCATTGGAACTAGTTCCTTTGATATCACTGGAACCGTCGATAAAGCAAATGGTTCCTTTCTAAATATTTAATAATTGACGCAGCATAGCGAACTCCTGTTTCAACTCAACCATTTGGTTTTTCAAGACGGTGGCCGGGTTGGTTACCTACTACATGTTGATACCGCCAGAGTTCGCATCGCTGCTACGAGCTGTCAAATCAGAATAATCATTATGGAATCTACCGCCGCGAATAAAGTTTTAAAAAAGAATTGTCACTGAGATGGTGACATTTGTTTGGATAATGTTGTATACTGAGATGATTTAAGATTTCCACGGCTAAAAGTATGATAGTGATTTATCTTCTGGGTATTATGCCGTGTTGGTCTACTTCCTTCTTTAGCCAACGTTTCGGACAGCTTTGCAGTGTCCATCATCAAGGCAGATGTATGACGACGGACACTGTAATGTAACTTTGGCTAAATAAGGAGGTAGCGCAACTTGGCATAATACCCCAAATTAATTCATTACAATACTAATGTAAAACAATTAAAATAATGTTTCTTTTAATATTTATGGCTTATAACTAATCTACTATCTTTGTTTATAACTAAGTAGGCTTTAATATTAGTACCAATTTATAAATCTAATGATTTCAGGATAAATTTTGGTTGCGATTTAACGAATGAAAAAAATTAGAAAGACACTTTTTTGATGCGAGGTCTAGTGTTCTACTACTAGTAGTAAAATAATAATCGATCATGTAACTTATGCGATGTGTGCCTTGATCCCGATAACCCAGCTGGTTTTTGATTCTCGATTTCCAGAATCATTTATTTGCTGTCGATTAATTATTCGAATGGAACCGGTTATTTTTAGGAACATATTTTATAAATATTGAATAAAGAACCAGTTCCACATCGATCTCTGGTAACTGGAAACGGAGTGTCAACTCACTAAAGGTATCACCACATCTAATGTGCACACATACAGTTCACCTTCGTTATGTGTCATACTACATACATTAGTATAATCCTTATCCTTAACTTAAACATCTTCATGCAAAAACTATTATCAAATATAACAGAAATTACATACTCATGTAAATACATATATAATGTTATTGAAAACATTGTTAAAATCAGTTGAACACAGCAAAGAAATTTCTGAAATAAACCAGATTTTTTAAAGTAAAGCGAACCGAATATGAAATATAAATCACACATATTAGCTTTATTTATATCTCACTACATAAATGAAAATATGTTAAAGAAGATGAATGAGTACCTCGCAGATTAATAACCGAAAAGCATAGATTTGAAATAATACAAAGCGTTTACCTTTAAGGCAGTTAGCAAGTTAAGATGGAGATTAATGGGGGAATTATCCAAATGGAAGCAGCAACATGAAACGTGAGGCTCAGCCACGGTAATTTATATATTGGTTGCGCTATCAATAATAATACCAGACCGAGAAAGGTATGGTAAACGTTTTCAATACGTTATGGTAAAAACAAAGACGGAAATCGGCAGAATCCCCAGTCGATTTGCAATTTATACTGTTAAGAACGCCTCTAGAATTCAAATTCGGGACGTTTGGATTCAAATTGCCTCCCGCGCCTCTTAAGGGTTGTAGAAGTAGCAATAGGCTGTTGAGTAGAGTTGAGTGTGGAGCGAGGCAGTGTTCTCTCCTCCCTCTGCCTTCACTTCCCCAATAACCAAACATCGGAAATGATAAATTAATCATGGGCTTTATTCTAAAGCCTCGGGCCACGAAGCTTTCGCGACGATGACAATAAAGCTTATATTTTTCCCTTCATTTGCCGCCTAAGGGTTTTGCATATTTTCTTACGTCTCGGATTTAAAGTATGCTAATGTTTCAAGTTAGCATTATGGAATGCTAACCGAAATCTTCTTAATTATAAGATTGGATATTATTAATACATTACCCACTAATAAATTTGGTTAAATTAATATGATTACAGTTGGGATTATAAACCGACGCGCGACGCCTGCCAAATTTATTATTTGTTATTAATGGAGATGTATTTTTTGAAATAGATTCATTAACGAGACGTTTTAAAGCGCAAATATAAATATATTATTTTTCATTAATGCTTATGTATTTTTTAAAGTACATTAACGAGACGTTTTAAAGCGCAAATCTAAATATATTATTTTTTATTTATGCTTATGTATTTTTTAAAGTACATTAAACGCGACGTTTTAAAGTCCATAAATTTGATAGAAAACATATCTTTCTTTTAAAGCGTCAAAACATTGTTGTTTTGATAATAACACACTGAAGCTAGGGTCTAAATATGATAGTTAAAAAAATTTAAACAGTGTTCTAACTTATTTGGTGACTTAGCGGAGATGCCTGGGTTTATGGGGTGAGGTTTGTCTAGGTCTTAGGGGCAGAGACCTAGGACTGGCCTTTCTTCTCTCCAGCTGGACCCATCGCTTTGCACCGTAGTCGGAGGAATTGATTAATATGTCCGTCATAATCCCAGATTCCTACCCACCCCTCACACATCCTTCCTTTCCTTAACAGGACCCTCCACACAGCATCCCAGAAGATGATATATGCCCTTAGGCAAATTATTTTGGAGTACCTGTGTGAAGTAAATGTAAAAACTGGGTTGGGTTTACAAATTACCTGATAAAAATTATAATGGAAAGGCAACTGATTTCTTAGCTGAATATATTAAATGAACTTAAGGCGATGCACTACGTCGTGTAATATTTTGAATCCAGCCGCTATAAATAACACACCTTACTTAGATGGCGGTAAGGCTTAAATTCCCGCTTAACACCATCCACCTGTTTTGATTTATGCAAGAAAAGAACATGGCCAAAAAGTGCCTTTTATTTTATTTTGTGCATGTTCAGGCACAAATATTCAAATTTTTTTCGATCATTTTATAAATAACTTAATTTGCCACATTATACAATAAAATCAAAACCAAAAATGGGTTCGTAAGTAGGAGATTTTTAACTTTACAGCAGTTTTCATAAGCCTTATACATCAAATATACAACAATAACATTCAATGACAGCTGTCGTGTTTTTATTTCACTCTTGAAATATCTCAAAATAAAATAAAAAATTCTAGCCAAAATCTAAATATCTATATTTTAATAGCTTTAATAGTGAAGTGAAGTTATACTAATTAATATTTCGTGCCAAAATGACTACACGAGCAACTGCAAAAACACTAAATACTACGGACACCCAACTCCTCCAACTTCTTGACAAAAAGTTTGAAGAATTTAAGGTACAATTTCTGGAAATCATCAGAAACGAGTATAAAGAAGAAATCGAGGAATTAAAAAATAAAATATTAACTCTAGAAAAAAAAATTGATGCGAAAAAAAACAACAACCTTGAAAAAACTCTGGAACAAAACGCCGTAATACAAAGTGAATTTAAAGAATTACAAAAACAATTGGATGCTAACGAACAACACGCACGCATTAATAACATAGAGATCATTGGGATACCAGAAAAAAAACAAGAGAACCTGACGGAGATTATCAAAAGGATCTATTCAGAATTAAATATAGTAAGCGACGACATTGAATACGCCACACGAGTCACCCCCAAGGAGAAGATTGAAGGAAGACCGCGGAATATTATAGTAAAACTAAAGGGCAGGAAACAGAAAGACGAAATTATAGCAGCAATCCGGACAAGAAGGGGCCTAACAGCAGAGGATATTAACTTTAATGGAAAACAACGGATCTATATAAATGAACATTTAACTCATAAAAACAAAGTACTCTACAAAAAGGTCAGAGAGTTTACCAAAATTAATAAATTCAAATTCTGTTGGATCGAAAATTGTAAAATTTTTGTAAGACTTAATGAAAACACAAATCACCATTGCATAAATAATTATAATGATCTAGAAAAACTAAAAACATACAATATTTCCATCAACTAACTTTCCAGCAACTTTATATTAACTGCACTATATACTTAATACAATGGAATCTTTAGAATTTTACTATCAAAACTTAAGAGGCCTTAGAACCAAGACACATATTTTTCTTCAAAATGTATTATTAAACAACTATGACATTATATGTCTCAGTGAAACATGGCTTAACAATTCAATCTTTAATGAGGAACTTTTCGATCCACGGTACCATATTTACAGACGAGATAGAGATTATCATAACCTCAATCAAAATTGCGGTGGTGGAGTTTTAATTGCAGTCAAAAGTAAATTAATTTCTGATCAAAAACTAGAATGGGATTCTGAAGCGGAAGACATATGGGTAACTATATCACTTCCTGGTAAAAAAATTCACATATGTACTTCGTACATCCCACCTGGCAATAAACATCTTATAAATATTACTTCTCACATAAACAAAGTATCACAGATTATGACGGATAACAATAATGACAGTTTCATTATAGTGGGAGACTACAACCTACCTCACTTACTTTGGTTACCAATAAATGACAACTGTGATTTTAACTTTAAGAATTATAGAATAACTTTATAGAATTTTTATCATTTAATAATCTGCAACAATATAACTCTCAGAGTAATAATATAAACAATCGCATTCTTGATTTAGCTCTAAGTAACATACAACTGAAAATTACTCACAATAACATTTCATTAGTACCAGAAGATGTTTATCATAAAACACTGCTAATTTCAATTCCTATTAAAAATAAAAATAAAAACCTGAAAACTAACACAAAGCAAGTATTACAATTTAGAAAAGCAGATTATTCAATGATAAACACAAAAAAACTAAACGAAATTGATTGGGATCATAATCTGAACCATCTGAATACTCAATCCGCAACTGACGTCTTCTACAACATATTGAACAATATTAAAATAAATTACATACCAACTAAACCAGCAAAAAATTATAATTATCCGCCATGGTATACATCATCTCTCATAAAAATAATTAAAGAAAAAAATAAATATCATAAATATTTCAAAAAATTTCAAAATCCACGTGACTACCAAACGTTTTCACTCTTAAGATCTAGACAAAAACGAATTGCACAAGAACTCTACATTAATTATATACATACTGCTGAAAGTAACATGAATGGTAATCCTAAACTCTTCTGGAATCATTTCAATAATATGAAAAAAACACAATCGTCCCTTCCAAGGACGATGCATCTAGATGACAAAAAAGCTGAAAATGGCCAAGATGTATTTAATATTTTTATGGAATATTTCCAATCAGTTTACATAAAAGATAATAACCTACCAACATTTGACATACCAGAAAACACAAATAACATAAATATCACCACGGTTAAATTCACACGAGAAATAGTCTTAAAAGAAATAAAAGCTCTTGACATAAACACAAGCGCGGGGTGTGATGATATTCCGTCATACTTTATAGTTAATTGTGCTGAAACACTCGCTAAACCTCTCTGCATTATATATATTAAATCAATGAACGAAGGCACGGTACCTGAAATATGGAAAAGAGCATATGTAACACCAATCCACAAAAATGGCGAAAAAAATAATGTTAAAAATTATCGTCCGATTTCAAAACTAACAATATTCAGTAAGTTAATGGAAAAAATTGTTTACCAATACCTAAGTCCACAACTCAATCACATCATAACAACAAAACAACATGGTTTTACAAAAGGCAGAAATGTGGAAAGTAATCTCGTTCTTCTTACCGAATTCATTGCTGGTCACATGGACAATCGCACTCAAGTAGATATCATTTATACAGACTTTGCCAAAGCATTTGATAAAATTAATCAAAAATTACTACTAAGAAAACTTTGGGCATTAGGTATACGTGGTAATTTATTTCGTTGGGTTACATCTTATATACTTAACAGATCACAGGCAGTAGCAATAAAGGGCTTTGTATCAGACTTCAATCAAATTTCCTCAGGGATCCAACAGGGTTCACATCTCGGACCATTATTTTTCATTTTATATATTAATGATTTGGTCAATGTTGTAAAAAACTCTGAAATAGAATTATTTGCTGATGATGCTAAGATATACAAGCCAATAAAAAGTCTAAACGATTGTATTATTGTTGTACCTATTGCCAACAAAATCAATTATTTCTAAATGTTTCAAAATGTCATCACATTGTCTTTTCCAGAAATAAAAATAAAACATTATTTAATTATTCTTTAAATAACATCAACATTGCAACAGTCTCAAATATTCGTGATCTTGGAATAACTGTTGATAATAAACTTCAATATAACCTTCATATACAACAAATCACAAATAAGGCTGCTAAAATGTTAGGTTTCATCATTAGAAACACAAAACTTTTTAATAACATCAATATCATTAAGCAACTCTACTTTGCCTACGTACGAAGTCATCTGGAGTTTGCATCAATTGTTTGGTCTCCATTCTATAAAATCCACATAAACAAAATCGAAGCAATTCAAAACAAATTCCTAAAATATCTCTGTTACAGGTCATTTGTAAGATTTAATAATTATGCAGAGGCAGCTTCGTACTTTAAAATTGATTCATTAAGTGTACGAAGGCATCATGCAGATGCTCTATTCCTATATAAATTAATTAATAATAATATTCAATGCCCAGAGTTGCTAAATAATATTAAATTTAATGTGCCTGCACGTTTAACACGGTCTTCTATCCTGTTTAAAATCGATCAAAGCAAAACGAACTGTAGACAAAATTCTTGCCTGAACAGAATATGTAATAATTACAATAACATATTATTCAATATCGACATCTTCAATTGCGAATTTACTAAATATAAAATGACCTTAAAAGAGTATTTCACTGATGTTTCTTGAATTGATGTTTCTGATGTTTATGTTTCTAGTATTTATATATTTATAATCCTGTTATGGTATGATTTATATGCACAACATTGTCTTCTTATGGTTATGGTTATGATATGATTTATATGCACAATATTGTTTGTATTCTTATGGTTACCAATGTATCGATAATCTTTTATTTTATATAAATTTTAGTTTTTTTTTCCCCTTTATTTTTGTTGTATTATTTTGTTCTATTATTTATACAATTCTTTTATTTTATATAATTATAACTTCACATTTCTCATAAATTTAATAATTTCTTCTAATGCTGTCTTACGTAAAGTCACAAGGAGGAAATCCGTAATTGGTTTTATTTTGGCTATTTTACTTATGTACAATCTGTAAAAATGTAAACTGTTGATTTCCCAAAAATGAATAAATAAATAAATAAATAAATTATTTTTTTCTGGGCTTATAAAAAGACTAATCTAAAAAATACTCGATTATTTCAAAAGCTAGGATGTATTTTAGTCGCAGTATTTAATTAAAGCATCGGAAACATTTCTAGGCGACCAAATTTTCAAACAAAAAACACATGATTTTGCATTACTACGTACTGTTTTTTTATTTGTTCATAATCTTTTGTTTTTGGTTCATCCATACTAATGCACGCTAAACATGTTAGTATATATTTTTCAACTTTTAATATAGCTAACCAATAATGTGTCTGTTCCGACAATCAATTATCATTAGTATGAATGGGAGCGCGTCTTTCTCCTATATTCTCTTTCAAAATGTATTCTTTAAAATAACCCGCAATGAGAGCGGATTATTATTAATCATTCTTTGTAGCCAAGATAGCTAGCAAGATAGCAGGATAGCAGGATAACAGGAGAGCAGAATAACGGAGAGGATCCAAATAGGGTGAGACAGTAGCAGACACGGAGAACGTGCATATTTATGTGAAATGACTCCTTATCAAAGGTTTCCGTGAAGCAACTCTCAGGAGATAAAGGCTTAATAATTTGTGGTTTATTGTCTGCCGTTTATAAGTGGAATATTCTGAGTTTTGTGTTGAAAGATTTAGATGGTTCCTGATTCCCATTTATACCAAACACATAACAAAGCTACGAAGAGAGAAAACTCAATCCAAATGTAGCCGATTTCAATAATTCTAAGGTAATTTAAATATATTTATTAAAGGACTGCTAGTTCACAGCTTTATCCTGCTTTTATTTTCATCCAACATATTCATGTAAGCCTCGATTTTTCAATTTAAAACAACAAACTTACCCGGGCACCAGGAGAGTAAAGTGGACAGTGAAAAACACAGAGGGTTTTCTGAGACGGGGCTACAAAAATATTAGGCAAATTTTAAACAAATAGACGAGAGGCCCAACCGTAGCCTATCCGGTAATCCGACATACATTTGTGTGTCAAATGTTTCAAATCCTTTTCGGACCTTTTTATATTCGGAAACATGTGCGAAATTCTCACAGAGTTATCGCGGGACCCTTCGTCTCTTCATCTCGCCAAATCTGATAAATCGCGTCATGTCTACAGAAGACGGCTGAGGCTTTTCATTTTGGAAAATAAAATATTTCGGCTTAGGTCTGATTATTGGTCTAGCTCACCGCGTGAAACGTTACCCGTCAATAGAAATCAAGGTATCACGAATATGGATTTACACGAGTTGATAGTTGTCGTGTGATCAATTGATTCAATCTGAACGCAATATTCCGCTTGTTTTCTTTTTTCCAGTTTTACAAACATTGCGTTCGTCACTTAAGATTTTGATTTATTTTACATATAACAAGCGCAGACCCGTAAAAATTGACGGGACGTAAAATAAAAAAAAATTTGATTAAAAATTATTCTTAAACAAAATTCGAAAGGCCAGAATCGAACCCCAGCCAACTGCTTGGAAAGCAACAATTTATTTATTCAACTAACTAACTAAGTAACTAACCATCACGCCATTTCCCCGCAGGGGTAGGGAGAGAGGACGGACCGCCAAATAACTCGGTCTACACCATGGAACTAGGATCCATACTCTTTGGTCTACACACTTCTTGCCTCATTCACTTTCATCATACATACTCTTCTATTATTCTGACTCTTGACATGGCCCGACTGAAGTATCTGATTCACTTGGTCGTGCCATGTCTTCCTCGGGCGTCCCCGACTTCGGCTACCATTTGGTATATTACAAGAAAAACTTTAGCCGCTCATCTCACTAAGGAATTTCTATGTGAAGATATGCAACCTCGCACTTAACTCAATATAATGTAAAGAACACAACCCTATAAAATTATCACATAATTAAACACTACATTTACTAAAATGACAACTGAATTTACGAATTCATTGATAGGTATCCTGATAAACTTTAAGTAAAATACCAATGTATTTTCACGATATCCGAACACGTGTTCATACATAGCATACATAGAGCTACAATTAGAGGCGCTACTGCGTACTAATATCTCGTCGAAACTTTTTCCACTATTAAAACGCGATAAGCGGTGCGCATAGACCGGATTCGGTAGTTTTAGTTAGAACGTTGGGAGAGTTGGAGGTCAAAAAGCGAAACCTATTTTATCACTTCATGTCTCATCTAAATATAATACATCATTGGTAGCATAACATCTTTGCATTTCATGATATAAAGGTCGGTCCATCGGGTATGTCGGATTTAAATTTCCCTTCATTGACTTGACTTGATGCGATTTATACTTGTGCGGTTTATTAAGTCCAGGGTCTATGCTAAAAAACCACAAACAATTCCTGAACTGAAACCAGAGATCCAACGCCTTATTTCTGAAATTGTGTCTCTGCCTCGCTAAAACTCTTCGAAAACTTTATCAAGAGGGCCAAGGTATGCCATCACAGCCATGGCGGCCATTTGGCCGACAAAGTATTCCATAATTAATGTCAACATGTCTACCCTATATTATTAAGTAACCCATAGACCACCCTATATTATTAAGTCAAACTCAGGTGGATGAACACGTGTTCCGATATTATTATGAATTTAACACTTTATCAGGAAGCTGCTTGCAGTCCCGTTTTCAACAGGATTACCAATTGTAGTGTATGGACTTGTCGTGCCTTTATTGTGGCGTGTGAGGGTAGTAAATCAGTAAAGTAATACGTGATCTAATACTGGTATTTATTGGGGAGCTGTTTGTAACAAAAGACACACTATCCTTGCATGCTTCGCCTTTTATAGAATCTCACAAGCATACTATCTCGCTTGCACCTATACACATTAACACAAACACCACACCAATAATATAAAGAGATTTTGTAATATATTAGCACTAAATGAATATAGGAGAAAATTAAATCAAATATATCAGTTATTTTCATTAAGTTTTTTTATGTTTTTCTGTTTATTTATGTTTTTTTTATATAACATGTATTTTATATGGAAACTTAACATGTTAATTGAAAAATGTAATTATTTATATAAAATTGTAAAACTTTTCGTTTTCCCAATAAACTTTTAAAAAAATGACTTATTTTCTCAGTTTATTACAAATAAAAATAACAATAAATAAATGATTATTGCTCCCACCAACTTTTATAAGAACGCCGGCATAAATTCATCGTAAGTGCAGAAAATATAAAAATCACGTATTTGGAACTTCTACAAGATTTTCCAATAAGAGGTGATATTTTGAATAGCCCGCTATTTCGGTAGATATTACTTTTGAAGCTGTCATTTTTTGACATTTGACAAGCAGAAACTACGCCATTAATAATAATGGAACGTTACACGCTTCAACTACGCATTGAAATTATTAAAATTCACTTGAGTGAATCAAATGCAAATCATCTTGAGTGATGAGGCCCATTTCCACCTCGGTGGCTTCGTCAACAAGCGAAATTGTCGCATCTGGGGCTCGGAAAACCCAAGATTTATTGTTGAAAAGCCTCTCTATCCTCAACGTGCGACTGTTTGGTGCGGTTTATGGTCCGGCGGAGTCGTTGGACCTTACTTTTTCGAAAATGAGGCTGGAGCAACAGTTATGGTGAGTGAATTGCGCTATCGAGAGATGATTAATGATTTTTTATGACCGAAATTGGATGGTATTGATCTGGACAACGTTTACTTTCAACAAAACTACGCTACGTGCCACACAAGCATCGAAACCATTGATTTTTTACGATTGAATATCAAAATAACACCTCTTATTTGAAAATCCTGTATAAGTACATCCGGTATTATTGTTTAACTACCGAAAACCCGTGAAATATCAATAAATATTATATTTTCAACTACTTTACTTTAACTTGCGCAGTCATAGGGGCGCTATTGCGTACTAATATGTCGTTGAAACATGTTCCACTATTATCACGCGAATAGTGCGCGGGAATTAAAATACCAATACTAAATTAAATTAATACTAAATTAAATACCAATACTAAATAATTACAAACCAATACTAAATTAATGCAGACACATAGCAGTTTCATTGGTCCTCGTACATTTAACCTTCTACCACTACAAACTCAAATGATAAATAAAAAGATAGAATTTATTAAAGAGGTAAAATTATGGCTGAATGACGCAGATATTGAAACGCTTTTACTATAAATTTATTGATTCTTTCTACAACTCACTTGCTGAAACTTTATAAACTATTGTACATAATGTTTTCTCTTTACTTTTTATAGTAACTATAAACAAAAAAAAACTTTTTCTACTAATGTATATTATACTTTAGGTACTTGAAATATAGTAATCGTTTTATATTACCCACACTCAGGCAGTGCCTTAGTGGGTTTTCATTTCTTGTGTATACTATTTGGTATTATGTATTATGTTATTATATACTATCTATTAATATGTATAATATATGTAAAGAAATGAAAATAAATAAAGTAAAAAAAAAAAAAAAAAAAAAAAAAAAAAATTAACGTTTCCGGTCATTCAGCGTTACAACGTTGGGTGTCAGATTGGACTAATTGGAGGTAAAAAATAAAGGAACCAATATTTTCGCTTCGTGTCTCATCTAAATATATCAATGGGAATAGTCTGAATTCTCGACAAATCTCTTGGGTTTTAAATGCTTTGTGATACAGTTCTGCTACTGAGGGATCAGTTGTAACTGTTTTTCAACGTATCTCTCAGCGGTAAGTATGTAAAAAGGGTTATTTTCTAAAGCAGTCAAAATACTCAAAGGGTGATTTCTAATGACATAAAAATTGCTGTTTTATGCCTGGAATGTCTACGCTTTAAAGCTTGACACGTATTTTTCATCCTGAGCTATGGACCTTTATGATAAGGTAAATTCTTACATCTGTTTCAAAGGTACACTAAGGAAAAACAATTTAGAAGCGCGACCTAACTTCATATTTAAAATATATAACATAACATTAATACAAAGTGTTTTAAAGAAAATTAAATTTCCCAAGGGCTCATATAGGACTTGATAATACATAATGTCAATTTTTGAAAAATTTAACAAAAAAACGCATTTCAAATACAGAATTATGAATTCATAAAATACTTTTTGTACCTACTTTATCGCTTGTCTCATATGATGTAAAGTAATTCCATGTTTGTTTATATTGCGCAACACATTTTACACTTCACACTTACGTACAATGTACCTATCACCGACAGTCGATAATAGTATGTTTAATAACATATGATACTGTAGAAATAGTATACCTCGTAATTGTACAACTGCACACGTGCAGGAAAACTTAACTTTTTGAAACAACCTGCAAATATTATATGTTTTTGAGATTTTAATATGAAGTTCCCAAAGCTTTTATAATTATTATTATACCTCCGTACGTTTTTAAGATGTACAAAATACAATTTTTGTTCTATGCAGCAATAAGCGAAGCTTGCCTATATTTAAATAACAATACAGGTAAATTGGATAAAGTAAAATTTAAAACTGTCTGTTTTTCCTTAGACCGATCACTACTTTCTTACAACATATGTAGAGCAACTAAATATTGCACATAAATTAATTCTTAAAGTTAAAGTTCAAAAAAATTCCGTTATTCTTCCAACCTACTTTATAAGGATTTTTTTAATTGAATATACAAACACAATACAATAATTTACAAATGTAGATATTTCGAGGCTGATTGCGAAAAAAATATAATTTTTTAACGAAACTGCCCAACTCAATTGAGAAGTTATCAGGAATGTATAGTTATGTGAATAAAATAGGCGTATGTATAATAATAATCATAATATCTTTATTTAGGAAAGTTTACACATTACAAATATAAATACTTATTTTTTTTTTTTTTTAAAGAAAGACAAACATTCCCGGGTGACGAATAACCTGACAATATTTGAAAATCTCCTACTACCACCACAGAAAGCTGAAAATGTTGCTTGTGTTGTGATGGAGAACTTAGCCAGCCGAGGAATTGAACACACTACGCCTGAGTGGGACCCAAGCGCGATGTCAACTCGGCCACCGACCGGTCATTATTTATTTATTTTTTCATGTTCTCCATAAAACGGTTATACACCAATATATCATGGAGAAGATTACAAATTAAAAAGTTTACAGAGGCAGTTTTACTATTTTGTGACATGTGTTAAAAGATAGTTACTGAATTGTCTGTAGGTGACATTGAAAATGTCGATGGCTAATGCAGAATCGTTAGCAGTTGAGTCGCTCTGTTTATTGGCGCGTTCTGATAAGCAGAAGTCCTCGCTTTCAGAGCATATAAGAGTGCATGGGATCTCCCTCGAGTATAATTGTTAGGGATATAAAAGTTAACCTCTTTCAACATAGGCGGATTGTGTATTGTACCAGAGATTAACTTAAAAAAGTGTTTGCCTAAAAATATTTTTCTGCGGGCTTCTAATGTATTGAAATCGAGCATTCCTGTTAAGAACAAGGATGGATCAAATTTCCTGAAACAAGGAATGGATAGTATGTATAAACCTTTTTTGTACTTTTTCTATTTCTAAGATATGGTTTTGTTCAGAAGGGGCCCAAATAATGGAGCTGTATTCCAGGATGCTGCGGACAAGTTCTTAAGTGATTATGGTGTACATTGATTTGTAACTTTTATTTTTAAGGTTATAAAATTAACAGAAAAATAAAAACATAATATGATGAAGGTAAAAAGAAAATAAAAGTACAGTTGGTTGATGTTTCTCAAATACCGCCTCACTAGGCTAGCCTGTGTTGAGGCAGAATTTTTCGTGTTAGTTAGTTTTGTATCTGTTGTGAAATGGCTTTGGCCGTGTTTGGTTACCATATCTGAATATCCAGATACTTGCCCACCTTTCTCTTCTGCATCTTCTCCCCACTACTTTCAGCCTCACAACATACCTCAATTGAGGATGCCATAGTCTCACTTGCTCTAGACGGTTGGAAACAGTTGGAACGCTTGTAGGATTTATCACATAAAATAAACTTTAATTGATTATTTTTTTATCTTTTTTTGGATTTTCTTGTACCTTATTCATTGTATTAACGTAATTTTTATCTCTTGTATTTCTTAAAAATTGATTTATTCACATAATTTTTGTTTATTTTTAATAATTTTCAGATTTAATTGTATTCCAAAAAAAAGAACGGTTATATTCACATATCTATTGTGCAAACAATCTGTATATATATTTTTTTTATTTACAGATTTTTTATCAACATTAAATTTGCAGAAAGAACACAACAAATCCATACCACTAGAATTGGCTCTACACTGAACTTTGTTACGGTACATACTAAAACATATTTTGTTCAAAGAAAATATTTGTATCAGACGCGACTTATATTTAATGTTGTTTCAGATTATATTAAGTCTTCTACTTCCTTAGTTAAATTTTAAAAGATTGTTAAGATGTTTGTGTTGACAGAGGATTTCCAAAATATTTTTTATCCTTGTCCTTCTTTAAATAATAAAATTTTTATGTGCTAAACACTAATGTCAACCTAGTTGTGTTTATTTTTTTGACCGGTCGGTGGCTGAGTTGACATCGCGTTTGGTAGTAGGCGTAGTGTATTCAATTCCTTGCTGGCTAAGTACTCCTACACAACACAACAAACATTTTCCGCTTACTGTGGTGGTATTAGGAGAATTTCAAATATTGTCAGGTTTTTCGTAACCCGGGAATGTTAGTCTTTATTTTTTATTAAAAAAAAAGGGTAACTTTTTATTATATTATTACAATATAAAATTTTCTTCTCTCTTGGCTATGACCGATATTTCTTTTTTTTTCTAAGGCTTTGCATATGTGTTCGCAGGGATGGAAAATTCCTCCCCTACAACACATAAGCCTCCATGAAAATTGGACCCTTAATTTCTTTGATAACTACAGAAAGCTACTTAAAGCTCTCTTGTACTGTATATCTTTATAGACATATGTACTTAACTAATTAATACGTTATTTACGATCTTGAACGCAAATATATTCGTATTTATATTGTAATTAAATTCCATCAAACGTTGTGTAATTTTTTTGGTTTATGATATAGGATTTTAATTACTTTCATTTTTGTGGTAACCCTTTTGATTCTGATCAAGGCGTTGAATTTCAAAATTGAATTGGTCTTTCTATTGCAAGTCTAAATTTAAATGATTTCTCTGAATGAGCTAACTTTCCCTATGTAACTATTCTGATTCCCTGCACCCTAACGAAGTCTAAGATAATCGCTGGTAAAGGATGTTATACATGTTTATTTGGACAGGTAATTAAATATAACTCAAATGGTTAATTGTTAGTAAATTTGATTTTGGTTAACTATTGTGTCTGTTTGGTGCCACTCCTTTATGATCCTGCTGCTATAAGGTACATGTAAAGATTGATTTAGTAGGTTAATGTAATTAGTTAATTGTATATTTGACGAACTCGGAATAGCCCTTTGCTTGCAAAATTTGGCTCCAATCCTTTCCCTATGTAACTATTCTGATTCCCTGCACCCTAACGAAGTCTAAGATAATCGCTGGTAAAGGATGTTATACATGTTTATTTGGACAGGTAATTAAATATAACTCAAATGGTTAATTGTTAGTAAATTTGATTTTGGTTAACTATTGTGTCTGTTTGGTGCCACTCCTTTATGATCCTGCTGCTATAAGGTACATGTAAAGATTGATTTAGTAGGTTAATGTAATTAGTTAATTGTATATTTGACGAACTCGGAATAGCCCTTTGCTTGCAAAATTTGGCTCCAATCCTTCTGCAAGTAAACAAGGTGATCGGGAGTCGACTAGAAATTCGCACAATCTTGTGACATGATTAAATTGATTGGTATCTAAGTTACCGCGTCCCAATAAAATCTTCCATCGTCATCATGCACTGCCTTCAAGTCTTCCCTCGAGCCTTGAAACCCCCAAATTCCTACCCCTCCTTGGACTACAATTTACTTAGGGCGAACCGGTTTCGTCCTATATACAATCATATACTCACGGTTGGTGTGGACTTACATTCCACGTTTAAGAGAAAATGCGAGAGTGGTCCACAGACCTAAATGCAAGCTGTATGCAGGTCCGCATTCTCCAGTAAACAGTACATACGAATAAATATATGTATACATACAGTTTTGGAAAGGTTTATAACTTGCAATACGAGGCTAGCTGCTTCGTATCCCAAGCTCGGATCTCGTACCAAGAGTTCTGCAAAACTCTAGGCTTGGTGACCGAATAGATACGTAAGAATAAGGTGATACGAATAAATACTAGTAAAATAAGATCTTATTGATAGTTTGTTTTGGAGAGCTATCGAACTCCAGGCTTTTTGTTTTTGACGTTTTTATTTAAGAGAATCGTCATCTCTATTTTGTTTGGTTAATGGTCTTGTTATAGGAGCGACCACTGCCTCCTATTTGATGAACTGAATTTATTTTTAATTTTTCCTCCAAGGTTCAACATTAGATTTAGTTCATCCTACCCCGTGATTTTTCAACTGTCTCATGTAATTGATTGTCACATAAGAGGGTACACGACTCTCAACTGTCTCAGGCAACTGATGGGATCTATGCGAACACTCCATCAATAATATTCAAATGTTTCGTATAATTCTTCGATGTAAATCTTACTAACCCGTGATTTTCAATTGTTGTTTGTGAATGATAGTATTTGTGAGCACGCATCTTCGAGTTGTTTCAGGTAATTAACAAAAACCTATGCGACTATCTAATCAATGATATTTAAATGTTTCGTGTAATTATTCGATATAAATCTTGCTAACCCGATGATTTTTCAATTGTTGTTTGTGAATGATAGGTATTTGTGAATACGCAAGTCGCTACACATTGTTCAATGACATCCTGATGATTTTCCTTATAACCCTGATAAATTTTCTAGTTACGGCCAAGGTCGTTTTCAAACTATGCTGTTGACCCAGTTCCCCAGTGTACGCTTTATTTGTAAACAAATAATGTAAACATCTCCTGATACACTAACCTAAATGTGAGATTTGTTTATTTTAAAAATTCCTTAGAAGTCACTTGTGCCTCTTTACTTTTATTGTGCATTATTAATTCAATATTATTTTATTCCTTTTTTTTTAGTTAAACTATTTATTTCATTTTCCGAATTTAGTACATTTACTCGAGGTTAAATGAAGAATAAATAAAAATTCATATATAAGTACACATATCTCGATTGCCAAGATATGTTAAATAAGAGTACATATATTAATAAATAAATATAAGATATATGATTATACATAGACTTGAATATTAATAAATACATATTTTCTTTTTCAATAAAATAGATATGTCCATGGGTAGGTATTTAAAAATCGTTACCATTCCGATGTTTTCATTAATAAATAAAATGCATATATATAAATACATTACTCATATATATATTCTTTATATACAATATATTATTTTATATTTATATATATATACTAGATAGTCGAAAAGATTTATTATGAAATTAGTTGAAAAATACAGTTAATTAGGTAGGATTTCTTTGACAAGATTTGTTGTGTAGATCCCAACCGGAAAAATCTTGAAGGGGGTGAGTTTTCCTTCTATAAATAATTTTCAGGCCCTGGGAGTGAGGAGGTGCAGCGGATTATGGTATCCCAATTAAATTATTAAAACAACAAAAGGAATTACACATTAAAATATGTATATTATATATATATATATATATATATAAATATTAAAATTTTAAATAAGTCCAGGGACTTATTTAAAATTTAACACTTAGAGATTTTTCACTGTTAATCCTACCAAAGAACGTAGTACTGCCACGTAACAACTTTTCAAATCCACGGCACGACTGACTGTCTCCTGACTGATGTGCACCATCCTTTATACCCCTCTCAGGTTCCAAAAGACGTATCTGAATTTCTCTTGATGCTTAATTCTATCTCCTATCAACTCGTAAATTTGAACATCCCTGCCACTAATATCGATTATGCATCCATCCGATCTTCTGTCGTCCAGCTCTGGGCGGTGGCCTGTTTTTTATCTCATGTCTCTAACTCGATAGGGTCCGAATTGAGTAGGTCTGCAATAATTGCCCAAACTTCCTTTGTCCCATGGTTCATACAAAATGTAGTTAAAATATCATGATTTCGTGTTCCCTTTTTTCCTCAATTCGCGATAGGTCCGTCCTCAGTAACATATATATAGATCTCAATTTTATGCATCTTGTGCCAAAAATGATTAAATCCATGTCGAAATCTTTACTATGCAGTTGTGAATTTCAATTTGTCTAAATTCTACTTAATTTTATTGTCACCTATGTGAGCTTTTCCATTTTCACCAGTACTTTCTCTCTTTATGTCGCAGACTTGAGTTTTCCCTTTTTCCTCTTGAATTTTCTTTATTTAGACGTTTCTCTACACAAATTTCTTCTTTATTCTTATGTTATTTCTCATAACTCTATAACTAATTATATTCCAAGCCGTATTTATTAATTTTACGGATAACTTAGAATTGTATCGCTTTTCTCCACTTGGATCATTCCTTATCCCCGCTCCCTACCCTTTCCTTTCTCTTTTTCTCACTTTTCCTGATGTGTGTGGTCTCCAGGAAAATTTCATACTTCATTTATTATTAATTAACATATAATTTTCCACACTTCTATGGGAGATATACCTAATTTGACCCTGGGATATCCATCATTTTTATTGTTTTATTCAGCCTCCGCCCAATTTTCTATCTTTCTCATACTAGGATTCACATAAAACATACGCATTGACATCTGTTTACGTTTCAAATTTTGGTACTACACTCGTAAATTTAATTTAATTTCAAACCTATTAATTTTAATATCTTTTGCTTTATATAAACATATCATAAGCCCTACGTTAAACTTAATAGCTTTTCTAATGGATTATTACCTTAACGTAAACAAAAATCATGTTCGAATTTCGATTGTTTATCCTCTACAATACACATGAGACTGTCAACCTTTTATCTCATGTCACTTCTTCTGCAGTCTTGTGTAACTCTAATATCTATCTACCCTGATAATCATGTAAAATGCCTACGTTTCCTGAATTTAATCTATCGCTAAATGTTTAGTTTTATTGCCTTCCTTTGGTACCCTATTATCATGTTCTTAGGACCTTTGTAGCAGCTCAAAATCTCTGAATTTTCCCTTCGTCCAGTCTCTGCACTGTTTCTAAAATGTCTATTTCAATGCGAGATTTTCATTCCCAATCGTTTTCTTAATATGTCCGCTTCATCTTAAATTGATAACGATTAGTTTCTAATGTCCCTAACACTTTCGTTTTCTTTTATTACGACTTACATCGAACTCGACACCCTCCTTCTATCATAAATAATTGCACTACAGTTGAAAATTCTGCCAGTAACTTTCCTTCGTTTTCCCGCCCTTCTTTTATACTATTACGTTTATAATTTTTCCATTGCATTTTCGCGTGTGTGTTTTTCAACTTGTAAAATCTTCAAAGCACTCGATTTCTATGGTTCGCTATCTCATAAATGTCTCAGTTATTGTAAACATTCCCAGGATTTGTTCCCTTGAACGTCGATTGTTTACACTATAGTGCGTTCGCCTCTAATTTTTGTGGGAATGAAGAAGCCATTACTTATTTCTTTAATCGCTGGGTCCAAAGTTCATTTCTTTGTCTTTCGTAGACACACGCCTTTCCGTTCACTGATTGGTTACTCAAAATTTTATAGCTTTCGTTTAGGTCTAATTGGTTGACAAACTTCATTGTTTATTCTTAAGCCTAGACAAGGGGAATCCTTGTCGTCCTAGACGATTTTACGACCTCTCTGCTTTCGTCCTAGAACCTCGATATAAATCCAACTCTTACAGATGCCTACTGCAAACAAAGCTGAATCAATTTTTTCAACAGATGTCGCTATAATGGCGGTTTTCATAAATAATTAGTATATTTTTAATCCGCGAAGTGGGAAGCTATGGTTTGTCTGTTTTCACTGTGATTTAAGCCTTTCATCACAAGTTATCCTTAGAAGAGAGACATATGCCATCGTTGACTTTTCTGTAGGCATTTTTAAGATAGTACAATTCCGTGGTACATTATTTTGATGTTTTGATGTCGGAGTTGTTGCCCGAAAATATATTTTTATGACTTGATTATAAAACATCGACTTTTCTCTACTTTCTTTAAATATAATATGCATATATCATACATGTAAACCTTTCGAAAAAAAAAATCTAAATGATAATAAAATCCCTATAAAAAGCCGTTGCGTAATTTAGAAGAACTAAGCGCACAAACAGACAGACGCTGATAGTGACTTTATTTTATATTATTTGGAGATTTGTTATCTTCTTAGAATAATGATTTATTTATGGTTCAAATATTATTACAATTTATTCTCAAAGTACCCAACTGCACTCATGAAACATGTTCTCTTTTCTTCTTTACTCTTGTAATATTTTGTGTTTATTTATGAAGTGATTAGTATATATTGCTTACCTCAAATGCTTAAAGTTTTAACCCCAATATATAGTCTATTAGTCCTAGTGAGGTAAATTATAATATGAACATTTTGGTTTCGTATTCTGTGAGAAGCATTAAATAAATAAACCAAGTGAACAATTTTACAGTCACTATTCCCTTAATTACTACGAAAAAAAACTAACCCTTGTACGGGCTGAATTATACAAATTGTAATACTTTTCCTCGCCAAGAGTTTAACTGGTAAAGCAGGTCACCCCGAAATCTTTTGTTCACACATGTATAAAGTATTAAATGAAAAAAAATCATATTCCGGGTGTAATTTAGCACTTCTAACAACCCCCGACCGGATGGAATATGCGCAGATGTAAAATGTTCTGCTCAGTGAAATGTTCTGTTGGGCAAAATGTTATTTTCTGAGTAAAATCAACCCTTACAGAAATAGAGGATAATCACGCGGACCTAACCTTTTCAGTCGAGGCTTAAATCAGAAAGAGAGACAAAGAGAAGTCCACCAGAGAATGTTATTGAGTTTGTAAAGTATTTATTCTTTTTAGAAACTGTGGCATAAGAATTATTTTACCTCATTATTGTAATGTTAAGTTTTGTTTTGCTGATTACTGATAAAATAATAATACTCCGGTACAAAGTATAAAATATTCAAGGTTAAACTTCAATAGCAGTTAAAACGGTAGAAAAATTCAAAAAGAAGAAGAATATAGTTTGAAAGGGAGATATGTAAATACGAATGATAGAGGGAGCGCGCTAATATTAAAAAAAACGATAATAATTAAGCAAAAAGGGTGAAAATAATTAATAAAACACGACTATTTCAATAGAGCAAAAATCTCTGGACAATTTTTTTAGTTTCATTTAAATATACACAGTGATTTTTCATGCCTATAACATATTACATAACAGAACAAAAAGTGTTTTTAATAATTATCGGAGCTTACTTTGCTATTTTTATCTATCGAGGGAATTTCATATAATTAATGTTTCGGCATTACAAATGTATAGATATTATCTTCAAAAATAACTTTTTTTTTTGGAACTTCAAAACTTAAAGAATTAACGAGAAACTTTTTATAATTCGGATAAAATTGGGTGAGCGGGGCTTAAAGCGCGCAAGCGAAAATATTTAATGAAGCATGACTTATTTAAAATAGCTGTCTAAAATAGCATTTAAAGAAACACTGTGATTTTTTCAATCCTATAACATATGAAATAACAGAACAAAACGTGTTTATAATAATTTTTAGAGCATACTTTGTGATTTTTTTCCAACAAGGAATCTCTGAAAAATTATCTATTAATAAGAGCTTAAAAACTTGAAGTTTTCAAGCGAAATACATTATTTATAATTTGGTAGAAATTCAGAATACGGGGCCTCAATCAGTTATCAGCGACTTACGTTCTCGTTCATTATACAATCTCCGACTTACGTTCACGTTCATTATACAATCTCCGACTTACGTTCACGTTCATTATACAATCTCCGACTTAGGTTCACTACAAATAAAACTTCAGAATTAGAAATAATCTGCATTTAACCATTGAAAACAATATTAACTACTCTCAAGCTAAAAATGTGAAACAGAAAAGACAGATAAAATAATTCGGTCGCCAATCAGGAACTTTTTATCTTTCAGAAATGGATATTTTTCACTTATAAAATTCCAGAGAAATAGACCTTATCCTGAAATGATATATTATTTGGCTTCAAAGTAACTCTGAAGAAATTATGTAATAAATAGCTGTACCCCGCAATGCGTTGCTGTGGCTCAGTCTGTCTGTGCAGATAGAGAAACAATCGCGCGTGTTGCTTTTACGTCCAACAGATGGCGTTGTTTTAAGAAATCATGTTTTTACCTATCACAGGTGACATGTATATAATAAAAGTAAACAAAAACACACACGTAGTTGAATGCATTGTTGTGTGAAAATTACAAAGCAATCGGTTTTGAAATTTCATAGTAATCTGTAAACTTTCGGAGATTTAAGATTTTGAACATCCACATTTTTATTTATATAGTAGGTACATACAATAATATAATAAATGAAAATAGTGAAAGACAGAATAATGTAGGAGAAAAGTCTTATAAATATTATTAAATATCTCATGGGAAATGCAATAAAATTGACACTCGATCTTTTAATAAATCACCACCAAAATAAAGATTTTTAAAAGCTTATAAAAGCCTTCTCGTAACTAATGGAATGGAATTTAAGTAATAAATTACTAAGCACTGTGTTTTCAGGGCTAAAAAGTGAATAGGCAGTATCACAGTGAGTATTTGGTAATAGATTGGTACGTCGGTATCATACCTATACCAATTTCAGTAAGTTTTTTCATCAAGTTTTCAGTAGACAGTTCATAGAGCGCTTAAAATATAAATTTATGAGCGAAAATACCTCCTCAACGTTACAGCTTCCAATACCTATAGCCATTGATATTGACTTGTGAGATAGGACCATACAGCACCAAAGTTAACCTAAATAGAAAATCAAAACTTGATATTACAAATAATCACATTAAACCCAAAGAATCAAAAAAATTGTAAATTTTAGACTTTAACGACACGATTACAGCATACCATAATTATATTTTTTTAAATAGTTAGAATAAAATATCTTTATTCGGACACAACTTTATTGAGTACTTATAAAAATATATATTATCCAACCGTTTTCGGTCCAGCCTGAACATTCCTCAGGGTTTCATAAAAAAACATACTAAAAGGATTACAGAATAACAGTGCATATATATTAATGTACCCATAGAACTATTACGTTCTAATATCTCGTAAAAAACGTGTTCCATTATTAGAACGCGATAAGCGGGTACGTGTAGACCGGATTCGGTAGTTTTAGTTAAAGCGTTGAGAGCGTTAGAGGTCAATTAAAGGTAAAAATTGGAGCCTATTTAAGCTTCCAGTCTCATCTAAATGTAATACATCAATATTGTGCATGCATGGTGGTCGAAAAATCCTAAATGCATGAAACAAATAATTTCAATGAATAAAGAAACTTAAAAAAAAAAAAATTTTAAGCACTTAAACTTTTATCTACAAAAAAACGCATCGATTCTCTATAATGACACCTTGTCCACACCATCAGAATTTATATTTTAAATTTAACTGTTTCGTTCACTCAGGTTATCAGGTTTCCAACGCCTTGCGCAGCAGTGGGGGGGGATATATTCACATGTCTATCGCTCCTGGACTCACTGATCCCTAGATTCCTACGCAACTATCAAACCTTTTACCTTGCCAGAACTTCCTCTCCTTCCTTCCCTTAAAATAAACCCTCCACACAGCACGCCAAAATATAAAATAGGCCGTGATGGAAATTATTTTCCTCAGGTCCTCCTGTGTAAAAACTATATATTTTTTTAGATCACTTCTCGGCACTGGCTCCACCCTATCGTTAAGGTTGTTGGCCGATGGCAGATCTAGCCCTTACAACTACCATGCGAATGTCAATGAGAAGGTTATGACAATTTTTTAATTGTGTTGTTTAGTGGCGAGCACAGGGTTTTAAATCAAGATAGATAGTAATAAAAACAGTTAAATATTTGATTTATATTATACATACATAGGGATCGATTCTGTCTCCGACTTTGTTTTTGTTGCACATCAATGACCTTGTGCACCGATTCATTGTTACGCGGATGACAGTACAGTTCATGATAGCTTTTTGTTTGACAGGTCCCCAAAGGGCACACAAACTCCAACGGCTCGGAGGGCTTTGAAGCAGAGAATGGACGGTTATCTCGAGAGTATTTCCTCCTGGGGTAAAAATAATCTCGTCGAATTTAATGTTTCAAAGACCCAATCCTGTCTGATTACGTCTAAAAGGGATCCAAATGATAATCTAGTCTCCTTCAACGGAAGCAATCTTCCGAACAGGCCTTCCATTGATATGCTTGGTGTAACTATAAGTGACCAGCTCAGGTACGGGGGCTCCATCGAAGCCAGAGTAAAGTTGGCCTCTCAGAAGCTGGGCGTACTGTACAGGGCCCGCAGATACTTTAATAGTACACAACTGCTGACCCTGTACAAATCGCAAGTGCGCCCTACTGTCGAATTTGGCAGCCATCTCTGGTCCGGAGCCCCAAAATACCTGAAAAAAACCCTTGAATCTGTGCAGAAACGGGCGGTCCGTTTGATAGATTCCCCAATCTTAACAAACGGACTGCAATCTTTAGAGCACAGGCGTCAGGTAGGTATGCTGTCCTTGTTCTATCGGTATTACAATGGAAGATGCTCTGAGGAACTAGCGTCATTGATCCCCTTGGCATCGGTGCGTAGTCGGGATACACGCCAAACGCGCGCCCAACATTTGTACACGGTTGAAATTTGTCACATGAGAACGGGTCGCTTCTACGATTCGTTCTTAAGTTCAACAGCTCGGCTGTGGAACGAACTGCCGGCCTCTGTGTTTCCTCCCTCCTATAACTTGGGACTCTTCAAGACCCATATTCACTCCTTCCTCTCCACAAAAAGACCCTCCACACAGCATCCCCAAAGATGACATAGGCCCTGAGGGAAACTGTTTTCTTCAGGGCCTCCTGTATGGAGTTAATATAAAAATAAAAAAACCTAGTAAATTGTTTTTATATTTTAATTTAGCAAAACACACCCTTCACTACCGCAAGTTACACAGATTAAATAATTCCCATATTTTTTTCCGATAAGTCACGTATCATAAAGAATGACAGACGTTTTCGATCTGACAAGTACGTGGAAGAAAGTCAAATAATTATCAATTATTACTTATTAGAGGTAGGTCACTGGTAACATAGGAAGACCACTTGCCATTTTTTTTCCGTAGACCCCCTGCCTGCCGAATTCTGAATTTTCCTAAAACTATTAACGTCCCATATGATAATCGTTTATTTTTTGTAAAAAGATTCCCTTCCCTTGCCTGTCCAACAACCGGGTGGCTATATAGTTCATCTGTCTTTGCATTGTGCACACAGGGGCGCCCTTGTGAAGTATTTCACCAAATGAAAATGAAGCAGGATAAGCAAAGGGAATTTCTTTCTGTAGCTAGCCCTACAGAACTGACCCTTAAGTTTTTTGTCAGTGCTTATTCTGGTCATTTCTTCTTGCCACATGATTTCCGTTTCTTCAACGTTCCATTTCCATAGTCAAAATGTTCTCAAACATAGTTTTGAAGTCTGTGTGAAGTACATTTAAATGTTGAACGTCAGTATTACCATGGACGTTTTTCAAAAACAAGTTGGGAATCTAGGAAAATTCGCGGCTTCCGATGTGCAATGTTTTGCTTCAATATATTAATTCTGACGAGAAAAGGAACGTGTAACTCTATTTATATACTTCAATAAACAACTGCACGATATATAAACATACAAATATCAAATAAATATCTCAGTCTATTATAAGTATTACGTAAACTATGTTATTTGTGTTAGGTGTATTGTGTAATTTACGGAACTCCTAAATGTTGACTTGAGGTAAATGGGGGTCGGCTCGTATGTACCCCCATTTGAATCTTGTGGACCCCCAATTTTTTTTCTCGCTGACATGGACCCCCAGCAACCCCTGAGGGTACAAATAGACCACTTTGGGAACTTCTGTCCTAGTTCATGATTATGCCGCATTTTAGTAGGGCGGTCGGTGGGGCGCGCCTGTAGCTGCAATTCGAAGCGGAACTTCGCGCGTATTTTTGATAGCATTTTTTTTTGCAATAACATAATGAATTTGAAGATTGCTTATAATTTTATGCTACACCGATACAATGGTGCAGGCTCTAAGCACAGGGCATAAGCATGTGCTTACATGAAATGCACGCCCCTGGTGTTATCATAAAACTAACCCAGACGTGTGAAAACACGTGATATTATAATTCCAACAAATTAAATTATTATCTAATAAAATTTTACATTACAGATAATTTAGCACTTGTCTGTATTTGTTCAAACAAAAAGTTGAAAACAAATTTTCAAAATGACACTTAAATTCAAAGCAAATCCGAGTCCTAAACCTCATTGAATAGTTAAAGACACACAACAAAAATAATTATTTTTATTGGTACCTACACGTTACGTTTACCCCAATACTTAATTGTACTATTTGTCTCCTTTTGAGTCTCTAATACTTGGCCATGCATGCTCGTCAGCAGTCTTCTGAGCATGTCAGTTTTTATTCGTCCCAGGACATATATTTGTTTTTGTCTTTGTGTTGATAGTTTTCCAGGAAGGCATAATGCTTAAGGCGATGATTTCAATGAACATACATTATTAGCCGGAAGAAGCCTTTAGACCCTGTCAAAGTAGATCAAGACTGACACTCACAGAAAGGAGTAAGGCAGGCCTTTAAGTAGGAAGCTATTATTATCATTATATATACATGAGTTTATTTCTGTTAATAACAAGTAATTATCAAGATTCAACAATAAGGTTATTTTGAGAATGACACTTAAATTCAAGGCAAATCCGAGTTTTAAAATTCATTGAACCAGAGTTACAGACAGACACTTTGTATACACTCGTATCTTAATTATTGTATTTTCGTTTGTGTCAATGAACTCGGAAAATTATTTCAATAATGCAGACAAGCGATTGGACAATTGGTAATTATCTACGTATAATATAATATTTCAAGACAAAATTATTTTAATCCTATATTGAAACTTTTAATTATGATAAATAATCGTTTAGCTTAAATCTTGACAATTACAGTTGGAGTTAGTATTTTCTGAATTTCACATCTCTTCAGTGGTTCGTTCGTCAATTTTTGTTTTGGCAGCCTGCATAGTTAAGAATTTTAGTTTGTAACAACGACTGTCTCATAAAACACAAGTGGGGGTATCTCTAGTGTAATCATATATCGGTGGCTACACCATATACCTGTTCGCTTCACCGTGAAGCCCTTGTGAAGCCTCAGCCCGGTTTCCACAAAAATTTCCAGTAGTGTGACGGCGTGCCATAAATTCAGGCTATTGCCACTTCTCCGCGCCGGTTGTCGGCCTTAAACACAAATAAATTCTCGCAGCTCCAATTTTCCACACACTGTTAGCGATGATACCTTTTTCATAACGCCATTAGAGCCCGAACCATTTATCATACCAATATGCTAAAAGAAACGTTCCAAATATGCATATCAGGAAAGGGAGAAAAAAAAACTGCCCCAGTTCAGCGAAAGAAAATCGCGCGCTGGGACATTTTTGTGTGACCTAAAGCTGTAGGAATGGCGGTTTATTAGGGGACTTGAGGTTTGAATTAAATTAATAATAAATTAATTTCATTTCTTACTAATGATTATTACCCGTCTACGTCCTAGATTCAACAATTTCTTTAACTCACTAATGGATTTACAGTTAAATAATTTATTATATATTTTCAATCATCTGCAGAGCCAATCACGGAAATGCTTTTACTAATTGAAAATAATTGCGTCCAACAAGAAATTCGAATACAAAAATCATACACTGAGTACAAATATTGGGCTAATCTGGATTTGCAATGGCGTACTGCAATTACACAAGTACCATGTCTTTGGCTAGAACGGTTATCGTTTTATGTGAAATTGTATGCATGCTTTAGGTTTGTCTTAGGTTCAAAATGCATCACTTCCAAATAAATTATAATACATTTTGTCTTAAAAACGTCAATATCTTAATGAGAATTCTTTTTTCAAATTTTCTTAGAATTGGTATGTACCATAATATTGATTATTCCCGTTTAACAGCTCGTGGAAGGATCCACGCTCATGCGAACTCTGGCGGGATTAAAAGGCAGTATCCAACACGGCCACCATCCTAAAATAGAAACGTAACAGTTTTACAGACAATCGAAATGCAAAACGTTCGTTTCAAAACAGGACTTCTTGCTTAATACAGAAATTAGTGAACATCTTAATGTAGCACAATAACCGTCCACATGTTTAGAAATATCCAAACGTTGAGAAGTGTGATGGCAACCTGGAGACTGTGGAATGGATGACATGCTCCTTGTTTCGTCAAGACTACGACATGAGCTGGGTCATATCAAGTCTCAAGGGACTGAAGATCTCCTGCGGAATCAAGTTCCCACTTATCCAACATATATCTTCATCATCCAAAAGAAAACTCCGAATCTACTAGACTACCTGTTAATATTATTCCATTACACATAGTGATTTCGGCTGTCTATGGTGTACATTAAAATGAACAGTTAAGTGACTTATTATTTAATCAAAAAGTATAGCAAATACCTAGTAAAGATTTGTACACAAACATTATTTGTTTGTGTTTTAAATTATAAAATACAGGCAATTAAAAAAAATCAATTTGATTTTAGAAGCAACTTGGCATTATTTGAGTTAATGATAATTACTTTTTTTTTAAATGCTCTATTTACTATGCAAACATGATGAAATATAAAATAATAAACAAATAAAAAAATTTGAAAAAGTATTTTGAAGTGAGTACATTTAAACTACGTTGGAACACAAATTTGTCGTACATAAATTTAAATTTCCACCCATAACAACGCCTTTTTACAATGTATATTTTTATGTTCCATTAAATTAACACATTAAGTAGGGTAAGATTTTTTTAATTACATTTCAAGGAATACAATTTTGTAATTACAGCTCACAAAAAAATGCCAAGTTGCCTCAAAAATCATGCATTATTGAATTCTTTGATGGCCAATATAAGAATAAATAAAATAGCCAACATCCTTACTATATATTTGCTGTACCTTGTGATTATAACATAATTATACAGTTTGGTTGTGTATTTTGGCCTAAAATCTCTTCTTTTTTTGTGTACCTGAAGATATGTGTTTACCGGTTCACATTTCTTTATTGAAATTCGTTAATATTGTCTTCAATGATTAATTACTAGAATTTAAGTTGAAAAATAATTTATCATTTATTTTAAATGTGTATTTGTTATGTGTGATTTAAAAAAAATCTAACGGTGTTTATTTGAAAGGCAATTTTCTGATCGTCTATCTAATTTTTCTACAGCAAACGTAATTATATTACGTTAAAAAAAATTACAATATTTGATTGCGATGAAAATATTTTATAAATACATTCATCTTCACAACGCCTGCAACATTAAAAAAATTGACGCTAGAGATTATAAAAAATATAAGTATTGCTTCAAATAATAAATTATCAATAATTTAATTCAGATTATCAATTTTATCTTGAAGCCAATCTCTGAACGCTGCGATGTCCACGTAGATAGTTGGATCTCCGTTTAGACCACAACCCCAGTGGTTGCTGAATAGTCCAACCAGCTCCTGGTTGATCACCAGTGGTCCACCTTCGTCCAGGTAGCAAGGAGTATCGTAAGGGTTGTTCAAGTCACCAGCACAAAGTTCTCTGTCGTTTACGGTGATGTTGTATTCGAGGTAGGCCTCGATACAAAGATCGTGGTTGACTAACGGAATTGCAACCTTTTTTAGCCACCATATTGGGTTACCAGGAAGCTGAAAGTAGAAAAAAACTATGTTTAAGTCCACTGAAACAGGTTTTGTGTTTAATGACAAAAGATTTGTGCCATTTACAAGACTGTTGAAGCAACAACAAATTTGCAAACGATCTATTATTTCGCCCGCTCAGCTTATGATATATCTATTTATCATCCACACGGAGAAAATACGATTTATGCCCTCACGATAAATTAACAGGCTTTATTAAGAAAACATCGTTTGATATGTATATTTTTTCGGAAAGTTGACAATTAATTAATTAAGTTGAAATTAACCTACATATAATAATAAGAATATAAACTATGCCAATTATGAACTTTCTGCTGATATTTAAGGACGGGTTGTTTCGGAGAATTTGACCAATTCTTCAAATTTCAAAGTTAATTATCAATTTGTGTGAAAGATTTTTTCAAGTTATTTTATTATTTCAGTTATGTCAAGCAACTAGCCTATAATGACATAATAACAGAACTTGAATAGGACTTTCACAGAACCGGAAAATGAACCTTGAAATTTGGTGAATTTATCAAATTCTCCGAAAAAACCCGTCCTAAGTTTTATAAGTGTGACAATATGTTATTTTATCACAAGATATGTTGAGGGGGTGGGGGGTGGAGGATTAAGGTTAGGGATAAGTAGGCGACGAACGGGAGATAGATTGGGTGGTCTAGTATGGCGCGATTGTGTGATTAATTTTCGTCTCGTAGATTCTAGTTAAAAATGTCATAGTAATTTAAGTTAATTGAATGAATAGATCGGTAGATAAAAGAATTCTGTTTAGAGTTGGTCTTGCAAAGAGAAACATTAGAGGTACAAGTATTAGCGAAATTTGCAAAAAGTTAATCGTTCCGACAGTCAGTTCTAAAATTAAAGCACATACCAGATCTAGAGGTTATTGAACCGGTGTTACACAGAGACACCACTGAAATTATTATTTTGAATTATAGACTTACAGTTTGAGTTCCATAACCAGTAATGGTAGCCCAGGTTGCTTCTGGGTAGTTGACACCATTGCTTATGAGCGGAATTGGTGCAATGAGCTCCGTCAGCTTGTAAGGCGCTTGGAGCAACACCACTGCGATGTTATAGTCCTTGCCATCGAACTGTTCGTGGAAGATGATCTGTTTGATTTCAGCAATCTCACCTAGTACCAATGCTCCGTTGCTTCCAGCCCTTACTTTTCGGAATCTGTTCTCCTGGCTATATATGATTAAAATACAGCATAAATGAATCTAATTCTTGTACTTATACAAGTATAAGTACACGAATTAACAAAAAAGGAACCATAAAATATTATGAATTATGAAAATGGAAATGAGTCATTGCCTTTAATTTTCTATTGTATTTAACGTGCAAGACGATTTTTTAGGAAGGGGTTAAATTTTTCTAGTCATACTCCTACCCTATATTCGACGTCGGTCTCCCATAACTGGAACCGCAGTGACAAACCATTTTTTTTTTCAGATATCAATCATCTTTATTCTTTACCCCATACGCGGTTCTCACAGAGCCAGTCCTGTGCAGGTGCAATTGGAGAAGCCCACTCCAGGCTATTCTAACACATTGCCCTCGAGGTTTTTTACTAGCACCATGCGCTTTTTGGCTTAGATCTGGCCACGGGAGATAGGCATGAGGTTTCGTAATCCAAATTGAATGCTGAATATTGAAGAAGAGATGATAATATAAGATTCTATACTTGTATCCTGGTACTTTCGTAATTTGAAAAGTTTGCTGTCTCTGAAACATTGGATTGTATCGTTTCAAGTTGTTGATAGGATATTGGTTAAACAAGAAAATAAGTATCACGTAAGGGTTAGAGCAGAGGCGTATTTATCGTACCTAGTAAAAGTACCAGGTATTTTCATGCCGTACTTTGTACTCGACAAATCTCCAAAATACCTGGTTCCTAAGTATTTGTAAATATCACAGGCCTTGAAGTACTTTGTACTTGAAAATACTACTGACTTCTCTCTCTGGTCTGTTAGAAAGTTGAATTGAAATGGAAGTATCCTGACACTCCGGATTTACTCTTCACTCCACGAAAGGGGTAAAGAGATGGGTATATTTTTTCGGTTTCTGTGGTGCCTCGCGATGTAAAATACTGATGCCTTTTTGCTCGGTCCTATTAGAAAGGTGTACGAAGAAAAAGGACAGTAATGAGTATTCAGCCTACGGTAGTACGCGTAATTTACGATGAAGTTTCAGTTCAATCGCATATCTGTTGAATACGTTTAACTCGCTACATGCCGTTTCGAAAACTTTATTAATTATTTTTTTCAACTAAAAATAAAATACACTTTTTTATTTAAAATATCTGCGAGAAAAACTAGTCCCGTATTCCCCAATTGTACCATACATTTATGTACAATATAAATTTCCAGCGCCCTTGAGGTGATTTTTCTATATAAATTAGCCAATTATTATTATTATTATTTGAATTTATGAATTTACTTAAAATTCCCGCATAAGTTGTGCCTATTACCTACTTTATTATATTACACTATGTAACCTACCTTACGCTACAATAGTTCAAAAAATAAATCGTGGAAACGTTATTTATTTTGAACACCTCTACGTTATGATACTCCTACTTTTTACTCCCATCCCTCAACTTCCCTGTTCAGTGTTTAGAACGTCTCAAGTCCACGTCCCCGGTCCCCAGATACTGAAATTAGGAATAAAATACTTGTAAAGTATTTTGTTCTCAGTATTTTTTGTGCCTGTACTCACTGTACCCAGTAACGGAAACTACTCTCAGGATCCACCTCTAGTAGAGGTGAGGCGTTTTTATCGTACCCAGTAAAAGTACCGGGTATTTTTATGCTATACTTTGTACTTGCGACAAATCTCCAAAATACCTGGTTCCAAAATACTAAGTATTTTATACTGAGACTAAATCTTTTTAATAGGTACTTTTACCAGGTATTTTTGTGTGGAATGTTGAATTGACATTTTGAATAGGAAAAGTGTGGGGAATTTTTCGACAGGGAATTTCGTAAACCATGGATTTCGAATAATTATTGGGGGAATCTATTTTTCGTAGAAAATTTGTGGGAAATCTGTGGATTGAAATTATGTGAGAATTGAGAATGTGAGTACAGTTTACAATTACTTATTCAAAATCAATCCTAAGATCGGTATAAAATACTTTTGAGTATTTTGTCACCGGTATTTTTACCAGGTATTTCTTTGGACCTGTACTCAGTCATCATTATCCACAGTAACGAAAAGTACTCATAGGACCCACCTCTAATATATTTAAGGACGGGACAGCGCGTACGCAGTCCCGACTATCAAAAATTACGCGCCCGAGTTATCCGCATTAGGGATAATCGCAAGGGTCAGCCCAACCGGAGTGCAATGGAAGAGCCTCGCCCTGGGGGTACCGCCTTAGTGATCACGGTGTCCCCTACGCCAGGTAAGTATACTGAAATGGGGGGGACCCCGTCATTCTATACAACTGTGGGTAGCATAAGTTTACGAGCTGTGTGCTAAAGTGGTGACATCTCTGCACATTCACACTAACGAAGGGCATACTTAAATGCCGCTGTAGCCGTGATCAGAATTATTTCGATTCTGAATGATTATCTCTCAACAGGACGCTAATGAGAGCACTGAATAGATGATAAATACCATAAACAATGACTTCCATGTGGATTTGAATGGAAATCAATATTGCTACTGACTTAATACCATATGGATCTAGCCCACTTGCACGCGCAAATCGTATTTCGCCATTTGAATTTGATAATTTTTGAATTTATTTCACGATGCATTTCTTGTGTTATTCTGTGTTCTATGATTGAAAGTAACTACTAACAACCACTCTTGAACGAGGTTATATAATAATATTCAAATATCCATTGTATTATTTCACTACAACTGCATTTAAATCTAAACATATGAATTAAATTAAGCTTAACCGATCGCGAAACCTTTTGGATCTGATTCGCGACAGCTGCGATCCCCTGTATCATATATGATACAGCTCCATCCGGCAGGTTAGTAAGAAATCATGATATAACTTCATTTTACCTAATATACCAGGCGGGGACTGCTACGAGATCGTCCCTTATAAGTGCTCCAGAAGTCTCATAGTAATAGTTTTTTACGTCATCCCCTCCGACATCGTTGTACAGAATGATGGCATGCCATGGCGCTTCGTCTATCGTCGCGAAATCTCCTCCCAATATCTTCTGCGTACGTCCTTCTGCACCTTCAAAATAATTAATAAAAACTCTAATAATTAATAGGTATATCATTTTCATACTTCAAAACATTCACTGGAAATGAGACATTAACATTTTAACTAATTCTTAAAACTTTTTTAACAAAAAATAACTAATCTTTCTTTCACATTTCACTGGAGATTATAACTGTAGAATTTGTGAAGCTGGAAGTATTTATAAAAATCAATATTTTTACAGTGGAATAATTTATTAAGTAAATCCTTAAATTTTGTATAATTTTTTAGTCTTCAATGACTAAAAAATATTTCGATAATTTACCGTAAAGTTTAATATGACCGAAAGGGATAGGGTCGGATTAGCTCAGTGGTCAGAGAAAAGTCCCGGCAACGCTGAGGTTCAGGGTTCAATTCCAAGATGCGAACGAAATTAACATTTCGAATTAACACGAAAAAATATGAAATCTGTCAATAATTTAAACAAACAAAATACACATATCTTATTTAATTCTTTGGACAATTTTTTAAATTTAATTTAATAATAATAATATAATTTAATTTATTTTTTTAAGGCTTTTACAAACGTAATACAAGTCAAAAATTTACAAAAAACATACAGAAATAACATAACAGTGTACACATATATAATACATATCAGTACAATAAATACTCGTCATTTTACAAACATAATACAGACACATATCAGTTATGAATATGTAATGGCAGTTCGTTGAAATCGCGAATTGAATTTTGAATTAATAAATTATTTTCTGGTATATTACAGGTAGGTACCTACTTAATCGTTTGCTTTAACTATTCTCCAATAATCAGTTCCAACTTGGAAAATTATTTGAATAATTCACGCAGGAATAACTAACGCACATCATCACAGACAACCGAAATTAGAATGATTGATATCAGTAAAAACTATAATATAAATAAATCAAAGGAAACCTACACCATTTAATGACAGTGTATTTATAAAGTCAACTTACCCAAGCCAGAAATGGCAACACAGAAACAAAACATTAATTTGAAAATCATTTTTTAATTATTTATTGTTCAGATCGAACTGTAAATCTCACTGAATTATAAAATAGTATGACAGGTATTATATATTCGCTAAATCGGGAAATGTGTAAGATAGCTTATCTGTCACCTTTATGCAATCTTTGTCATTTAAATCAATTAATCCGTACTGTTATCAATTAATTAAAATTAATCCTGGTGATTAGAGATGTTACTATAGACCCGTGAAAAATCTCTGGATATTATGATATCAATTTCTAAAAACACAATTAAACTAATTTGTATGTTAAAATATTATGTTACAGGTAGGTACTTACTTTATCGTTAATTATTTTTCACACAAGCAGTTAAAATTTTGGAAAAAATCTCTTATTCTAACCAAATTGGGGTTCCTTCAAAGGAAAAATTTCACGCAGAAATAATTTAACAATAAAATGTTATTTCATAGTTAGGTATTTTATCGCTGGTCTGAATTCTTCACACAACTGATTCCAATTTAAAAAAATCATACTGAAATTCAAAGTAAATTTCTGAACCAGGTTTCATGCAGGACTAGCAAGCGCACACACAGACAACCAAAATTAAAATGATATATAATTTATGAAATCTAACATAAATTAATTAATGGTGATATCTTACTAAAATTACATCGTCTATTTTTTATTTATTTTAGAATGTTACCTCTAGTCCAAAATTATATTATACCCGGCGTTGCTTGGAGGTATAAATGGTTCTGAGTAAATTTTTGACCAAACATAAGTATTTTACTGTATTTGTTTCGCTTGATCGTGCTATGCCTTCCTCAGGCACCCCAGACTTTTTTTACAATCGTACTTTCTTCTTACACCTCTTTCATACTGTTACAATAAAAAATTATCGACTTTTTTCGACTCAGTATCTCATTCCATTGCAGAGATAATGAGGCTTCTTCGGGTGTCCCCGACTTTTTCTACCATTCAAACTACTATTTAAGCCGAAGCTTAATGCCAAATCACTATTTTGATCAATCTTTATAGCGAATTGGTGTACATTATGAATACCAAAAAATATGCTGTAGATAAATTGAAGGTTTTTCTATCGTTTCGATGGAGTAGAATACAAATATAAAAATAAATTACTCAATAAAAAATATAAATGTAAACTACTAAAAAAGATATTTTTTCAATAGAAATGTATTAACGCGTAAATGAAACAACAAAAAATACAGTATTACAGTCCAACAGAATTCAGGTCTAAACTAAAAAGTTACCTTTTTAAGCTGGGGTATATCATTCCTAAGAGAAGGTCCAGTTTTTATTTATTTATTTATTTATTGCATCTCACTATACATAAAACACCTTTTTTCACATAAAAATCAACCTCACTAGGACTTAGCCTGTATCGAAGTTAACAATTTACATTTGAGTGAAGCAAACATAAGAGTATCACAAACATAAAGTAATTCTACATAAAAACACAACATTTTTCAAAATTAAAGAAAAAATGAGTATTAGATGTGTTACCAGATGGGTAATTTGACAGTATATTTTAACAATATTTGAACCATAACTAATCATTAATCATTATTCAAAAGAAGAAGCGAAGTAGATAATAAAGACAGATAGGGTGACATTCAGTTTTTAGCAAATGGGACTTATATAAAATCTTAGTTTTATTCAATTTTCCAATTATGTCCTAAATCCTGTATCTAAATTTCGCTAATAAACAATTATATAATGTTAATTAAGTGTTAATCTCGAGTGACCTACCAGGTAAGTATTGTACTGTATATTATCTCCATAATAGTTAAGTAATAACATAGATCACTGTAGAGATGTATTATAAGTTTGTACAGCGCCTTTGAGGTGAGGTTTGAGGATTTTGCACAAAAACGGCTCTATACAAGTCATCCAATTACTATTATTATTTATTATTATTATAGCTAAGATTATCTGTGACAGTTTCACTTGATTAACTTTTTTGCTGTATTATAAAATTATTTACAAAATAAATAAAAACAAGTTTTGTGCTTGAAATCGAACGTTTCTAGACTCCGTTTTCAAGCGATTTTAATGCCTATTACCTACAATATACGGTATACCAAGAATACACACATTTTTGGATTATAGCTTCCTCTTAAACACTCCTAAGAACAAACTTTCACAATCAAAGGGTACAAACAAAGAACCATAAATTTGGATAATGATATATAATATTTTGATTTTTTTTTATTACGTTTTTTATATATTGATGTCACTAATTATAATCAACTTAATGCACATTATCAATTTTATCTTGCAACCAATCTCTGAGCACCGAGATATCCACATAGACAGTAGGATCTCCGTTCAGCCCGCAATTCCAGTGCATGTGAAATAGTCCAACCAGTTCTTTATCAATGACCAGAGGTCCCCCTCCATCCGAATTGCAGGGACTATTCCCTGGTGCTGCCAAGTTACCGGCACATAGGTCCCTGTCGGTGATGTTCTGATTATATCCTTGGAAGATCTGATAACATAGATCGTGGTTGACCAGTGGAACTGATACCATTTTCAGCCACCATTTAGGGTTCCCAGGCACCTGAAATTTAAAGAAATTTACAGCTATTGACTGATGTCCCTTTGATTTGAGATAAATGGCAAAAATGGGTGCTTGTATCCTAGATCATCTACAAGAAGTTGGAAAACGTATTCAGTTGTCTAATATAGAAAATTTTGTTTAATATGGTCTTTGGTTGTTTTACCCGATGGACGCTGTTGTATCATAATTGAGATTTGGACCGATGTCGCGACTGTCGCAATAATGATACATTAGGTTTCATGATCGGTAAAGTTTAATTTAATTTACAAGAGTAGATTATAGTACTAGTAGTTCTGTGAACAGTACGAGAACTAATTTTCTCTCATTTGAGAAATTAAAACCAAAATTTCCTTCTCAATCAAATGTTTTTTAAGTAGGTGCTTAAATACTTATCTACTTAAATCCATAAATTTAAGGGACCTTTTTTATTTCAAATAAGGAATTATACAATTTGTCCAAAGGAACGTCACCGTATCATGACAATTATTTTTTCAAACTTTCTTCAGGCTGGTAAGTACTAAAAAATTGCAAATAAGAAAGTGCAAATCAATAAGACAGAGAAGAATGTAAAATCTCACATATTGAAAATTAATCATCACTGAACCATTAAAACACCACCATTTTGAAACGGAAACGGAACTTACAAACAAATTTACAAACTGCTAAAATTCAAAACGTTTTCGTTTCAAAATCTTCGGTACGCTCAGTCAAAAATTCAAATAAATAATACGATGCATATTTGACTGTTCCAGAGTTGTAGACATTCATTCTTGGTGAGAAACAACCATTGAGAATCGAAACAGCAACAGTGTAAGCTCGTCCTTAGTTTAACTGCGTAGAGATGTCACCACTTTAGCTCACTGCTCGTGGACTTGCGCTACCCGCAGTTGTATAGAAAGCCCGGGCCGCTCTTATTTCAGCATACTTACCTGGCGTAGGGGACACCGTGATCACTAAGGCGGTACCCCCAGGGCGAGGCTCTTCCATTGCACTTCGGTTGGGCTGACCCTTGCGATTATCCCTAATGCGGATAACTCGGGCGCGTAATTTTTGATAGTCGGGACTGCGTACGCGCTGTCCCGTCCTTAAATATACTAGAGGTGGGTCCTATGAATTAGAGGTGAGTCGTACTAGCTCTTCTTGGTACTCGGAACAATTGGTACAAGTATGAATAAATACCTAGTCCAAATACCTGTTCCCTAGTATTACACTTGCTCATTACATGGGGGGGGGGATTGTTAGAGAATTTCTAAAAAAGTAATTCCCACAAAAAAATGTGATTCCCACAACGACTTTTCAAATTCATTATGGGGGGGGGGGGTTGCTAGAGGTTTTCAATTTCAATGGACTCTCCGAACGAACCGGTTTCGGAGATTCTCATCTTACCTAACCTAATTAATTTGATAAATGAGTCTTAGCACGGAGAACTTGCTACCTAAATAAGAGGCCCCAAGAAGTTAAATTATTAAATGACTGTCATCCCATACAACGAAAGCGAATTTTCATTTTATAATGAAAATTAGAATGGTAAAATTTAAATTTCCCAGATGCAGATTGCCTTTTATAGTAATTAACTAACTAACTAACCATCACGCCGTTTCCCCGCAGGGGTAGGCAGAGAGGACGGACCGCCAAACAACTCGGTCTTGGCACACATTCCTTGCCTCATTCACCTTCATACATCGTCTCATACATACTCTTCTATTGTTCTGACTCTTGACATGGCCCGACTCAAGTATCTGATTCACTTGGTCGTGCCATGTCTTCCTCGGGCGTCCCCGACTTATAGTAATTAAGGTGAAACAAAAGGACGACACAGTGCTACTAATAAACATGGACAGAAATAAACAACATGGCCAACACAGATACATCAATGAACTAAAAGAAGTGGTTTTTCATAAATTTACTACTTAACACTATGTTTAAAAAAAAAATTATTATATACAATTCTGCATAAAAAACAAGGAACACTAAAGAAAAATAAATTATAATCTACTCTAAGCAAATACACAACAACATATCTGCAATATCATATGTTTAGTGATAGAAAGCCAAACAGAAATAAAATACCTATACATTACAGTAGACAAATTAATGGATAAAATCGTCCACACACATTAACGTACTCAAAGACAGAGTGAGGAAACTAAGATACATCATAGATTCAAAAAAATAATAATTAAAAAATAATTCCACTTAAATCATATAGGTACATATTCATCAGAACTTCTGTTTAAAGAATTTAAAGTCAGAAAACTAAATGCATTATTTTTATATCACGTAATTTTACAAATTTACAAAGAAAATAGTCTAAATAAAACTGCACCTTTTAAAATAATAGAAAACCCAGATAAACATCAACTCTCACAACTCGAAAAAGTAATTAAAAAAAACAGTGCAATTCAACTATAAATATCTTGGAGTGAATTTTTTTTTAATACATTATCAGAAAGTATTAGATATAACAATAAACATTTTAAATACCACCTTAAAAATACACTGAAAATATAAACAGAATACTCATAGTAAAAATAACGAACATAATATTACACCCCCACATAGACAAGCCAAGCTTTATTATGGTGGTGTATCTCAACAACAAAGATTTTAAATGCCAACAAAGAACACAGTGAAAATATTTTTTTATAAAGCCCTAATATTTTATTTCTAGATGGCGCCACTTTCGTTCACAGTTCGCACAAGATAGCTTCCAATTTTCGAAAGCGAGAAATAATACATTAGCCGTGCACTAATTATGTGCACTAGGTAGGAAGCGCCCGGCCGGACCTCGTCTCCGGCGATGCTTTTGTACTCTTGCTAAAACCTTTTTTAACTGGTGGACGCATACTGTCGGAATTTATTGACAATACCAGTCGAGATCGCGCTGATCGCGATCTACTAAATTCAGTATCATATCCTTTCTCGCTTACTCACCTACATAAGAAGAGTGTTTCCCTAATATTCAAAGATTAGGGAAACACTCTTCTTATGTAAGCGAGTAACGAGATGCCTATACATATGCCCCGCCCTCGGTATGAATACGCGAGACGCGAGACGCGCAAGACTAGCAAGACGCGTAAGACGTCCAATACTCGCAAGACGTGCAATACTCGCAAGACTCGCAAGACGTCCAATACTCGCAAGACGTGCAATACTCGCAAGACGTACAATACTCGCAAGACTCGCAAGACGTGCAATACTCGCAAGACGCGCAAGACTCGCAAGACGCGTAATACTTAAGAACAAATACTAAGTACGAAAGTCTCTTTGAAATATCTGTTCCAAACATCTGTTCTAGTAAATACGCTTCACCTCTACTATGAATACTTTTCGTTACTGGGTACAATGAGTACAGGTACACAAAAATACCGGTTACAAAATACTCAAAAGTATTTTATACCGACCTAAGGATTGATTAAGAATAAGTAAACTGTACTCACACAATTTCTACCCACAAATTTTCTACGAAAAATTGATTCCTCACATTTGTACAAGGTTAATCTTTTTAAAATCTTATCTGCATTTAACCGAAGGTTTCCAGAGCCGAATTAGTTAAAAAATAGCATTCAATAAATTTAAAACTTTACAATTATAAAGTTCCCAATTATGTATACAACCTGCACACATATGTAATGCATTAATAATAGTTATTTTGCATTTGTGTAATATCATATTGAACTGTTTTTTTAAAATAAATTAATTTTTTTTCACCTATTATAAAAACTTGTAAAATCGTCATGCATATTCTATTATAAATGAATTTGTTTATTTCTAACCTATCTCAGATACTTGTCAACATTTTTTTATTATTCTATCAGGTTCCCGAGAGATTTGGAGCGACGATAAAACTGGGCCAAAGTGATTCGTAATTTGGGTTGAAAACCTAAAGACCACCTTGTTATTTGTTCTGCACATTTTACTGTTTCTTTTGGAGAAAAAATAATGTTTTTTTAGTTCAAGTACTAGGTAAGTATATAAATATTGATATAATAACAATTTACATTTGATCATGGACTTACTTCTGAGACTGAATAAATATTATATAAGTGATGTATTTGCTAATAAAAAAAATATAGTGTTGCCAAAATGTATTTAACATGATGAATCGCAATGCGGCCCTGTACCTACTTACCGCATTACCATGACAGCTAGTTGAGGGAGGAGCCTAATTATCAGGTACATCAAAAATATTATTCATTTTGCAGTATAGAATATGGGTTCAATTGTCTTTCAATGGCGGTCTCTGTGCACTGCGGTTCTTCCGATTACCGGAACCGGAACATTCATTTTTGATTCTAATATCGATGGTTTCAGTGACAGCAAAGTAAAAAATAACCGCGACAGGAATATCGATCCTGAATTTCCTAGAAAAATTAACCGGTTTCTCAAAAAGTATGGTCGGGGTCTTTAATCTATTTTTTGTTTTTAATTTTGTTAACTCTCTCTAATATTGACCATCTAAAAATATCTGTGCACGCGGCCAATAAAGGAACTGTAGACACCATATTTTAATCATTTTCTTTTCATTATTTTCAATCGAGGTCCTTCAAAATTTTGTTATTTTTTTATCAAGATCAAACTGAGCTGCCATCAGTAATTACAAAATTATTACAGTAATTACAACACCTGGAGGTTTCGCTAGAATTTCGAAATGCAAAAGACCTAAATGTTTTAACAAAAATAGGGTTCTTCCAATATCCAGCTAAATATTATGATTGTGACATCCTTTGTATCATATTTGCGACAGCCGCATGTGAGACACTCAACCAAAATCTCAAATATACAACCAGGTTAAGGTAATACTATACTTCTTACTGCTTGAGTTCCATAACCAGTTACGGTAGCCCAGGTTCCTTCTGGGTGGATTACACCCTTGCTAACGAGAGCAATTGGTGCAATAAGATTGGTGATCTTGTAGGGCGATTGGAGCAACACCACAGCGATGTTATAGTCCCTGTCTTCAAACTGTTCGTGATATATGATCTCTTTAATTTCTGCAATCTCTCCTCCCTCCAACGCTTCGCTGCTTCCAGCTCTTACTTTCCTGAATGTGTGCGTCCCACTAAATTTTAAAAAAAATCATCTGATTATTTACAAAAAAATGAAACTGTCATGAATGTTTTCTGTGTACAATAACAAGTAAATCGGAATTCATTTGTACTGATGAAAACCATTCGTCCACCAGTGACAAGATTTTTTTCCCGCCGACAAACCGTTCATGCGCTGCTGTCATTGTAATTTCGCACAAGCGATTTTTTTTGTTATGCGATTTAAACCTGTATGCCATGAGTAAGTGCATAGTTTTTTTATCAGAATCGCTTGTACTTAAAATACTTTAGAGTTAATTTTTTATTCCTTTTTGATTTCCCTCAAAAAGGGTCTGGTGTTCCAAAGGTTAAAGAAAAATGCATAAAAACGTACTTAATAATATCATTACATATTTTATGTATTTAAAAAAAAAATTATCCTATTATTATGAAACTAAGGCAACTCGCTCATGTGCGCACCTCCATATACCCTAATGAATTTTGATGTACGCAACTGTTGCCGCAACTAAAGTCTCTCGTGTGCGGCCCACCTTACTTTTAAATCCGGACAAAAACCACCTCCCTCGCGTTCCAATCTTCTTCCTTCAATTTAAGCAACACCAGAGAGGCACAACTAGCCTAATGTCAATGGCATCAGCTAGCCGAGATTCAGTAACAGGCTTTCTTGCAGGCGTGGCAAATATAACTGTTACAACCTAATTGACATCCTTTTTTCTTTAAACACCAACAATATTGACAATGTTCGTCGTATCGTAAAGATGCTGCAAGACCATTGACTAAATAGACTTCTCTTAATTGTGTCGGAACGGTGACTGAAACGACGTAAGTAAAGAAAGCGTCTACAAAAATATGTGGTATATTGAACGGACCAACAGTTGAATTTGCTATAGCAGACCTAATAAATCAACATCTCAGATGGGTATATTTTAATTAACTATGATGAATATATAACTAAAATCTCACATGGTTTCAGAGGAATATCTCGGGGAGTCACTAATTCACTGTCAAGAATAGTAAAATCTAGTCCTTATCTTTAAAAAAAATATAATACTGAATTGAATGTGAATTAATTAAAATGTGAGCCTCAGTCAAAACCCCGTTACATGTAATGATGTCTCCACTTTATTTTTAATAAACTCAAAAAAAAATACGGTATGTAGTTATAAGGATCTGCATATTTTTCTGATGGGTACAGATAGAACTATAGAATTAGAGGCGCTATTGCGGACTAATATCTCGTCATAACGTGTTGCACAATTAGAACGCGATAAGCGGTGCACGTAGGCCGGATTCGATAGTGTAGTTAGAGCGTTGGAGGTTAATTGGAGGTAAAAAAGAGGAACGCATTTTTTTCGCTTCATGTCTCATCTAAATATAAAATTGCAATATGTTAATGTTAATATTGCAGTGAGTGGAAAATCGATTGTTTAAATCTTTGAATGCGCTTTTCTCGAAACGGTTGTTTTGAACCATACGACAATACAAGAAGTGAGGTGACGATTGGTATTTTTACCTGAGAAGCCTGGCGGGAACTGCTATGAGGTCGTCTCTAATAAGTGCTCCAGAAGTCTCGAAGTGATAGTTGTTTACATCGTCCCCTTCAACGTTGGAGTACAGAATGATGGCATGCCATGGCGCTTGGTCTATTGCCACACCATCTCCTCCAAGTATTCTTTGATGAACGTCTTCTGCTCCTACAAAATTATTAATAAATACCCCATTAACTTTAAAACTCATAATGCCAGGTGCGGTGTCGCAATATGCACCCGTGGATTTAAGCTTTGTCCATTGGAATCTGCTTCTGTTAGTAAATTTAAAAATATAATATATTTAATTTTTTTATTCACATTTTTTCAATATTGTGGTTTCATTACTTACCTGAAGAAAGATTGAAAAAAGAATTATCATTGAGATAGTAACGTTTCATTGAACAAATTGTATAATTCCTTATTGGAAATAAATAAATAAAAATGTTATAATTAAATGGGTAGATATTTAAGTACCTATTTACAAATCTTAAAATTTCTGGGTAAAATTTGAAGATTAATTAAATTTTAAAATTAAATGAGAGAAAATTAGAAACATACTTTTTTGGACGCGAGATTGAATGTTCACAGAAGTAGTTCATGTTTTTCTTTTAAAATATCTATCGCTATGGTTAAAAATGAAAAAAAAAAACAACAAAAAAAGAAACATTAAATATAAATAATGATTATGATAAAAAGAGTAAAAAAAGGTTTTTAAAAAAATATTGAACTCTTTTGGTATTTGTTTTCAATTATAAATAATAATTCAAATAATGAAATAGAATAACTAACGTGTATTGAAAGTGTCAACTTACCCAATGTAGAAACAGCAACACAGATACAAAATATAATATTGAAAATCATTTTGAAATTGATTTAATATCGCGTTGGTACGGTAGATCTCATTGAATTATATAATAATATGTGACCATTATACTCGCAATATAGTATTATTATGTCAGTTCTCGGGGACATATTATTAAGACAACTTATCTTTGATTTTGCAGTAGGTAATTCCGATATAAAGTGTTATCATTTAATTTATATTATGTGTTGTCGAATTATGCAATTAGATGATATTCTGATTTGTGGGTTTTTTCTTCTCGTATAGAACAATAAAATTTAACATGTTTGCATGGCAACCGACGTTTGTCTAGAAATGGGAAAAACCAAAAAAATACGTTTATATTGTGTATTGCTTTTTTTTGTTTATTTTAGAAATAAGGGTAGTACATATAAAATAGTATTTACATTGGGTTTGTACATATTTTGAAATTCGAATAATACTCTTCCATGGAGGCGTTAGATTGTGGCATAAATAAACTTCTGCTTGTGGTTGGAAGAGAAGTGTACAGTACATTTTTGTAATTATTTATAGTTTTTTTTGTTTATTTCGTTAAACTAAATATAATTAAAATCAAATTTAATATAATAATTATTAAATTCTGCAAGTATTTTTTGGTTTTTGTTATTGTTTCTGTTTCGGCTTTCAAGGCCATTTACAAACTGTGGTTTTAACCACGTTTAGACGACTTATTTATATGATTCTATTTTGAAATTGAAATTTAATATATATATTTATAAGTAATAAAATAATAATTTTTAAATTAATAATTTCACAGTGTTCAATGTATTATTTTTGTACACCTTCAGTATCAGGCTCCGCATTCTGAATTTCTATCAAAATATAACAGTAGTTCTCTTAGACTCTTTATGTTTTTAAGCTCTTAAAAGTATGTGTTATTTTTTAAGAAAATTCATATACAATTGGCGGGTTATGAAAAAAAAATTACAAAAGTATCCAATAAATGCAGTATTTCTTTTAATGCTACTTAGGACTATGTTTTTTTCTAGAGATTTGTGCTATATTTTAAATAAATCATGTTTTTTAAAAATATTTTTGCTAACGCTAATTAATTGATATATTTTTTTAACATTTGTATTATTTACATGTCTCCCTTTCTAACAATCTTCTTCTTCATTTTTAAACCGTACTACGGAGCCTTAAACAGAGGAAGATTTTTCTGGCCAACCAAACCAAACACCACATGTTTAAAATAACGACCCCAAGGGTTAAAACCGGTAAAAAGCAACGATAATTCCAGTAAATTCCAGGTAAATAATTAGTTAGGTACGAATAAGAACATTTTACTATTTGTATATCCATCATTCATGGTAGGATTTGTAATTCACTTATTTAACCTTTCGGACAGCGTTACAAAGTCCACCATCGGGGCAGATGATTACACATGTTGGCAGTCTGAATTCTTGACAAATCAGTTTTAATTTTGAAAATGACCCTTCAATTCAAAGCAAATTTGAGTTCTTTGAACCAGAGTTTCAGAGAAGCGGAATTTTTGATGATTTGTAGTGTTTTGCAATGTACAAAGTTATGCATTTTAAACTAACTACGCAGAGAGGACAGACTGCCAAACAAATCGGTCATTCACACACTCCTTGCCTCATTCACATTCATACATCGTCTCATACATACTCTTCTATTATTCTGACTCTTGACATGGCCCGACTCGAGTATCTGATTCACTTGATCGTGCCAAATTATTCAATCAATTATTAATGGTAACTTATGTATTTGCGCAGAAATACGTAAAATACTAAAATGAAAAGTATTTAAGCTAATATAAGGAGGATAGTAATTTTGGGTACTACATACTCCACCACTTGGCTGCGGGATTGTTAGAACGATATGAAGATGACGGCGATGGTTGCGAAAATCGAGAGTTATGATCAATATCGACCGAAGTATGCCTCATTGAAATTCTTGGAAGAAACCACCGTCATTTGTGAGCAGACAGGGACCGGGTGGTTACCGACCATTAGACCACGGGAACATTAGGCCACCAGACCAGAAGGTATCTAAAATTCGGGTCGCTTAACTGTTTTACAGCTTAACTCACCTTTGGCATTGACCTTTCATGATAGAAATAATACATTATTTTAAAATAAAATAAAAATTGGCACAGGTATTAAAGGTTTAGAGTTCATTGTATTATTCATTATTATTGATAGAACGTCACAAAGAATGTGGAATAGAAGAAGAAACAAATGATCAAAAAATTAGGTTGTCACGATCTACAGGGTTTTCCAATAAGAGGTGTTATTTTGAATAGCCCGTTATTTCGGTAGATGTTACTTTTGAAGCTGTCATTTTTTGACATTTGACAAGTAGAAACTACGCCATTAATAAAAATAGAACGATACACGCTTCAACAACGCATCGAAATTATTAAAATTCACTTGAATGAATCAAATGCAAATCATCTTGAGTGATGAGGCCCATTTCCACCTCGGTGGCTTCGTCAACAAGAAAAATTGTCGCATCTGGGGCGGTTTATGGTCCGGCGGAGTCATTGGACCTTACTTTTTCGAAAATGAGGCTGGAGCAACAGTTACGGTGAATGGATTGCGCTATCGAGAGATGATTAATGAATTTTATGGCCGGGATTGGATGATATTGATCTGGACAACGTTTACTTTCAACGAGACGACGCTACGTGCCACTCAAGCAACGAAACCATTGATCTTTTACGATTGAATATCAAAATAATACCTCTTATTGGAAAACCCTGTATATTATATTATTATACTGTAGCCATCAACCAAAAAATTCTAGACAGGGCGTGTTGATGTTAAAAATGACACCAAAATTATTGGTTCTAAAAATTGCATTACGAAAACATTAATCAAAAAGAAATTGCAATATTTCGCCGACCAAAATCGAAAGAAGAATTACTTTTTCCCTTTTGTGTTCTACAAGGACCAAATTTGTCTCCCAATATAGTATGTTTTCGCAGCTGGCAACAGAATCAGAGAGTTTACTTATGAAATTTTCCATTACTAGGCCTAATTATTTGACCGAATTTGTAAGACACGCCATATCTATAGTATCGTATTTATCGGTGACTGTAACCACTACCGTCTACATAAAATATTATACAACTAGCGCAGACCCGTGAAAAATCACCGTATATTTATTTATTGGATGATTTGTATAGCACCGCTTTTGTGAGATATCACCTCAGGGGCGCTTTACAGTTAATGCAGATATTACAAAAAAATATAAATATTACAAATTGAAATTGAAATTAAGTTAAATAAAATGAAGTACAGAAACAGGTGACACGAAGATGGAGAATCTGCTGCAAGAATCCTAGGTGGTGAGGAAACTGAACCAGCTGCTGCAGCGAGAGAGTGCACCGCATCCACCAACAGTGTCAGCACGAGGTTCGTCATCCGTCCAGGTATGTGTCTGCTGCTAATAGAGCGCTGACACAATGTCCTCTCATGGATTCCAGACCTTGGCAGCACCGCTGTGACATTCTAATTTATATTATAATTGTAGTGTTAGTAATTTCATGTTAGTCAAAAGCGCATGCAGTTGAAGATTCACAATATCCGACTTTGTATGTAACATTTGTAAAAATTAAATTATTTTCTGGTCAACAAAAAAATAAACATAAAAACATACAATTCATAACAATGAAACAAAGTACTAAAGAAATTCTTGCAAAAAAAATCTGGTAAATTTATTACGTGTAGGTAGGTACTTTATAGATTTATCGCTATCATTAGTTCCAATTTTGTAGATACTTCTTAGATTTGAAAATGACATTTAAATTCATAGCGAGTTCATTAAACAAGGGTTACATACAGACACACAGTCGGAAATGGTATTTTTGAAATTTAATAATTCAGATTAAGGCCAAACGTTGCTCAAGTTAGCAAACAAGGTGAAGAAATGCGGTCCGGCCAAGTTGAGAATGGCGAATGTCTCTTCTTCTTGTATCACAGCATCTTGAACGTTTTCGGCTAGTGGCGCAAGTAGTTTTGTAAGTTGTTAGATGTTTTGGTCCGCCTGATTCTTTAGAAAGTAATTTGTATTTTATCTCAATCCAAGACTTCAAGTCAACAGCAAACAAATTCAAAGATCAATGAAAAAAGATAATAGACGAACAATATTTTAAATGTGCGTTAATTCACTCAAAGAACAACAATAATCGTTTTGTAATGTTTTAAAAGGCAATGTGCTAAAGGCATTCAAATATTAATCAATACCAATAAAAAATGTATATGTAGGTAATATGGACTCCTGGGAACCGTGTTAACTGTATTCTTCGAATTGACCACAAGAGAATAAATTTTTAATTAGCATTTATTGATAACAATATAATATTCAATGGTTTGTTATAACTTTTAAACTACTAAAATGTAGGTGTAGGTGCCTACATTGAAAAAAAATACATTATTCATAATTTAATTGTAACCAAACATTAACGTGGCTCAAGAATTTGTATGCTCCTTGGATAATTGAAAAAAATACTAATTATTTCAGTCAGAAAGGTAGGAACTAGCCATGACCGATCTTTCCTCCGGTTATCGGTTTAGCAAAATAAACTTATCAAATATAGTAATAGGACCCTCCGACTTGCCCTTAGTTCGCAAACGGTTTATAAGGAACCAGAATTTTTTTTAAATTTCCATTACTTTTGATGCCAATAATCTGCAGCGATATTCGAATCCTTATGCAATTCAATCAAAGATTTCTTTAATAGTTGGTATAGGTTAGTAGCAGGGATTGGTACCAATCCCTGTTAAACCTAGTGCAAAAGTCCGAAAACAGGTATCTTTCTGTCAGATCAGTTTCTACAGCATTTGCAACCAGTATAAAAGTCCGAAAACAGGTCTCTTTCTGTCAGTTCAATTTCTACAGCATGTGCAACCAGTATAAAAGTCCGAAAACAGGTCTCTTTCTGTCAGTTCAGTTTCTACAGCATGTGCAATCAGTATAAAATCCGAAAACGGGCCTCTTTCTGTCAGTTCAGTTTCTATAGCATGTGAAACCAGTGCAAAAGTCCGAAAACAGGTCTCTTTCTGTCAGTTCAGTTTCTATAGCATGTGAAACCAGTGCAAAAGTCCGATAACAGGTCTCTTTAACTGTAAGTTCTTTTCTACAGCACGTCCTGTTTTAATAAAGATGGCGGTGGTGTGTGAGTTTTTGTAGTATCTACCAACCTCCAACAAGTAGGCATCTATATACCTGGAGAATTGAAGTAGGTACCTGATCTCTTCATAATCGATGTAGGTAGATATCTACTTCAATGATTGAACTCCTGCATCATTGAGCACAATCACGTGTCTACATATGGCTTTATCCACGGCCTCCAATTCGTACAAAACTAAATGTGTTTTCGCGCCGTCACCCATCAAGGGCCGGCCCGGCAAATGAGTCGGCAACAATTTGCCACTCGTGGTCGATTTTTCTTCCTGCCTAGAGATGTGCTGGAACCATTAAATAATGCAATATCGATTCATCCCCTCGTTCCGAGGGGCATTTCCCGGAGGATTGATTTACGATGCTCCGGCATTTATTGCAAGCTGCACTTAACTGCGGGGAGGGGGGGCTCGGTGGAATAATGGATAACATGTCAAATCTCCGGTTTACTTACACAATTAATAGCCTAGAAATCTTATTGATATATTGTGATAGTGTTTTACAATATGTCATTTGTATTTGACTTAATCTAAAGAAGATGCCTTCAAGACGGTGGAATGTTAGTTATGAAAATATGGGTGGCTGGTCGTTTTAGAGGTCAATTTGCATCCTTCAGTATATCATGTTGAGAATCTGGACCCACGCGTGCCATTACTGAGAACCCTGAGTCCCTGTGCGATTGCTGAGAACCTCCTAGTATCAAAATCCCTGCCTGCCAAGACCCTGTTTTCTCATGCTTAGAATCAAGGTCCTGGGTGCCAACGCTAAGAATCAAGACCTCGCGTGCCAATGCTGAGAATTGAGACCCCTTGTAACTTATTCAGGAGGTCTATCATACGATATTATACATAAAAATAACTAAATACGTCATCTATGGTCAGTTGTCGATATTTGCGAACACTGTCAACGATTGTATCAGATAATCTTCGGTTAACTGTCAATATACATTTTTTTTAAATAATTTCATTCGTTATGCAAAATAACTGGCTTATTAATGAATGGAGTTGAACTAATGAAGCTCTTAGAATTGAGAGAAGTCGTATATGTGGCGAGTTGAATCCGTTCGTTCGCTACATTGGTTCGGGCTTGGATATAGGAAATTTGTTCACATAACAAGTTGTACCTCGTTCACTGATTAACTCCATTTTTAATGTAATGAGGAGTGCTATTGCACATTAAGGTTAGTATTTCAATTCAACATAGTTTAATTATTAATATTTTTACACAGCTGCCGTTTGGACGTTTTGGAATGTCAAATTATAGACAATTTTTTATTTATTGGTTTATCAATATTTTCTGCTTCCCCTTACTTACGTTTTGCATGACCTTGATTCTTCCTACACAAAATAAGAACACGTGAATTCACTTAAATGTTTACCTTAATATTCCTACTACTTAAGTGAAAATATAATATCTTGTCCTGATTTGAAGTCAGACAAAATAATTCATCTATTATTCTCGTCCCAAACAATAAACTTATATGTATAGCAGCTTCAGTTAGCTGGGGTAGGTCTCCTATATAAGCAGCATAAATACGGGAATAACCAAAAAGGGTTCAAGGGAATATAACAATAATAAATCGTACAAATATAAGTACACTATTTCAATGTTTTGCTTTCAAGTTCTGCAAGCATCTCACAGCTTAACCATAGTATTAAACCTTTAGTAGGTTTCTTCTTAGTTCAGTTTTATGATTTTTTTAAAGTTAACTACCAGTAGTACTGTGAACAGTAGACTTCGAGTCCAAAAATAGTTAATTACCAGTAGTTCTGTGAACAGTAGACTTCGAGTCCAAAAAAAGTTAATTACCAGTAGTTCTGTGAACAGTAGACTTCGATTCCAAAAAAAGTTAATTACCAGTAGTTCTGTGAACAGTAGACTTCGAGTCCAAAAAAAGTTAATTACCAGTAGTTCTGTGAACAGTAGACTTCGATTCCAAAAAAAGTTAATTACCAGTAGTTCTGTGAACAGTAGACTTCGAGTCCAAAAAAAGTTAATTACCAGTAGTTCTGTGAACAGTAGACTTCGAGTCCAAAAAAAGTTAATTACCAGTAGTTGTGTGAACAGTATACAGTAGTACAAAGTGTTTTCCTATTTTACTCTTATTTAATCATTAAAAAAAAAAAAATTCCTCTGAAATCATGTAAGGAAGTACTACTATATAATCTACCTAATAATTTATAAACCATATATTTTGTGTAACATATATTTTTTAAGGAATTATTCATTTTGTCCAAATAAACAAAACTTTTCATAACTATCTCCAGGACCATTCTTTTTTCAAACTTTCTTCAGGCAGGTCCTAGTAAACGCGGCTATTTCGCATTTGAAAAAAAAATTAACAAAACCGTAGTCAAAGTAAGCCATCTCTAGTTAAAGTACGGCTTACTTGAATAATATAGGGAATGCGGCAGATTTTCGAAAACGGGAATGGAACATCTCCTTTTCTTTCTCCCGGTCTGATTCGGACTCATAAAAGTCTTGCTATGTCATTTTGTATTGATATGAGATATATAATTTGAAAAGTGTTAGAAAGAGAGAACAACACGCTTTGTATTTTTAATTTACATTGAACACTACTAAAATATTTGAAATAATTCTGTGAAACAATATTTAGCATTTAAAAGTTTTTCTTTTATGTATTCGATTATATTATTATTCGAATTATAAAACAGTTTATTTAATAATAATTTATAACCCACTATTATTGCACATACGTTCCTATGTTTATAATTTTGTACTACTACTGTTACCAGCTCTGTACCGTTTATGTTATGTTTATGCTTGGTTTGTTTATATTATTTTTATGTTGCATAATCATCTGTATATTTATATTCAGTTATTTGCTGTATTTGTTTATAAGAAAATAATGTAAATTGTATATGTCCAAGATCACCCTTAATGGGCGAAAGCAAAAAAATTAACAATTTATAATAACTTTGTCTAGTCAAGTATGTTTTTTTAGTTTCGTGTAAAGTGGTAATAACAGTTGTCAAACATCGGTAAGCGACTTTTTATAAATTTTTGCGTTCAAAATTAAAATATTTTTTACTGTAGATGTCGATTTGTAATAATAAAATGTGAAAAAGTCTTTAATTTGTTTTCAAGTATTTTTATTTTACAGCAAAGATATTAGAAGAACGAGATATGCTATGTTGGCCGCCGGACCGTAGGCGGAGTACTACCTAATTAGGGTACTTTGAACGGTATCGGGACGTGTACGCACAGAAATCAGTTCTTTGTATTAGTGCGGATACCTTAGCGTAAGCGAAGGTGTGCAGTAGTATTGGTGAACAAAACCGGCGACACTCAGCAAAACAATTCCACACAGTATGAACTGCTCATAGCACATGTCGTTCTTCTAATATCTTTGTTTTACAGTATTTTATTTTTAAATACGTTAAAAACAGCGAATTTATCTGGAAACAAATGTAATGCGAAAATATTTCCCGCGCGATATGCATTTTTTGACAGGAGAAATATATGTTGCAAAATATAGAGGCTTTAGGGGTTAAATGATGACTATATCACCATAAAGCATTTTTCGGCTATAGGGGTTAAATGATGACTATATCACCATAAAACATATTTAGAATGATTTTGAATGACAAAACTTTTTTATCGTGCTTTCTAATACTCACCTTCGTCGATCACACATTTCTTTTTTAAACGCTCTAAGGCTTTAACATTCTTGATGATGCGATCCGATTCCTCAAAGCCTAATACAAAGTATCTACACTTCTTGGCTTAGTAAAGAAAATTATTTTAATTTAAAATATGTGCACTTTTTCTTAACTAGTTGTCTAAATTAGAACAAACGATGGATCATCTAACATTTGTCTAGCTTTTATAAATTTAAAAGTACCATCTTACTTCGGTACTTGCACCCTTTTCAATTCGTTGTCCTCAATTGTTGGTTTTAGAGTTTACCTCTTTTATTGCACTGGCATTACGAGGGAGGAAGAATAAATTCCTGGAATAATAGAAATCATATTTATGGAACGGCGTTTTACCTGTTCCGCTCAAATAATGAATCGGCAGCATTAAAATAAGTGTTTCCCGGAGAGCGGAATCAAAAGCCAGCAGGATTATTGCAGACTATTAATACTCATCGTTTAGGTCACAGGATTGCCTTATTATGTTTTACTAGCGCAGACCCACGGGATATTATAATAGAAGGATTTGTGAAGGTGAAAGTATTGATAAAATATTTCATAATAAGGTCATGTATGAGAGTCTGAGGTACGGAATTTACATTAGAGGTGCAATTGAAAAATGTTATTTATCTTTTAAAAACAAGGTACAGGATCGGCCGTTGAAAATCGTTTGGCGAAAATAATTTATTAATCGATTAGAAAATGGAGAGTATTTCAAAGTTGTCATTTTCCTAGAATCATTTTAGAAATTTGGAGTCCGGGTTAAGAGCATCAGAAATTTATCCATTCAATCCTGAAAAAGTTCTTCTTAAAATTCCTCACAGAGAAGAAGACAACTCTAAAGCGAGCGGCATAGACCAATCTTGAACATCTCTACTGGAATATGCTAGATCAAAGTCTAGTAAAAATCATGACATCCGTCAAAAATTTTAACAAAGTAAATACACATTTCTTAATAGAGAATTATTAAATAAAATTAATTATTTTCTAATTTAGATAGGTACCAGTCAGTCAGACAGGTAACAATCAGTTTCAATTTCGAAAATGACACAAGTTCTAGAGTTCATTGAACCGTAGTTACCCAGAGCCAGAAAGAACAACAAGCAAAGCTTGTATTTTTGATAAGTGTTGTACAAAGTACCAAAGTCTGGAATTGTGGTCAGCTGTACAATTTTATTTTATTTTGTGGGAATACAATTCTAGAGGTCTGTAGTTATATTCGTTATTCTTTTTATTAATAAATAACTACGAAATTTGGCTGAAACGGTTTTTAGTAAGACATCCGAAAACAATAAATAAACTTAGAAAATATAACAAAATGATTTACGAAAGGAAGGTTCGAGAATGTTCCGAAGCGCGTCACGTAGGCAAAATAATTCGATCTCGATGTCGCGGTTGCTGGTACTGTGCTGACCATTTTTTTCACGTTTAGAAAATTCAAGAAGCTTGTTTGAAAACTTCTAGAATAACGCATACCACCACAGGTCTGTTGGAGTCAGTGGATATGTCGCACCATCGATTGGGGCAATTTGTGATTTCGGTCTGATTACTTACTGAATTCATTTAAAGCCAAAAACATACAATTAGAAACCAGTAGGCCAGTGCAATTAGCGATTCGCGATCGAAGTAATTCCGGTAGTCCCAATTTTTTTTATATGTTATATAAACTGATCCCCTGATGTAAAATCTGAGTTTCCGACCTTGGCGCACCTGTGCTCGCGCCGCCATTTTGAAAAAACTGGCCGAAATCGGGCCAAAATCTAGTTTTTCCCAAATACATCATTTCCAATTTGCCGACCCCAACAGCCTACCTAGGCAATGAGTTGGGATAGTGCTAGGAAGAAGAAGAAGACATCATTTCCAATGTAAATTTTGGCTAAAGTATCTTAACAAGTAAAATAGAACATAAAATAACTACAACTTTTGTTGAAACAAATTTCTTCTATCTCTAATAGGTACCGAGGTAGAAAGTCGTAAAGGTGCGTATATTTTTTAAAATCAAGTTTTTTGCGCGACTAGGTTTGGTTTTTTATAAATACCTCGTTTCCAGTGGAATTTCATGAAAAATTTATAGATACCAATTATGTAGAACATAAAATTTCAAAAAAAGCTGTGCAGTTTTTATGTTTATATAGTTTTTTTACTGATATAAAGAATAAACAAATCTAGGTAGGTACGCACAGAAAATCTATCACGGTTTATTATCACGTTATTAGATTTTTGTTTGCATTTTTAAATACATACATCTATAAATTTACTAGAGGGCACTTCGGTATGGGGGGGGCTACCCCCCACCCTTCTACTCCTCCCCTCCTAGATTGGTTTATCTGCATAACATTTGTGAGGGTATCGAGTCATTCTGTGGGATTGAATCAGGAACGTCAGAGCAACATGTAGAGATGAGGCCTATAAGAATTAAGAGGGATGATCGAGACGTTCAAACTCTCATTTATTGGTTTGCTTGCCATGAACCATTTCCTAAAACAAACGTGATTATGTCTATTAGCAGTGGCACAATCGGGGATAGCAAAGTCACTTGTCACATGGCTGAAAAGATGGGGAAATTAGCTATGTCTAAAGTTATCAACCAGAACTTTGGAAACCTTCTGAAAGTGAACTTAAAGAATATTTTCAATATGAACTCTCTCCTGTACCATTGTCTCTTTTCTCAGAGGAAGGCATGCGCAAAGGAACGAAGTCTATATTTTATTCATCATTCAACCCTCTACCAAATAATACAGAACTGGGAAGCAGTAAAATACACGTAATTGATGGAGGATATTTACTGCACAAAGTTGTATGGGGTCGTGCTCAACCTTTTTCAGTAATTTTCCAGCAATATGTCAGGTATGTACAAAATCATTATGGATCCAATGCAGTAGTGGTATTCGATGGATACCCAGATTCTATGGAAAAGAAAAGCACTAAAGGGGTGGAAAGAGCACGGCTTGCCAGAGTTACAACTTCTGCTGAAGTTTTGTTTTTTGAAAGCATGCACCCACAAGTGCCACAGGAAAAGTTTCTGGGAAATGAGAAGAACAAGTCTCGTTTTATTTCCCTACTCAGAACCTCATTTGCACGATCCCACATAACGACAGTACAAGCTGAAGAGGATGCTGACGTTCTCATCGTGAACACAGCAAATTCGTTGTCATCTCAACATGATGTAGTCATAATCGTTGGTCAGGATATTGATCTGCTGGTACTCCTCACAGCTTTCTCACCTCCCAACGTATATTACCAAAAAGTTGGAAAAGGTAAATCACCTAACGCGTTGTACTCGAACAAATGTTTTAAGCACATTGAAATAGTTGAAAACATTTTATTCCTTCATGCCATAAGTGGTTGCGACAACTGGAGCTCCGTTCGGTCAAGGCAAACACAAATTTTGTAATATTCTTCTCAAGAACCACTCAGTGAATGAACTTGTTGAACGTGTATTTCAAGACCCAAAAGCAAAGACAGAAACAATCACTTTGGCTGCCGAACAACTATTTGCACTTTTGTATGGCGGCAACGAGAAATCAAATTTGGAAAATTTAAGGTACATCATTTTTGTCAAAAGAGTAAAAAAGAACAAATTCAATTTATCCAGGCTACCACCCACCAAAGATGCAGTCCAGCAACACGCTTCAAGAACATACTTGCAAGTGCAGACTTGGCTTGGTCACGATAAAGATCCGACTAAATGGGGGTGGAAAAAGGATGCTGTTGGGTTACTTACTCCAGTAACAATGTTGAAGGAAGCTGCACGTCAGGCCTTGCTGAACTTCATATCATGTCAATGCAAAAAAGGTTGCGCTGGAAAGTGCACCTGCAGAAAGTCGGGTTTGAAATGTTCCCTACTCTGCATTCATTGCAATGGCAACTCCTGCGAGAATGCTGTAGAAGCCTTCGTTGATGACGATGACGAGGAATATGATGACCCAGTCGCCACAAATCTGGGTGATAAGACAGATGAAGAAGCTATTCAGGGCCAGAAGTAAGAAACTATAGTCAAGGGCTCGTACTTCTGTCTAAACTGATCTACCATTAATTTTATTTTTTGTTATGCTGACAACTTAACTAATAAAGAAAAGAATGTCAATAAATGTTAATTTTACGAAAATACCATTTTTTTTCTTTTTTATGTACCTTATCATCTTAATTGCATTAATAATCTTAAATGTATGTTGTGATTACGTTGATAGGCATGTCAGACCAAGCTGCGAGCACAAATGTAGTGGCTTGGCCTATTTTAGTGGTCTTCCCATTGGGAATGTATGGCGACCGATATGCTGAAATAGTCTATTTACTATATTTATAGCTAGGTCTAGACACAGGCATGACGATTGTTGTCAACGTATATGTTCTTAGAACAATAATTGTTAAAGAAAAATAAAATCAAGGAATGCCAAGTTTAAAACACCTAACCTCTGTTTCAATTTTTGGCCTGGTTTTGGTGGATTAGAGTTTGGATACGTAATAGAGATAAAAAATATAAATTATATACCTATTTCTTTGACGAAATTTTATTTTCTACAAAATTATTAATTATATATTTTTCACAAAATTGTACTGGAAACGAGGTATTTATAAAAAACCAAACCTAGTCGCGCAAAAAATTTGTTTTTTCAAAAATATACGCACCTTTACGACTTTCTACCTCGGTACCTATTAGAGATAGAAGAAATTTGTTTCAACAAAAGTTGTAGGTTATTTTATGTTCTATTATACTTGTTAAAATACTTTAACCAAAATTTGCATTGAAAATGAGGTATTTGGGAAAAACTAGATTTTGGCCCGATTTCGGCCAGTTTTTTCAAAATAGCGGCGCGAGCACAGGTGCGCCAAGGTCGGAAACTCAGATTGTACATCAGGGGATCAGTTTATATAACATATAAAAAAATTGGGACTACCGGAATTACTTCGATCGCGACCCCCTTTTTGGCGCTAATTACACTGGCCTACAGGGAAATTCTGAGAATTCTGAAGAAATATCTTATTTTGGGAATTTAAGTACACTATGTATATGTAATTTTTTTTTCGCACATAGAATGTAAGTATTTTTGAATAGCCTCCGTGAGAGATTATCATTCAGGATCGAAATTATAGAGTTAAAGGATAGAGTGTTGAATTAATGAATTGTCTTCTGTACACGACAAGATTTATTTAACTATGCGGTATAAGTAAGAATGAATATTTCGAGAGCTTACGTCTATTCTGGGTTCGAACAGGGCTGGTCCTAAGTCACGCGAGTAAAATTTTGTCTCATCTTGTCAAAGCTAATAGACGCATAGGTAGATGATCACTGTAATATACGGATGATTTGTATTTTTGTGTAGCACCGTTTTTATAAAAAATAGTCTCAACGGTGATGTGTTATTGTTAGGTGTCACCATAGACATATGAATATTAGTAGACCTGCCCTAAGTTATTAAAAGCGTATTATCCCCACTCCCCATACCGGTTCCATTGGAGCCGGCTGGGCTCGCGTATGGCCTCAAGTGAAATTTGAAAACGTGACGTCATCATTCTTGTGCGAACTATGGTCGAGGCATCATCGGTTCATTTTACGAAATAACACGGCAAAATGTTGACTTGTACTATTAAAACTTGTAAAAATAGATGTGAAAAAGAGAATAAACCCAATTGCCGTATTACATTCCATATATAAGCATTATTTTACTTTATTTTAAGCATATTCACATCGTATAATATAGATCAGTTTTAGAAACATATTATACTATCACATCGAGAAACGTCTGGACGCGAAACACAAAGCTGTTTGGTTGCTGGGAAGTAAATTATGAACCGAATTTTTTTGCCGAATTTGGACTTCGCAAATTTGTTCATAACGTGGCGAGTAATTTGCGCTCCCATGTAAAAATGTCTATTCATTCAAAAGCAGATTTTACTTTTAAGAAGTAAATGGTGATATTATAATGCGAGATGCCTATTTACTGTCAGATTGATTTATTGACGAATCACAGTCAGCCTTACGCCCTTCGTTCTTCAACAGTTGATTTTACCCCTCGCCATTATCTTCTCGTCTATTAATTCCTATGTCTGTGGGTGTCACCTATAAACAGCGGCTTGGCAATTCGGCGCCCGGAGCGGACTGCTAATTGACCAATTGCGCAGGGTTCGAAATAGATCGAGCGATCACGATACTGTTTATAAACTTTTGACTGTTGCCTTCTCACTCTAATACTGCAGAAGTCAATCTGGTATTTTCTTTATCCCACAGAAACGTTCTTTTAATAGCTGTTTTTACAAAATAGGTAGTTCTTAACGCCTCCTCTTCCGTATCTTATTCTCTATACCTCATTCTGTTACACAAATAAATAAGATAAATCCCGGAAAAAGTTCATGCATTTAATCCAAAATGACGATTGTAATGATAAAAAATGTTGATTAATCATTTAATATCAATTTTACCTAGATAATTAATACTTGTACCGCTTTATCTATATTATTGAGGCATTATTTTTCATGTCTGACAGGAAATCTTGCGTAAATTTGAAACGATTTCTGTGGCACGTTAATTCTATGGGTCGTATTCGATTTTTTTGTCATCTCTATTCATATCAAAACTTCAGACTCGTACAATTTTATTATTTTCTTGTAAGGAATATCGTTACCTGATATTCAAAATATTAATTTAAATTCAATCCCTGTACTACACAAATACGTTCACAAAATATTAAAGATTTATGTGATGTTGAACATTTTGTATTAAATTATAAAAAATATTATAGTCAATTTATTTTGATGATTAAACAATCGATCAAGGAAACATGTCCCTGGTCTAAATTATCGATATTTTCAAGCTTACCGCATTAAATTTTCTGCTGAACGTATTACTATAATCTCAAATGCTTCTAAAGGAATTGTTTAAAATGTACAAGCTATTAGCTAAGTGCACAACCATTCATTTTACAGGGCACTGCCTAGCACCTAGCGGTCAGTAGTAAAACTAGAGCCTATGGATAAAACAGGTGTTTTAATTACCATTGGCTTCCATGACCGTATTTGTGTTGATATTTAGATTGTCAATGTGTGTGATTGATTAGGTTATAAAAAAGCCTCGCTGAGTGGATTTCTCACTTCTTCTCTCCTAAAAATAGTAACAAGTAGTCATTATGGTCAATTGACCACTTGTAAAAGTGTTTTGTCCGGGTCGGGAATAATTTTTATCTCGTAGCATTAAATAAATTAAAAAATGCAGTTTGTGCAGTAAAAACGAAAACCATGAGTATGTTATTTTGAAGAATTCATCAAGCCCCAAACTATTCTCAACATGGTCCTAACGAGCGGATGGATATAATCAGAGGATTTACCAGAAAAAATGAACCAGCACCAAACAAAAGGCTTTTGATGGAAAAAATTGATGCCAATTCCAGAAGAAATACAGATGAGTACCTTTGTGCCTTCCTATCTTTTTAATCATTTCCAAGTTCAAACAAGCTATGTTTTACTGTGTATTTTGCTAATATAATAATTTGAAAAGAAAAAAAACGGCTACCCACAGCATAGATGCAAGTCATTGTGTATTATTATTGTTGGTTTTTTTAAGGTTAGGTAGCTCAAACATATTATTTGTAAGAATTTGTCAAGGTACGGCTGGATTTGGTTATTTCATTATTTGTGTTTTCAATTATAATACGATTGCGCAGAAAATATTTTAAAGGGAACATTTGTTTTTGGTTTTTACGCAATTAAGATGGATAATATGAAATCGCTAATCGCCAAACGAGGGGTTTTAAAAGGAAAACTCACGAGGTTCGGGGATTCAATACATAGTTTATCGTTAAATGAGATCCAAATTAGGTACGAAAAAATTGAAAACATATTAAACCAGTTTGAGTTAATTCAAGATCAAATAGAATCTCTACCAGATTCTGACGACATCGAGAATAATTCCCAAAGGGAAAGTTTTGAGAATCAATATTATTCGATTTTAGCGAAAGCAAAAGAAATGTTACAATCCGTTGAGCAAAACAAGGTAGCAATAAAACTTCCTAACCTCCAATTAAGGGAATTCAATGGTGATCAAAAAACATGGGTAAACTTCTTAGAGACATTCAAAACACTAGTGCATAATAATCAAACGTTAAATAATGTGCAAAAATTCTATTATCTGCAATCCTGCTTAAAGGGGAATGCAGCGAAAGTGATCGCCAATTTCGAAGTATCAGATTTAAATTACGTGTCAGCCTGGGAATTGTTGCAACAAAGATTTGCAAATTTACGAACTACCGTTCATAAGCATATACAAGCTTTGTTTCAACTTAAAGAAATGAAACAAGAGGATCCTGTAGCCATGCGCTATTTAATTGATGAGACTAATGTGAACCTAAAGGCTCTGCAAAATTTAGGCTTAAAAATCGATCAATGGGATGCATTAATTATTTATATAGTTTCTAATAAATTAGACGCAATATCGCGAAAGCATTGGGAACAAACAAAATTACAAGAAGAATTACCAACGTTAGGGGAATTTCTCAAGTGTCTAACGTCAAGGGCGCAAGTTTTAGAATTAATGTTACATACAGAATCGAAAAAAAATGTTACCTACCCGAAAACAAATGGCGGCAACAATAACATTCCTAGAAAGGAATCAGTTTTCTTAGCAGCCGCCCACAATAATTGTATATGTTGTCACGATAAAGGACATAAAATTTATTATTGTAAAAAGTTTTTAAAGTTAAATTCAGGAGAGAGAAGCGAAATGATAAAGAGGTGTAGGGCCTGCTTCAAATGTTTGAGGTTAGGGCATACGGCCCCATATTGTAAAATTAATATGCAATGCAAGCTATGTGGTAGCGATAGCCACAACACCTTATTGCATAAGGGGAATCATCCGAGTAATGATTCCGATAAAAATGGTGAAGCCCGCCCTGGAGGTGGCGACCATATGGAAACTGAACGAGTTTCAGTGTCCAACCACTCCGCCTTGGTGAAGGCTGAAAAAACTGTGTTATTGTCGACAGCAATCATAGGAGTGTTGGATCGCAATAATGAAATGCATAAAGCAAGGGTATTAATTGATTCAGGAGCCCAATCAAATTTTATGTGCGAAAAGTTCGCAATAAAATTGAATTTGAAGTGTGAAAACATAAACAAACCCGTGTCGGGTATACATAATAACGTGACCCATATAAAGAAACGGGTTGCAATTAAAATGAAATCTTTAAAAACAAATTATAAACAAGATATCACATGTCTAATATTGCAGGAAATAACTACAAATTTACCGCAAGCAACGGTGGCCAGGAAGGATTTCAAGCTTCCACCTGGATTGGAATTGGCGGATCCAAACTTCAACATAGCAGCACCCATTGATATACTGTTGGGCGCTGAGAGTTTTTGGGAGATCTTGAAGAATGATCGGCTAAGATTGGATACCGGACCTACGCTCCAAAGGACAGAATTAGGATGGATCATCTCGGGCCCGATCAACGCTCACCATAAAAAAAGGCCAGTACCAGAAATCTGTAGTTTATCAATAAATACATTGTCAAATCAAGTTGAAAAATTTTGGAAAATGGAAGAGGTGTTGCCTCCAAGTTTTCTCCAAGAAAACGATTTCTACATGGACGATCTGTTGACCGGAGAGGACGACTTGGACGCATGCGTCAGGTTGAAGCAACAGGTACATGATATTTTACTGTCCGCCGGAATGACCCTGCGGAAGTGGAGATCGAATATTTCGGAATTGTCATCTGGGTCGGGCCAGGGTGAAATTGCTGGGAAAAGCAATGGTGAACAAATGATCACTAACAATTCCAAAATTGAAAAGATCCTAGGTTTGATCTGGGATAATGAATCAGATTGTTTATCATATGAAATTAAAAGACCGTCAAGTAAGACGGAAAGTAAGCGTCAGATATTGTCGTGCATAGCTTCAACTTTTGACCCATTGGGTCTCCTAGGCCCCATAATAGTGGTGGCCAAATTAATTATGCAGAAATTATGGCAATCAAAAGCAGCATGGGACGACACACTACCTGATGAAATTTTACTACCCTGGAGGGCCTATCTAGGTGAACTATCACAACTAAATGTATTACTGGCAGCTAATGTTCAAGAATGGGAGATTTTCGAAAAATTTTCATCGCTAACCAAATTGAAGAGAATTACCGCTTTGGCGTTGAGATTTATAAATAATTGTCGGAAACCTAAAGATAATATCGGAGGCAACATAACTGTCACCGAACTAGAAGCAGCCTTAAAATGTCTGCTGAAATCATCTCAAGAACATTCCTTTAAAAGAGAATTAAAGGATTTGAAAAATCACAGAATGGTAAACAAAAATAGTAGATTGAAAGCCCTCAATCCTTGTTTATTAAATGGTTTAATTTGTGCAAATGGTAGACTAAAACTAGCTACGTACTTATCACATCAACAAAGGCAACCTGTAATATTATCGCCTACGCATAAATTAACAGAATTAATCATAAGACATTATCATTATGTTCATTTACATGCCGGGCCACAAGCGTTGTTAGCGGAAATACGCTTGAAATACTGGCCCATACTAGGAAAAAATACTGTTAAACGAGTCTTACATAACTGTATTATATGTTTTAGATACCAACCTCGAGTTTGCCAGCAGATTATGGGAAACTTACCTGTTGAAAGAATCACTCCCAGTCGACCATTTGCGGTGACGGGGCTTGATTATGCTGGACCTATTGACATGAAGAGTGGAGCGCTGAGGAAGTCTCCACTTATCAAATCGTATCTTTGCATATTTGTTTGTTTTTCTACTAAAGCTGTTCATTTAGAACTTGTAACGGATTTGTCAAGCGATACTTTTTTAAATTGCTTAAAGAGATTTATCGCCCGGCGGGGTCAACCTGAAAAAATATTTTCTGACAATGCAACTAGCTTCAGAGGAGCTTCCAACAAGCTTCAAGATTTGTATGCCAGTCTAAAGCTGAACAATGACAAAATTCATAGGTTTTTAGCAGATAAAGGTATAGTTTGGAACTTCATTCCTCCTAGGGCGCCAAATCACGGCGGGTTGTGGGAGGCTGCAGTTAAATCTACCAAGTTTCATTTATATAGAATTACCAAGAATAATCCATTACAGTTTGAATTATTATATACCTTACTTTGTCAGATAGAGGCTTGTTTGAACTCCCGTCCTTTAACTTCCTTGTCTGATGACGTCAACGACCTACTCCCCCTCACCCCCAACCACTTCCTTATGGGCACTGAGGTTTCTATCATCCCTGAAGTGGACGTCCGCGAGCTACCAGAGAACAGACTAAGCCAATATCAAAAATTAAATGCCTTAATTCAAACTTTCTGGTGTAGATGGAAACGAGATTACCTTGCTGAACTACAAAAACGGACCAAATGGCAGGCCAGCAGCCAAGAAGTCATAAAAAAGGACGATCTGGTCATCTTGAAGGAGGACAATCTGCCTCCTGCATTATGGAGAATGGCGCGCATAACAGCAACTCATCCAGGACCTGATGGCGTAGTGAGGGTGGTTACCCTCAAGACGTCCCAAGGCATTTTTGTGCGACCTATCACAAAAATATGTTTGATGCCTATAGAATCAAACCAGGATCTGCATCTCCCGACACGGCAAACTACAGACCTTCCCAAGATCACAGCCTAATGTAACCAGGGCTGAACCGATGCTACCACACAGGACTACTGACCTTAGAGCATCGCTGTGGTTGACCAACCTATATCCAGAAGCCACTGGGGCTTCCAGTCAACCAGGACCAGGGGTATTCGCTGCCTACCAGGACAGGGCACCCTTAATATGAGACTCAACCCCCTGAGTTAACATGTACCACCCTTGACAGGATGATCACCACTGGACCGAATGCAGAGTGAACGGTCTACACAGTGCAGTGATTACAGTGTTTTTGTGTTCTATTAAAAGAAAAGAGTCAAGTATGAACTCATATAAAAAAAAACAGACTTCAGTTTTTGAACTGCTCTATACGGGAGCTAGAATATTAGTTAATTAAGTGATCTATATGTGTAAATGTTATTAATTTTATGAATTTTATCAATTTTATGAATTATCAGGTTATGGGTTTATTAATTTTATGGAATAATGTGATTAATTTTATGGATTATGTATTTGTATGAGGATTATTATATTTTTGATTGTTTTAAATTATATTCCCGATCCCTTCCGGTTTAGGTAGTTTAGTTATAATGAACTATTTTAATATTTGTTGAAAGTTTTTTTTATTGATATCGAAAAAAAAACCCACCAGTTTTTTTTTTTTTTTCTCATCCCGGCGGTGGCAATATGTTTAAAATGTACAAGCTATTAGCTAAGTGCACAACCATTCATTTTACAGGGCACTGCCTAGCACCTAGCGGTCAGTAGTAAAACTAGAGCCTATGGATAAAACAGGTGTTTTAATTACCATTGGCTTCCATGACCGTATTTGTGTTGATATTTAGATTGTCAATGTGTGTGATTGATTAGGTTATAAAAAAGCCTCGCTGAGTGGATTTCTCACTTCTTCTCTCCTAAAAATAGTAACAAGTAGTCATTATGGTCAATTGACCACTTGTAAAAGTGTTTTGTCCGGGTCGGGAATAATTTTTATCTCGTAGCATTAAATAAATTAAAAAATGCAGTTTGTGCAGTAAAAACGAAAACCATGAGTATGTTATTTTGAAGAATTCATCAAGCCCCAAACTATTCTCAACAGGAATCCTTCGAAAAGTTTCTAATTTATCGTCTAGAATCAAGTGATCGACTGATTTTATAGTTGAAAAACGTTTTATAAAATTTTAAAAACATTTTACATAAAATATTTTAATGGTAAGGTCCTGTTTTTATTAATCCTAAATATAAATAACTTACATCCGTAGTGATCCTTTTACAAATATTTGTGATTTTAGTAATATTTTCATCATAATTAATTAAAATGTGAGCGTCAAGCAAGCCCGCGTTATTAAATGACAAAGATTGCATATAATTACAGATAAGCTATCTTCAATATTTCCTGATTTAGCGACTATATAATACTTGTCATACTATTTTATAATTCAGTGTAATTTACAGTACGATCTGAATAATAAAATATAATCAAAATGTATTTCAAATTAATATTTTGTGTCTGTGTTGCCATTTCTGGCTTGGGTAAGTTGACTCTATAAATACTCTGTCATTAAAATGGTGTAGGTCTCCTTCGATTTATTTATATTATATTTTTACTGCTATCAATCATCAATCATTATAATTTCGGTTGTCTGTGATGATATGCGTTAGTTATTCCTCCGTGAATTATTCAAATCATTTTCAAAATTAGAACTGATTGCTAAAAAATAATTCAGCCAAGCAATAAACTAGGTACCTACCTGTAATATACTAGAAAATAATTGTATTTGAACAATTTATAAATTAATAATTCTAAATATGATATGTGTGTTTCTTTTGTTAATTTTTTTTAATAATTTCATGATTTTATTAATAATTTAAAGGTGAAGATATTTTTTCTTATTTTTTGAAATAGTTTTAGAAAGTCTTTAGAAATTTTTTAAAGAATTCTCACCCTTTTTCAAATATCCAGCGTTGAACACCTACAGTAAAAAGAGATATCTTATTTGTTGATTTTATATCGGTGCTCAATTCGTTGTATAACCTAACCTAACCTAACCTAACCTAACCTAACCTAACCTGCTGGATCAGTGTTTCCCACGGTGTGGGGCGTACGCCCCACCGGTGGGGCATAACGCCTCAGAGGTGGGGCACTACACTTCAGAGATGAGACACGTAGGCATTCCACATATTGCTTCCCAGCTATAGCTCGGTATTCTGGGGAAGTTCATTTTTTCAATCCCAAAAAAATAACCCATCCAAATATTTTAGATTATACCTATCGCGGACTTTATTTTAGAAAATGTAATCAGCTATCTGAATACAAAAAATACAAGTACCTTACAGATAGCTTGAAGGCAGCGCATTAACAAATGTCAGAAATTAATAGAATTGCACGATTGACAAGTAAATTTTCTGACGTCATCTTTCATGACGTCATGCAGTCTGTGATACACTTTTAACGAATACATATAAACAATACGACATGGCACGAGCCTGGCAAATGATAATTATTGATGTGCTGGTTAAAATCACGCGTTTTTACTTGATACGCGCAAAAAATTCAGAAGTATGGGTCATTTCTTTGGGCTTGTCTCTAATTCAGGTTTGTTTTAAGTTCACAATTATTTGCGTATTAATTTATATGACAAAAAAAATGGCGTCGTTGAGTAATTTATTTTGTGTGTACTATGCTAATTACATTTTTCTTTTTATTGAAAAAAATTATATTACAATGTATACATATACTATATATCACACATACCTTTTTTATTATACATTGAGCATTTTTTTAAATGTTACTTTAATCAGCGCAACAGCTATTAGCGACAAGCAATGTTGTATTATAACAAAAATGTGTTGTTTTTGTATTTATTTTATTTATTTAGTTTATTTATTTATTTAATTAAAACTATTGCTGTAGAGGTGATGAAGGTGGTGGAAGATATGTTACATGAAAAGGAACGTTCATGTAGGCTTAAATTGTTAGGTATGGGAATTTTCTATATACATTCCGATAATTTTTCTTAAAATGTCTTATTTTCGTTTAGGTTTCCCCACAAACCGAGAAAAAGTTGAGAAATGGATATAAGCAATCCGGATTCAATTTTGTGAAAATAACTGGGTAATATTTATTATATATTGTATAGTTACAAATAAGGAAAAAAATAGTATTTGCTAATTTATTTAAAAAAAAACGGATTGCTAGCCTTTAACGAATGAATGAACAGGTTTCTGGTTGAACTTTTAGTAAATTTCGGATACATTAATTATCACGATGTCGGAACAATTTTACTAATTTATTTAAAAAAGGGATTGCAGGCCCTTAACGAATGAATTAACAAGTTTCCTGTTAAATTTTTAGTAAATTTCGAATACATTAATTATCACGATGTCGGACCACGTTGACCAGGATCAGGAAACCATGTGTGATCAAATCATTTTCATCCCAAACGTTTAGACTGGAATTTCCTTCAGGTACTTCATAATCTCTGAGCATGCTGTGTGGAGGAGAGAATTTAATATACCTACAAATTAGGTATCGTTTCTGAGAAAGGTTATTTTAATTATTGATTGTTATTGTCTAGCATTGATTAAGCACCACTCTTATATTTCATAAAAATGGCACTACAAAAATAAATCGAATAGGTATTTCACTGAAATCGTATGACATTACAGCAGTTAATTTACGAAATAAATGTCGGTCCTACCCGATCGGCACGCATTTGGCAAGGTTGTTTGCGCGGTTCACTCCAATCCTTGGGAAGGAAGGTACAATCATATTTTTTTCCGTAGATATGTAAAGTTGTGCCTATATTCGAAAAAAGGAGACAAACACAATGTAAAAATGTAAACGCTTATTTAATGGGCATAAATAAATTGATATTGTAACCATGTAACCCCTACCCTCCCTTGTCCCACCCCACCACACCCTCTCTGAAGCTCTGTCCTCGTCTAATATGATTTCTCTCGCTTTATTTTAATATTATTTTTTATACATTATTAATGTATGTACCTAGACTAGTTTTCTATAATGCTGTCTTATAAACCTAACAAAGTGCGTTAAAAACAAAATAACTTTTCATTTGATTAAAGTGTCAAGCCACAAAGTAAACACCTTCTTTGATAATTGTGTTCTATTTTATATATCGAACACCATAACACAGGGATGTGCCTAGCATGGTGGTCGAAAAATCCTCAATGCATGTTACAAACAATTCAATGAATAAAGAAACTTAAAAAAAAATAAAATTTGTAAATTCATAAAACTCTTGCTCAATAGTAAATATGTGTACGTTTCCCGTTATGGTTCAATATGTAGTGTATGAAACCAAAAAGCAAAAATGTGAAAATAAAATCATTTTGTGTTATTTATTAGTCCTTTACCTGATTCAGACCTGGTTTAGCAAAAAAATGGTTTGGTGACGGGTTTGTATTACAACAACACCTCGGTAACAAAATGAACGCTGTTCCTTGGTTTCGCTTACGAGTTTGAACGCTTGTACAAGGAATTTAAACAGAGTTGGGTTGTTATGGACATCTTTATATTTGTGACGTACGCTATGTGGTGTCATTTTTTAAGTGAATTTAACTCGACAGGGCTAATCTAGTATAATACATCAATGGATATAACTAATAGAGGGGACCTAAGACTGAAATTAAATAAGTTAGATCCGGACATGAAATTTCTTTGTAGCAAACGTAACTGAATTTAATAAGGAATTAGGCGTCAATATATATGTGTTTGTACTAAATTTCATTTGTAACTTGTGTTTTATTATTGTTTTAATTTTTATTTTATTCTACTTAATTACATTTTCTATTTGTGTTTTGTAACAATTTCAGTTACAATATATGTATTAGAATAGGTTTTATTTAATTTCATTAGGGGTTCATAATATGTTTACAAACATTACAATAAGATTTAAAAATTAACCTGCTGTTTAATTAAAAAAGATGCCGGTGGGGCATCTGACTTTTGAAAAGACTACGGTGGGGCATGGCATAAAGAAGGCTGGGAAACACTATGCTAGATGCTGCTGTATCATTTATGATACACGGGATCGTAACTGTCACGAATATGATTCAAGAGGTTTCACGATCGGTAAAGCTTAATAAGTTAATGTGGGTACATTTAAATACAGAATAAATTTATTTATATATTCATCGTTTCTTTACATGCGGTATCTTGTTTACATTTTAATTATTAACCTCACTTAAAATAAAATACCAAAAATATTACAAATTAATACTATATTTATAGAACAATATTAATACATGAATAATGGGTACCTACTAAGCTGAAGGAACCTATTTCAACAAAGTAGTAAACATGTAGAGTTGTAGAGTGACCATGCGAAATAAAATATTTTGCTATTAATTTAAAAGAACATATATGAAATGTAGAAGAATAAAAATGCTATGTATTATGAAAATAATTTAGGACAAGGATGAGAAAAAAAAATAACAAATATTTTTTAAGAATTTAAAAAATTGTTTTATCAGCTGAATTAATATTTTGTGATTACAGGACTGACTTTAATGATACCTCATTTAATTTAACCTTGATTGTTATCTGTAACGGTTTTTATTTTTTCATTATCATTGGCTATTTTCTTTAATCTAAAGCTCATAAATCTCAGAAATATTGCACCATGATCTGTTATATTACTAGTGAAGACAATTTTATATAGCTCACTAGGTATATTCTGTTTAAAATCCATTTAAATCCCCGGCTGAAAATAAAAATAAAATAAAATTACGAAATTCAAACAGGATGGCGATACACGATTAAATGCAAGAGAAACAGAGCTACTTAATGGGCTAGACCCATAAATTATTAAGTCAGTAGCAATATTGGTTTCCATTCAAATACACATGGAAGCCATTATTTCTGGTGTTTATCATCTATTTAATACTCTCATTAGCGTCCTGGTGAGAGACAATCATTTAGAAATAGTGCTGAACACGGCTCCAGCTATGTTTCGTGACTAGATCTCTGCTTTAAAGTATGCCCTTCGTTAGTGTGAATGTGCAGAGATGTCACCACTTTAGCACACAGCTCGTAAACTTATGCTACCCGCAGTTGTATAGAAGGACGGGGTCCCCCCCATTTCAGTATACTTACCTGGCGTAAGGGACACCGTGATCACTAAGGCGGTACCCCCAGGGCGAGGCTCTTCCATTGCACTCCGGTTGGGCTGACCTTTGCGATTATCCCTAATGCGGATAACTCGGGCGCGTAATTTTTGGTAGTCGGGACTGCGTACGCGCTGTCCCGTCCTTAAAAAATATCCTTCACCATAGAGGTGAGTCGTACTAGCTCTTCTTGGTACTCTGAACAATCGGTACAAGTATGAATAAATACCTAGTCCAAATACCTGTTCCCTAGTATTTCACATGCTCATTACATGGGGGGGGGGGATTTTTAGAGAATTTCTAAAAAAGTAATTCCCACAAAAAAATGTGATTCCCACAACGACTTATTACCATTATGGGGGGGGGGGGGGTTGCTAGAGGTTTTCAATTTCAATGGACTCTCCGAACGAACCGGTTTCGGAGATTCTCATCTTACCTAACCTAATTAATTTGATAAATGAGTCTTAGCACGGAAAACTTGCTACCTAAATAAGAGGCCCCAAGAAGTTAAATTATTAAATGACCGTCATCCCATACAACGAAAGCGAATTTTCATTTTATAATGAAAATTAGAATGTTAAAATTTAAATTTCCCAGATGCAGATTGCCTTTTATAGTAATTAAGGTGAAACAAAAGGACGACACAGTGCTACTAATAAACAATGAACTAAAAGAAGTGGTTTGACATAAATTTACTACTTAACACTATGCTTAAAAAAAAATTATTATACACAATTCTGCATAAAAAACAAGGAACACTAAAGAAAAATAAATTATAATCTACTCTAAGCAAATACACAACAACATATCTGCAATATCTTGTGTTTAGTGATAGAAAGCCAAACAGAAATAAAATACCTATACATTACAGTAGACAAATTAATGGATAAAATCGTCCACACACATTAACGTACTCAAAGACAGAGTGAGGAAACTAAGATACATCATAGATTCAAAAAAATAATAATTAAAAAATAATTCCACTTAAATCATATAGGTACATATTCATCAGAACTTTTGTTCAAAGAATTTAAAGTCAGAAAACTAAAAGCATTATTTTTATATCACGTAATTTTACAAATTTACAAAGAAAATAGTCTAAACAAAACTGCACCTTTTAAAATAATAGAAAACCCAGATAAACATCAACTCTCACAACTCGAAAAAGTAATTAAAAAAACAGTGCAATTCAACTATAAATATCTTGGAGTGAATTTTTTTTAATACATTATCAGAAAGTATTAGAAATAACAATAAACATTTTAAATACCACCTTAAAAATACACTGAAAATATAAACAGAATACTCACAGTAAAAATAACGAACATAATATTACACCCCCACATACACAAGCCAAGCTTTATTATGGTGGTGCATCTCAACAACAAAGATTTTAAATGCCAACAAAGAACACAGTGAAAATATTTTTTTATAAAGCCCTAATATTTTATTTCTAGATGGCGCCACTTTCGTTCACAGTTCGCACAAGATAGCTTCCAATTTTAGAAAGCGAGAAATAATACATTAGCCGTGCACTAATTATGTGCACTAGGTAGGAAGCGCCCGGCCGGACCTCGTCTCCGGCGATGCTTTTGTACTCTTGCTAAAACCTTTTTTAACTGGTGGACGCATACTGTCGGAATTTATTGACAATACCAGTCGAGATCGCGATTATCGCGATCTACTAAATTCAGTATCATATCCTTTCTCGCTTACTCACCTACATAAGAAGAGTGTTTCCCTAATATTCAAAGATTAGGGAAACACTCTTCTTATGTAAGCGAGTAACGAGATGCCTATACATATGCTCCGCCCTCGGTATGAATACGCGAGACGCGAGACGCGCAAGACTAGCAAGACGCGTAAGACGTCCAATACTCGCAAGACGTGCAATACTCGCAAGACGTCCAATACTCGCAAGACGCGCAAGACTCGCAAGACGCGTAATACTTAAGAACAAATACTAAGTACGAAAGTCTCTTTGAAATATCTGTTCCAAACATCTGTTCTAGTAAATACGCTTCACCTCTACTTCACCAATACGTGATAGACGTGACAATTATTTTCTTATTTAACTACTATACTAGAGGTGGGTCCTATGAGTACTTTTGGTTACTGGGTACAATGAGTACAGGTACAGGAAAATACATGGTAAAAATACCGGTGACAAAATACTCAGAAGTATTTAATCCCTACCATTCTGCCCACTAGAGGTGAGTCGTACTAGCTCTTCTTGGTACTCGGAACAATTGGTACAAGTATGAATAAATACCTAGTCCAAATACCTGTTCCCTAGTATTTCACTTGCTCATTACATGGGGGGGGATTGTTAGAGAATTTCTAAAAAAGTAATAAAAGTGTTTAATTCAACTGTGAAGTATCATAGTGTTATTGCCGAAATAATATCCTTTTATTCTGATCACCGTAAACATACCTGTGCGAAGACAATTTTATATTACTCTTAATTCCCAGTCAACCAAAAGCGGTCGATAGCCCAGTGGTGAGCGAATCCGCACATAGATCCGGAGGTCCCCAGTTCGAATCCTAGTAAAACTAAGTGTTATATCTAAATTATTATTTTTTTTCTGCAACATTATTTAAATAATTGTGAAACAAGATATACGAGTTTAGCAGATCATCCAAATCAAGGCGCTGATTTAAAGTACGAATTAACATCAAGTACCCACACTACTTACTGTGGCAAGTTAGCAATATTGCATACATGACAGCTGACAGGCGCAAATCATCGACTTATCAACTAAAGTGGTGAAGCGAATAAATAATAAACACAAAGAAAAATACGAATTGTACAAAACCAATTATTGTATAAAAAAAAATACAGTGTTCAAAAAATGAACCGTCCGAAAAAAAGACATCTGGACACAATGATGCCTCGGATTATTGGAGAAAATAGCGTCTCAATTGAGGATGCAAACGAAACCTCATCGATTGCGTCATCCAAAGGCTCGGATGATACTGAAGTAGAATATCCTTGCACCTCAGGGGTAGATGTGCTTAATGAAGCTCAAACACATCTGATAGCTCTACAAGATGTCTTGGCAGAGAAGCAGTCGAAGGTCTCAAAAGACCAGCAGCTGAGAATTGCCAGAAACGTGTCGGAAGTTTTAAGATCCGTATCTCAGCTGTTGTTGGAGCGCGAGACCATGCGTGCTGATCTGGCTACAGTGACTGCCCAACTGAGAATGACAGAAATCAAAGTACGACACGTGAAGAGCGAAAAAAGACAACTTGAACAAAAAATTATTCAACTAGAGTCTGATCTTGGACCTGTAATGCGGAGAGTAGCGGAGGCAACGGAGGCTAGCCTCTCATTTGCTGACATCGCCCGCAAACAGCCTAATGATGCTCACCAACCCCCTCCACTTACCCAATATGGACATCGTGTCGGAGCACCAAGACCAGGCGTTTGCGTATTTCCAACAGATGTAGACGCCACCAAGGATAGTGATGGTACCAAAAAAATTATCCAGGACATGATTCGGCCATCTGAACTAGGCGTTCGGGTCACGGGAATTAAAAAGATAAGAAATAAAGGTATCTTGATAAACACGGCAACCGCAGGCGAGCAACAAAAACTATTAAATGCACCCTGTTTCGACAAATCAAGCACAATTAAGGCCCGACTGCCGACCAAGCGATCTCCGAGACTAATATTTTTTGGGGTACCGCGGGACCTGACTGACGAAGAATTTTTAAGGATCGCCTTAACTGGGGTTCCCAACATTCAAGACATTGAGGGAACTATTGCGTGCTGTAAATTAAGCCACTTAGCTGGTGCTCGCACGGGAAACACTTGTCATCGTATCTATGAAATGCCAGCTATCGTGCGTAAAGTACTTATTGAACAGGAGAAAGTATTTGTGAACTGGACTGTTTGCCGCGTCAGAGATTTTATTGGCCTTACTGTCTGCACTAAATGTCATATGATTGGACACTCATACAAATATTGCAGAGATACTAAACCTACATGTGGACACTGTGCACAAGAAAAACACACCCGTGAGTCGTGCCCAAATGCAGCCATCAAACCAGTTTGCGCGACATGCACCAGATTTGGTAAGCCTGCTGACCATTCAACTGGAGATAGGGACAACTGCCCAGCTTACATAGCTGCCCTCAAGAAGGACCTAGCTACAATAGACTATGGAGTGTAATATACAAGAACACAAGTGCCTAACTATCGATGACTATACTCCCATGAAGAACTGTCTGCGAATAATGTATATGAACGCCAGAAGTATAAGAAACAAGTTTGACGAAATTGAGGAAAAGGTCAGAAGATTATGCGATACTGTTCATGTTCTTGTCATCACTGAAACGTGGCTTGATGTCGGAGAAGAAAAGTTCTTTTGCTTAAATGGTTTTTACAGTGCTTTTTCTTCTCGCCCAAATGAAGGAGGAGGAGGTGTGGCCATATATGTTCTGGATTCTATGAAGTGCTCTATCATTGAAAATTTTTCCAACGAAAATTCATTTTTAGGTATTAGTGTTTGCAGCAGTAATATGAAACCAGTCAACATTTATGCAATTTATCGAAAACCTAACCCAAACAACATGCACGATTTCCTAACACATTTTGAAAAAATACTGAACAAAAGCAGACAAGATACATTAATACTCGGAGATTTCAACATTGACACTTCCATAAACACACCTTCTTCTTTAAATTTTATCAACACCTTATTAACATACAATTTCTCAATACAAAATAAATCATATCCCACGAGAGTCACTGATACAAGCAGCACTATTATAGATCACGTTATATCAAACAGACAAAACATTTTAACAACCATATCGAATATAGATGACCCGCTTAGTGACCACAATATACTAATTGTTGACTTTAAGAATAATTTAAAAAAATGGTTTAATAATAGAACTAAACCACGCTTTACTAAACCTATCATCAACAGTATGGCGGTAAAATCTTATATTGCGACTAACAAATTTGCTATCAACTCAACTAAACCTGAAGACGGTTACAAAGATTTTAATGATTATGTCAAAAATGCATTAGAAGCAGGTAAAACTACACCCAACGTAAAAACAGGAAGGCGGCAACATCTAAATACACCTTGGTTTGATTCTAAACTTAATTTTCTAATCAAGGAACGAAACCAGCTTCACAAGCAGTGGAAACAAGACCCAGGTAATATTACTCTTGCAATACGTAAAAATAAACTAAGAAACATGATAACTAATTATAGGAGAAGTCTGAAAAACAAATATTACATCAATAGCTTTCAACAAAGCCTAACTAACCCAAGAAAAACTTGGAAAACCATTAACTCAATTCTGTCTAATCGTGTACATAAACCCACCAACACAATTGAATCTCTCATCGTAAATAATTGTGAAATTAGGGAACCCCGTGAAATAGCGTTGGCTTTTAATGAGTTTTTCCTGTCAGTTGGAGAAAAATTGGCAGCTGCCATTCCATCATTCCCGGATGACTGTAATACAATATATGTACAACCAAAGGCACGACAATCCTTATATATGACTAGGACGAATAAGGATGAGGTAATAAAGGTCATCTCGAAACTTAGGTCGAATGCAGCGGCAGGAATCGATGGAGTAACACCGTGCATTCTTAAAACCTGTAAAGAAGAACTAGCGGGGCACCTAACCCAACTTATCAACTTCTCCATAGGCTCGGGAATATTTCCAAACCAGTTAAAGCTAGCAAAAATTATACCAATTTTTAAAGAAGACTGCAAGAAGTGTATTTCTAACTATCGTCCAATATCAATTTTATCGGTATTTTCAAAGGTGTTCGAGTCAATTATCAAAGATAGACTGATAAAATACATCTCTAGCAACGATATCCTAACACCACAGCAATATGGCTTTCGGAAAAACTCCAATACCCAATGTGCCACCTTCGATTTCATTTCTAACATTCAGCAGTACATAGACCAGGGCGAATATGTGGCAGCTATATTTATAGATCTGAAAAAAGCCTTTGATACGGTAGATCATGAAATACTTCTACAAAAAATGGAACATTTGGGAATAGTCGGGAAATCTTTAAATTTGCTCCGAAGTTACCTAGCTGATAGATTTTGCCTTGTCGATAACGGAGGGAACCTAAGCGACGTTGGAAAAATCACATGTGGAGTGCCACAGGGCTCGATTCTTGGACCTCTACTTTTCTTACTATACATCAATGATATAACTAAATGTGGCATCTCGGGAAAACTTCAACTTTACGCTGATGATACTGTGATTTACTACCATTGTAAAAATCTGAAGGAACTTGAAGCTTTAATGAATAAAGATCTCGCAAAGCTGGCTAAATGGCTTCGATTAAACAAATTAAGCCTCAATGTTAAAAAAACACATTACCTTACTTTCGGAAAAAAAGATAACATGGGTATGAATATCATCCTTGGAAATGAAAAGCTACAACATGTTCAAGTAACGAAATATTTGGGGTTACTCATAGACTCTAACCTCTCGTGGAACTCCCATGTTGAGAATGTAAAATCCAAAATTTCCCCGATAACCGGTGTACTTTATCGACTCCAAGGTGTGCTCCCTACATCTTTACTGCGTGCAACATATTATGCAATGATCCACTCCCACCTGAGTTATCTAGTTAGTATCTGGGGAACCATTACCAAAAAAAAAAGTTCCGAAATACAAGTAATTCAAAATAGAGCCATACGTAATATATATAATCTGCCATGGGATACACATGTCAAAGATATATACTCACAGACACAAATACTTCCTTTTACAGTCCTGCCAAAGTATAACATCACAACTGCCATTCTACAAATAATTCAACACTCCTCACACACCAACACTAAGCCAGTCTTTAATTCTGACATACACCAGCACAAAACACGATCACAAAATCAAATACATTTATCATCATCTACTTACACGACCAAATTTGGAATTAACTCCTTACAATACATTGCACACAAACAATATAACGCATTACCTAGTAATTTAAAACTTCCGGCAACTAACAAAAAAACATTGACAAAAGATCTTAAAAGATATTTCCTTAGCAGTTTCATTAATGACTAACACAATCTTTCTCTGGTACTCCATAATAACACCTGCGTTTATTTATTTTAATGTATTTATTTTAATGTATTTTATTTATTTGCCTTGTCCTTTCTAATGTTGTCTTTCCCGAAATGAGTTTTATAAACTCATTGGGAATAATACATTATTACTTTGTTATCATTTTGTAATGTATTATCTTGTAATAAAATAAAATAAAATAAATAATTCCCACAAAAAAATGTGATTCCCACAATGACTTCAAATCCATTATGGGGGGGGGGGGTTGCTAGAGGTTTTCAATTTCAATGGACTCTCCGAACGAACCGGTTTCGGAGATTCTCATCTTACCTAACCTAATTAATTTGATAAATGAGTCCTAGCACGGAAAAAACTTGCTACCTAAATAAGAGGCCCCAAGAAGTTAAATTATTAAATGACTGTCATCCCATACAACGAAAGCGAATTTTCATTTTATAATGAAAATTAGAATGTTAAAATTTAAATTTCCCAGATGCAGATTGCCTTTTATAGTAATTAAGGTGAAACAAAAGGACGACACAGTGCTACTAATAAACATGGACGGAAATAAACAACATGGCCAACACAGATACATCAATGAACTAAAAGAAGTGGTTTGACATAAATTTACTACTTAACACTATGTTTAAAAAAATATATACAATACTGCATAAAAAACAAGGAACACTAAAGAAAAATTAATTATAATCTACTCTAAGCAAATACACAACAACATATCTGCAATATCTTGTGTTTAGTGATAGAAAGCCAAACAGAAATAAAATACCTATACATTACAGTAGACAAATTAATGGATAAAATCGTCCACACACATTAACGTACTCAAAGACAGAGTGAGGAAACTAAGATACATCATAGATTCAAAAAAATAATTCCACTTAAATCATATAGGTACATATTCATCAGAACTTCTGTAAGAATATAAAGTCAGAAAACTAAATCCATTATTTTTACATCACGTAATTTTACAAATTTACAAAGAAAATAGTCTAAATAAAACTGCACCTTTTAAAATAATAGAAAACCCAGATAAACATCAACTCTCACAACTCGAAAAGGTAATTAAAAAAACAGTGCAATTCAACTATAAATATCTTGGAGTGATTTTTTTTTAATACATTATCAGAAAGTATTAGAAATAACAATAAACATTTTAAATACCACCTATAAAATACACTGAAAATATAAGCAGAATACTCATAGTAAAAATAACGAACATAATATTACACCCCCACATACACAAGCCAAGCTTTATTATGGTGGTGCATCTCAACAACAAAGATTTTAAATGCCAACAAAGAACACAGTGAAAATATCTTTTTATAAAGCCCTAATATTTTATTTCTAGATGGCGCCACTTTCGTTCACAGTTCGCACAAGATAGCTTCCAATTTTCGAAAGCGAGAAATAATACATTAGCCGTGCACTAATTATGTGCACTAGGTAGGAAGCGCCCGGCCGGACCTCGTCTCCGGCGATGCTTTTGTACTCTTGCTAAAACCTTTTTTAACTGGTGGACGCATACTGTCGGAATTTATTGACAATACCAGTCGAGATCGCGCTGATCGCGATCTACTAAATTCAGTATCATATCTTTTCTCGCTTACTCACCTACATAAGAAGAGTGTTTCCCTAATATTCAAAGATTAGGGAAACAATCTTCTTATGTAAGCGAGTAACGAGATGCCTATACATATGCCCCGCCCTCGGTATGAATACGCGAGACGCGAGACGCGCAAGACTAGCAAGACGCGTAAGACGTCCAATACTCGCAAGACGTGCAATACTCGCAAGACTCGCAAGACTTCCAATACTCGCAAGACGTGCAATACTCGCAAGACGTACAATACTCGCAAGACTCGCAAGACGTGCAATACTCGCAAGACGCGCAAGACTCGCAAGACGCGTAATACTTAATAACAAATACTAAGTACGAAAGTCTCTTTGAAATATCTGTTCCAAACATCTGTTCTAGTAAATACGCTTCACCTCTAATATTCCCCATAAAAATTCTACTTGAGCTTGATTACCCCTTACATTATTCGAAATCCGTGGGGGGAGGGGGTCGTTAGTGAATTTCTGTAAAACATAATATCCCACAAAAAACTTTAAAAATGAGTACTCCTCACGAAATATTTGAAATCCATGGGGGGGGAGGGGTAGCTACGAAATTCCATCATTTCGAAAAATTCCATTTTTTTTTCCGGTCGTAAATACCCATGAAGTATACTCATCAAAAATACCTGCGAAAGATGGGTATCAAAATTACCCAACGAAAATACCTTTCAAAAATACCTAGTAAAAATATCAATCAAAAATACCTACTAAAAATACCCATCAAAAATACCTATCAAAAATACCTGGTAAAAGTACCTATTAAAAATATTTTGCCCGGTATAAAATACTCATGAGTATTTTGGAACCAAGTATTTTTTAGATCTGTCACAAGTACAAAGTATCGCATGGAAATATCCGGTACTTTTACTGGGTACGATAAATACGCCTCGCCTCTATACTATACTATTTAGATGGTTCATAATAGAGGTGGGTCCTGTGAATACTTTTCGATACTGGGTACAGTGAGAAGTCAGAAGTGTGAGAACAGGTACAAAAAGATACCGGTTACAAAATACTCAAAAGTATTTTATACCGACCTGAGGATTGATTAATAATAGTAATTTATTTATTTTATTTAACTAGTGATAATTTCTGCCTACAACGATTCCCCACAAATTTTCTACATAAAATTGATTCCCCCAATAATTTCGAATCCATGGGGGGGGGGGGGTTAATAGAATTTCCGTAAAAGATAATTCCCCACAAAAATTTCCGGTATATATAATACCCGACAAGAAATTTTCAAATTCATGGGGAAGGGGGGTTGTTAAAGAATTTCTATGAAAGGTAATTCCCTACAAAAAATTTCAATATGTTATTCCCCACAGTAATTTTTCAAATCAAACGTACCTATCGAAAGTACCTATTTAAAATACCTATTAAAAGTACCTATCAAAGTACCTATAAAAAGTAATTATTAATAATATCTTTCAAAAATACCTGTTAAAAGTACCTGTAAGTAATAAATATTTAGTCCCAGTATAAAATACTTTCGAGTATATTGGAGATTTGTCACAAGTACAAAGTATCGCATGAAAATACCCGGTACTTTTACTGGGTTCGATAAATTCACCTCTCCTCTAGTTGATAATGATACAATATTATCAAAACTCGGAACCGAGTAGGCGCTGTACCGTCCTTAAAAAATATTCTTCACCGACAAGTGAAAAGTCGTGAAACGTGATACTGATTTTCTTGTTTAAACAAAATCCTAGAGATAGAATATTATCGATTATCGATGGGTTCAGCCACAGCAAGGGACGGTAAACAAAAAATATACCCAATTTAAATATATAGCAAGATTTCCAAAAAACTTAAATTTTTTTAAATAATTTTTATACCGCAATGGTGAACCAGTGCTAATTGTGAATTTACTCAGCGCAACTTGGCATAAAATTGTCCGCATTCCAACTCGTGAGATAGCGGTATAAGTTCTGTTAGAACCCGCCGACCAATCACAATTATCTTACTTACTCTTATGGTTTTAATCATTTTGAAATTACGATTTATGGGTTTATTTATTCTACCTAAAATTATATTTAAAAAAAACATACAGATTTAGAATCAGATACATAATTTTTTTATGAATATAAGTTTTATATGCCATAATATTTTTCTCTCACGTTCCTTATTCCAATGTACGCAGCTTCATATGGTCATAATTCATAATATTTTATAGTTCGTTTTTTTATTGTTAATTATTGCATCTACCTAATTTATAAATTTTTTATAAAACGATAAATATTACTAGAATTTTAATAATAACAACATCAAAAAATAGTCACAATACTCACTGCTTGTCTGCAGTTTCTCCCATTTTTTTTTTTAAATTTAATAAACATGACAGATAATTTTGTTAAATTTAATTGCACGACACCGTCTACCTGGAATGTACTGGTTCCTTCTTCTGATTAGCTGCTTGTTTCAAACCATTCCTCCCATGGATTATCACTTGGGTAAATTTTGTAGATATTTCAAATTCAACCACACTTGGGTGAGTCCATTTTTGAATTCCTGCGAGTATCAGTTTGGTAAAATTTGTATCTAAAATTCAAATAAAATAATTGGGTGAATCCTTTTTTTAATGTCCGAGTAAACTTATGCTTGATCACACTGTATACTTGATTCATTTATTGTTTATTTAAATAATATACAGCCAGGAGAACACAAGCTGACAGAGCTCATTGCACCAATTTCGCTCATAAGCAGGGGTGTCAACTACCCAGAAGCAACCTGGGCTACCATTACTGGATATGGAACTGAAACCGTAAGTCTATAATTCAAAATAATAATTTCGGTGGTGTCTCTGTATACAACCAGACCTCTAAAACTGGTATGTGCTTTAATTTTAGAACTGATTTTCGGAACGATTCAGTAAGTATTTTATACAAAAATTATTTAAATAGTCCACTCTAGAAAGAACAGATTGGGAATTCTTTTAAGCAAAACCATAAATCAGGGCCTACCTTCCATAATTAAGTTATAATACAATGGATATATTATAAATCATGGCCTATCTTCTATAGTAAAGTTATAATACAATGGATATATTATAAACCAGGGCCTACCATATGTTATAGGCCAAGCGGGCAAAATATTAGATTGATTTCAATTTCGTTGTTGCTTCAATAGCCTTGTAAATGACACATCTCTTTCGTCATTCACAAACCCAGTTTTAGCATAGCTTTTTCTACTTTCAGCTTCCTGGGAATGCAGTATGGTGGCTGAAAAAGATAGCAGTTCCGTTGGTCAACCACGATCTTTGTGTCGAGGCCTACTTCAAATACAACATCACCGTCACGGACAGAGAACTTTGTGCTGGTGACTTGAACAACCCATACATTACTCCTTGCTACCTGGACGAAGGTGGACCACTGGTGATCAACCAGGAGCTGGTTGGACTATTCAGCAACCACTGGAATTGTGGTCTCAACGGAGATCCAACTATCTACGTGGACATTGCAGTGTTCAGAGATTGGCTGCAAGATAAAATTGATAATGTGCAATAAGTTATTGATATTTTATTATTTGAAGAAGTAATTATATTTTCTCTAGCAAAGACTCGTGAAGAATCACGGAATTTCGTAATGTTGCAGGAGTTGTGAAGATGGAAGTATTTCTAAAATATTTGCCTCACGATCATTATTTAAAAAAAATATATTGTAATTTTTTTTATAACGTAACATAGTTATATTTTTGTCGAAAAATTAGAGAAACGATCAGAAAATTGCCTTTCGAATGAACTACTACTAAAAAATTACTTATCATAAAATATACGCACTTCAAATAAATGCATTTTTTTGTTTTTGTATACTGTATTCTAGTATTTAATCATTGGAGATAATATTAACGACACTCATCGTTATAAACATCTAGTACGGATGTGTGCTATCATAGACATATGAATATTAGTAGACCTGCCCTAAGTGATTAAAAGCGTATTATTCCCCACTCCCCATACCGGTTCCATTGGAGCCGGCTGTGCTCGCGTATGGCCTCAAGTGAATTTAGAAAACGTGACGTCATCATTCTTGTGCGAACTATGGTCGAGGCATCATCGGTTCATTTGACGAAATAACACGGCAAAATGGTGACTTGTGCTATGAAAACTTGTAAAAATAGATGTGAAAAAGAGAATAAACCCAATTGTCGTATTACATTCCATATATAAGCATTATTTTACTTTATTTTAAGCATATTCACATCGTATAATATGGATCAGTTGTAGAAACATATACTATCACATCGAGATACGTCTGAACACAAAGCTGGTTGGTTGCTGGGAAGTAAATTATGAACATTTATAAAAGTGTCTTAACTAAATACGTTAACGAAATATTCGACTCTGAATAGAAGAAATTTATTTTGCCGAATTTGGACTTCGCAAATTTGTTCATAACGTGGCGAGTAATTTGCGCTCCCATGTAAAAATGTCCATTCATTCAAAAGCAGATTTTACTTTTAAGAACTAAATGGTGATATTATAATGCGAGATGCCTATTTACTGTTAGATTGATTTATTGACGAATCACAGTCAGCTTTCCTCTCTGCGTCCCGCCACTCTTGTTTTAACCCCTCGTCCTTAACTTCTCGTCTATTAATATTCATATGTCTGTGTGTGCTATTCTATTTATTTGTGTTTTAAGTTATACATGTACATTATTTCAAAATATGGAATGTATTGCATTGCATTACCCCTTCATACATTCTGGAATAAATTCTTATTTTATGCTTCCGATTTTGTTGTCCGGGTTAAATCTTCCCCATAGGAAAAACTAAACCCTTCCACTCACTTTTCCACAAATGATCAGCTAGTCAATCAACACTATGCAAGTGCATTATATAAGTAAAATAAATACAAAACAATACAAGAACAACAACACGTCAACTCACCAGAGATCAAATGGGAAAAAAAATTCACCGACTCCAGATATTTTCATATCAGAGGGTTCGGCTCGGTAGAACTTCTAACAGGGCCTATAAATCCTACTGATCCCTCAACATAAATATTTAAAAAATCTTTCGTTATCCTACATGTATTCAAAATGACCGACTTTTGCATCTTTATATATAAATTTTTTGATAGATCTAATACGCCTAAATTTTTAATGAGAGAGCTAGGTATAATGCCAGTAGCCGAAATAACGAATGGTAATATTTTTATAGTCTGAGAATGCCAAATTCTTTTTTATTTCGTTTCCTAAATCTGAGTATTTTCTTATTTTTTCATTAAAAGATTTTTGAATGTTACAGGAATTTGGAATAGCGACATCAATGATATAAGATATTTTTTTAATTTTGTCATGTAAAACTATATCGGGTCTATTATGACTAATTGTTCGGTCTGTTAGTATAGTTTTATCATAATATATTTTATAAAATTCATTTTCTAAAAATGAATTTGGTTCGTATTCATAATATGGTACTATATTACGGCAGTCAATCAAGTTATGTTTAATTACCAAATTTTGGTGAATTATTTTTAAAACTTGATTGTGCCTAAATGTATACTCGGACGGTGCTAATATAGAACATCCCGATATAATATGTTCTATAGTTTCCGGAAAAGCCAAACATTTTCTACACAAATCATCAATTTGATTTGTATCTTTGATTATATGCTTTCTATATTTTTTATTATTAATGACTCTATCCTGAATGGCAAGCATAAATCCTTCTATTTCTGCGCTCAACTCTCCAATACTCAACCATTTGTTTGACGAAAATTTGTCAACATACGTTTATTATAATTATTAATTATATAGGCCATTAAAAAATTCAGTTATGCATGATTTTTGAGGCAACTTCGACATTTTTCTGTTTGGTAGGGCATTTTGGCCTCAATGCCAAATTTAAGATTTATATGGAAAAAAGCCGCGTAACCGTTTCTCTTAATGCACAACATAGACAGCCGAATTTAGTATGTTTAATGATATAATATGAAGCAAGTATTCTAGTGGATTCCGAGTTTTCTTTTGGATGATGAAGATATATGTTGGATAAGCGGGAACTTGATTACGCAGGAGACCTACAGCCCCTCGAGAATTGATGTGACCCAGCTCATGTCGTGGTCTGAAAGAAACAAGGGGCATGTCATCTATTCTCAGTCTCCAGGTTGCCATCACACTTCTCAACGTTTGTATATTTTTAAACATGTGAACGGTTATAGTGCTAAAAACACACTTCTAAACATGTGGACGTTTATTATAGTGCTACAAAGGCATGAATTTATGTAGTAAGCAAGAGGTCGTTTCCGTTTTAAGATGGTGGCCGTGTTGGATACTGGCTTTTAATCCCGCCAGAGTTCGCATGAGCGTGGATCCTTCCACGAGCTGTCAAACGGAAATAATCAATATTATGGTACTAACCAACCCGAAGAAAATTTGAAAAAAGAATTCTCATTGGGATTGCTTTGGAAAAAAATGTATAATTATTTATTTGAAACTAATTTTGACCTAAGACAAACCTATAGCGTGCATACAATTTCATATAAAATGACGACACATTATGGCACTTGTGTATTAGCAGTGCGTCATTCCAAAACCAGATTAGCCCAATCTTTGTATTCAAAGTATGATTTTTCTATTCGATTTCTTGTTCAACGTAATTATTTTCATTTAAAAAAAACATTTCCGGCAATGGCTGTGCGGATGATTGAAAATTTATTTAATTGTAACTCCATTAGTAATTTAAAGAATGAGTTAAATCTAGATTCGTACAGACTAGATTCCTAGGACGCAGACGGGTAATAATCATTAGTAAGAAATAAAACTAACTAACTAACCATCACGCCGTTCACACACAGGAGTAGGCAGAGAGGATGGACCACCAAACAACTCGATCTTGGCACACACTTCTTGCCTCATTCACACTCTCATACATACTCTTCTATTACTCTGACACTTAACATGGCTCCATCTTCCTCGGGCATCTCCGACTACTGCTACCATTCACATTTGCGTCATATATTATCCAAGAAATAAAATGTCGCCGGGAAATCTTACAATACAGTAAATTCAAAAAAATACACTTTAACAAAAATAGGGCATAAAGTGTCATATTTCACTAGAAAAGAAAGACTATAATTATTATTTTGAATGTATTTAATGCGAAGTATTGATTTTTTTCATCGTTCTATTAATAATAGTGGTAAAATTAGGTTTGGTATCCGTTAATTGAATTTGCAGATCTGGAGCGAAATCCTGTCTAGTTCCAAACTTGTGTTTTACGTAGGCGTAAGCAGAAAAGCCAGGGTCTCATCGGTAAGTCAAAACAAAGGAAAGCGGAGTCATGTTTGATCATTTTTAGAAAATATCGAATAATAATACTGAAGAGATTCGAACTTTGACAGTTGAAGAACTCTCTTGTCTTTTTCCGTTCGAATACAAAAAAAAATCTAATTTTATTGCCTTTTGTAGGTTAAAACTATATTTTTTGTCCTCTTTGAGTGCCTTTATTGCTGACCAAGTCCAGTAAGTGTTATTTTATATTAATATACATTCCTTTTTGCCCCAATGGCCTTTGCCATGGGGAAGAAACCACCAGATCCCGTCCCCCCTGATCCTGACCCTGTTAATTTTGAACATGACATTGCTAGCGAGGTTGAAATAATGACTGATTCCTCTACTCCCAAAAAAAGAAAAGTCAGCGTCCTTCCGAAAAAGGAATCTTCTCAGGTTACAGTTCCTGTAGAGACTGTCGCTCCTCCACTCGCTTCACTGTACCCGACTTCAGCAAAAGCCCCCTTCATCGTGTATGTGCAAAACAACACACAAGGCCACTCACTGCATCCCCTTGATTTTGGTAAATTTATAGGAAAAAAACCACTTGGCATTTCCCCAGGTGGTATCAGATCGGAGGGAAGATTCCGCATTCGTGTAGAGTTCACAACTGCACTCAATGCCAATAAATTTATAAATTCCATTGACTTCCTCTCTGCCAAAAAATAGAAGGCTTACATCCCTTCATTTAATGTCTCCCGCATGGGTCTAGTGAGAGGTATCCCTACAGACCTATCCGAGGAAGAACTTATCACGGAACTTATTATCCCAGCATCTTCGGGGAAAGTTTTAAAGACTAGGCGGCTGAATTATAAAGATAAGACTTCCGATTCTATAGTTTGGAAACCCTCCCAAACTGTAGTTCTTACATTTGAAGGCCAATCTCTTCCCTCTCATGTATACCTTTTCCACAACTCTCTCCCAGTGGAAATTTATTCATACCCGACAATTCAATGTTTTAACTGTTGTCGGTTCGGCCATTCCAAGCAATCATGCCGTTCTTCTCCTCGCTGCTTTAAATGTGCAGAAAGTCATTTAGCAGAGCAATGCCCCTCCCCTTCCAATCCCCCTACCTGCATCAACTGCTCAGGCTCTCATACAGCCATAAATCCATCCTGCCCCGAACTTTCACGCCAAAAAAACATTAAAAGTTATATGGCTTCCAATAGCGTATCATACTTCCACGCTTCTAAAATAATAGCTCCCTCTAAAAAATCTTTTGCTGAAGTCGCCTCTCAACCCCAGTTATCTCAAAACATTACTTCTCCAAACTCGTCATACAGGAAGACTGTAATGACAAAATCTGCTTCTCGTCCTCTTAAATCCCCCGGATATGATCATCTTGGCCATAACTCCCAGCTCTTGTTCCCAAATGGTAACATCAGCTCCCCATTTCCACAAAATACCGTCTTTCCTAACACCAATTCTTTGAACTGCAATTCCTTTATCCCTGATTCACATCCCAATTCCTCAAACAACATCATTTCTAATGACAATTCTAATATTATTCAATCTCTCATCATGTTACTTATCTCTATAATTAATAACAATAATTCCCTACCGTCCAACGCTGCCTCTTTACTCTCCTCCTTAAATTCTCTTGTTTCCAATGGCTGCCCTGACAGCAGGGATTCTTCAGTGGAATAGTAGAAGCGCCTTCTCCAATAAGGCTGACCTCATCCGCCTTCTACAATTACACACAATTTCTATTGCTGCCATCTCTGAGACTTGGTTTAAACCATCTCAGCTCTTCAAGGTGAGTGGCTACCAATGTCTGCGGGACGACCGCATTGATGGGAAGGGTGGTGCAGCCCTTCTAATCAAAAACTCCCTGTCCTTCACCCCTATTTCCATTAAACCCCCAGATTCATCCTTCCAGTTAGTGGCAGCTACTGTCTCTAATATTACGTTTGTATCCCTCTACATTCCTCCTTCTACCCCATTTGACATTTCATTATGGATCCACATGTTTAGAAAAATATCTTCTCCCCTGGTCATTCTGGGTGACTTCAATGCCCACTCCCCTCTCTGGGATTCTTCATCAACGGATCCCTCAGGAATCAAAATAATTGTCCTTATGGACTCCTTGAACATGTGCCTTCTAAATGATGGATCTCCAACAAGGTTAAGTCTGCCTGGGCAGAGCCCTAGTGCGGTGGATATAACTCTTTGTTCCCCAAGTATATATCCAATAATTTCCTGGAGAACTTCATCAGACCCCTGCGGCAGTGACCACTATTCAATCATTATAAATCTGGCTCAAGGGTTAAATACTAACCTCTTTAAAAGAAAGCCAAAATTTATCACAAAAAAAGCCGACTGGTGCCATTTTAGAGAATCTGTCCAGGGTCACACCCTTTCCCTGCCTACCCCTTCTTCAGATAACTGCACCTCCTCTTACAAATCTTGGTCTGATTCCATTCTAAAATCTGCAGTCAATTCTATTCCCAAATCATCCCCTGTAGGCACGAAGGCTCACCCTCCCCCCTGGTGGGATGAAGAATGCCTTTGAGTGCTGAAGGAGAGGAAAGCGGCCAATAAGACATACTGCCAACAGATGACAATGGAAAATTTCTTGAAAGCCAAGAATGCCCAAGCTGTTGCTAAACGTACATTTCGTTTTAAAAAAAAAAACAGCTGGCGTAATTTCTGCACTAATATATCCCCTGCTACTCCGGCGGGGGAGGTTTGGTCCATGATTCGCAGGTTTAGGTCTTCCTTTTCCCTGCCGAAGTCATCTCACAATTCTGATATTTGGATTTCTGACTTTCTTAACAAAATTGCTCCCCCTTATGTACCTAATCTTGACGAAGTGCCTGTTTTATCTTACTCCCCAAATTATTCATCTTGGTTAGATGCTCCATTTTCCATAGACGAGTTAAAAAGAGCCACGGAAGACCTAAAAGACTCAGCTCCGGGCAATGACGAAATCTTGAACATATTCATCCGCCACACTGATGATGATTCCCTTTCCTACTTTCTCGCTCTCATCAATATCTTCCTGGACTCTGGTATTATTCCCCCGGACTGGAAAATTCAAAAAATCATTCCCATTTGCAAAAGTACCAAAGATCCAAGTCTAGGCTCAAGTTACAGACCGATTGCTCTCTCTTCAACGCTTTGCAAAGTAGCTGAAAGAATGATTAAGAATAGATTATACTGGTTTGTAGAGAAAAATCATATTCTTCCCCCTTCCCAGTTTGAATTTAGAAAGGGTAAAAGTACCCTTGACAACCTTTCCTCTCTTGTTACAGATGTCAAATTAGCGTTATCTAAAAACGAATATTGTATTGCAGTATTTTTAGACATCTGTGGAGCATACGACAATGTAAATATACCCATTCTTAAAGAAAAGTTACTGGCGATTGGTATTCCTCCTAAATTGGTTCAATTCATTATCAATTTGCTCTCCGAGAGAACTGTTTTTGTAGATGGATCCGAATCCTCTCCCCACATAAGACAAATATTCAAAGGACTCCCGCAAGGGTCTGTCTTAAGCCCGATACTGTATAATATTTACACATACGATCTGGAAAAATCTATTAATTTCATGTGCAACGTACTCCAATATGCTGACGACTTAACGTTTTACAAAATATCCGCCAATCTTTTCATCGCAGCATCAGCAATTAACAACGCTCTTAGAAAACTCTTGGCGTGGTTAAATATTAATGGTCTTGAACTTTCCCCTGCCAATAGCAAAGTTGTCATCTTCACTCGTCGACGAAAGCTTCCGGATATTCAGGTAATATTTGGCGATGAAGTGATCCCTATCTCGAAGGAAGTTAAGTTCCTTGGAATGTTTTTGGACTCCAAGCTTACTTGGAACTCTCATATAAATCACGTTGTTACAAAATGTGAAAGCAACATCAATCCTCTTAGATTTCTAGCCGGAGTGTGGTGGGGATCCCACCCAGCTTCTTTAAAACTTCTATACAATGCCCTCATCCGAAGCCATCTCGATTACGGATCTTGTCTGTTTGATCCAATGTCCACGTCAAATTCTCATAAATTAGATAAAATCCAGTCAAAATCACTTCGCCTTGTCTTAGGAGCCATGAAATCTTCTCCAATCAACGCAATGCAAGTGGAATGTTGCGAACCTCCCTTACATATAAGAAGGCGATGCCTGGCAGAAAAATATGTTTACAAAATATGTTCAATAACATCCCATCCCTTGATTCCTATACTTCAATCGTTAAAGTATGAGGTTAATACAAATCACTTTTGGAAAAATCATACCCCTCCACTTTTTTTATGATTGCTACAACTCTTTCCTGGATTTATCTAGAAACACCTATCTCAATGAATCTCTTCCCTTATACTCATACCCCTATGAAAGCCTTACTTTCCATCAATTTATCGGAATAAGTAAAAAAACATTAAAAACTCAACTCAATTAAATAATGCAGAATTTAACACAATTATTGAAAACAACTGGCCAAATTACATAAAATTTTTCACAGATGGCTCCAAACTCAGTCAGGACTCCCATTGCGGGGCCAGTGTCTATGTTCCTCACAGAAAATTGTGTTTCCCACACAAACTTCCCAAAGAATGCTCCATTTTCTCTGCTGAATGCATAGCTATCATAGAAGCTCTTCAACTCGTCAAATCATTAAATATTAAAAACGCACTCATCCTTTCAGACTCGCTTAGCTCATTACAAAAAATAAGCGCATCCCCACTCAATTCCAGTAGCGACTCTCTAATCTGCTCGATCAGGAACCTACTGCATTCCATGTCACTGGTTCATGCATCAGTGGTCCTAGCCTGGATACCGGGACACCTCGGTATTACTGGGAATGACATGGCTGATTATATTGCTAAGGAAGCCACCACCCATGGTTCGTTAAGTGATATCCCTATTCCGGTTAGAGACCATTTCCCTATTCTAAAAACTAAGTACCAACTCCAATGGTTTTCTGAATGGAAAAAATCTTCTCTGATAAAAGGTCACCAGTACTCATTAATCCAACCTTCTATTCCTGTTAAGCCCTGGTTTCACAAATACACTACCATGCCTAAAAAATATATTTCTTCCTTAACCCGAATGCGGCTGGGTCACACTTGTTGTCTTAGCCATCTTGCCAGGTTCCACATAGTCAGTTCGCCGTACTGTGATTGTGGGTCAGAGGATACTCTGGACCATAATTTTTTTGAGTGTCCTATCAATGACCAATTTCCAAACTTCATGCATGAATTGTTAAAACTTGATATTAAATTGCCTACCAGTATACCCTGCCTTCTTAGTCTAAACACTACTGAAATTTACTATTTGTTGGCAAAATTTATTTATAAAAATGGCCTTAATATCTGACCATAATAATAAATATAAACCAAATTTCTTTCACTTTCATTTGTATTCATTTGTTCAGGTTCCTATTTTCATCTTTATTTTCATCTATTTTTACTAATCCCAACTCTGCATATTTTGACTGAGTTAAAACACTATTCTTTATGCATTTGTATATTTTTCTTGATTCTTTTATTGTATTTGTTTCTATTCATTTCATAGTACTGTTTTAAAAAAAATAATGCTTCTAATTTTGGAAAAATCTGTTCTTTTAAATAACAAAAATGCCCACTACTATTGTGCACAGGTTCCTATTTTTATTACCTATTATTACCAGCTCTGTATTGTTTTTGTTAAGTTATGTTTATGTTACACCCATGTTATGTTTATTATATGTTAGGTTCATATTATGTTATGATATGTTTATGTTATGTTCATGTTTTGTTATGTTATGTTATGTTATGTTATGTTATGTTATGTTATGTTATGTTATGTTATGTTATGTTATGTTATGTTATGTTATGTTATGTTATGTTATGTTATGTTATGTTATGTTATGTTATGTTATGTTATGTTATGTTGTGTTTATGTTATGTTATGTTATGTTATGTTTATGTTATGTTAATGTTATGTTTATGTTATGTTATGTTTATGTTATGTTATGTTTATGTTATGTTATGTTATGTTATGTTTGGTTTATTTATGTTACGTTATGTTATGTCATGTTGTGTAATCAATTTTATCCTGTAATTTGTTGTATTTATTAATAAGAAAAATGTTGTATTGTATGGCCAAGATCACTCTTAATGGGTGAAAGCCAATATAAAGAATAAAAAAAAAAAAAAAAAATAATACTGAAGATATAAGCTGTCAAATTGTTGATTTTTGCGACCGGTCGAAAAGCGTGCGAGGTCACGTGACATGTGCGGCAATGCTGCAGTAGGTACTGCCATTCGAATTATGAATTGTACCGCATGTCACTTCACGGGACACTATTGCATACATTTTACTAATATTTTCTTTGAATGTTGCCCATAGATTCATCATTTTTTTGGAAATATCGAAAAACTAATTTTTAACTGGCGTTAGTAACATTAAATCGAATTAATTTTCATAAAAATTAAAACTTAGAAGAAGACCTCATTTTTAAAATCCTAATAAAATAATTACATCTTCGTAAATAGTAATTCCACTATGGCTTGTAATCAATGGATATAATTACACAAATTCTTTGTTTTAACCACAAATTCATCCTGTCCACCGGTTTCGCAGAAACCCTTCTTTCGCCGGGACAAAAGTTTAAATTAGTTTTGCTCTTATCCTGACGAAGGGAGAGTTTTTCGAAATTGGTCGAGAGATTTAACAGATTTGGGTGTTAAATCCAAGTAGATGTATTTGCTTAATTAATCTTAAATATTAATCACAATCTTATACGAGCGATGTTTTGGCTCGAAATTTTTGTATATTTTTTTCGTTTGATACCTGTGTATGAAAATAAAAAGAGCCAATTAGGTCAATCTTCTCTTACTTCTGATGAAATTGATAAAACATTTTCAAGTAGGTATCGAACTTCTTTCTTGTATTAATAATAATCAATATCATCGGCCTACTGGGGCAGAGAATTTAAATGGTCTTACATATGTATATATGTCAAATCTACATAAATAATGGTCGTGAGTCCACTGCCAGTTAATTCAGCGAGGTAAAAATATTACAAAATCGATTTTGTGTGGGAAAAAATGTATGGAAAAAGAACCAAAAATATTAACAAACCTTTGATAAGCTATTGCCTGAACTTAGCAAGGTGCTGTTTTAATTTTGACAAAATGGTCGCCATATTAGATTCCTCTTGATATCGCCGGAGTTTGTACTATATGGTTCCTACTCTGAGCTGTCCAATCGTTATAAACAATATTATGGTACCTACACCGGCATGAAGAAAGTTTGAAAAAAGAATTGAGATGGTGACCCTTCTTTGAACAAATTGTACAATTCTTTATTTGAAATGCAAAAAAAATATTGCCTAAAATATTTAATATTTATAATTAGTAGGTAGGTATTTATATACTTACTTAATTTTTTTTTTCAGGGTAAAGTTTAGTTTTGATTTATTAAATAAAAGATATTAGTTAAATCTTTTTATTTGAAATATAAAAGCGTTAGATCACGGTCGATCTCCCCATCAATACGGAGATGAGATTAGTTACCTGATTAGGCAATAAGGCTTTTCCGCTCACTTGTGTAACTATTTCCGAGACACCTGCTCCCCCCTGTCCCCTCCTTAGATACCGTGGTGATCGGGGGAGGGGGTGTTGGGTCTACCCCGACTCCCCCCTCATCACCCCCAACTAACCTGAGACGGACTGGAAATCAAATTCATCTTTTGAAAACAGAATTTCTCTTCACAAAAAAATATGATGCAGCAATGATTTTTGAAAGATTTTCTTACTTAGGACTGGTTGTTTTGCAGATTTTGAATAATTCATCAAATTCTATTGTATCGAAGTTGTGTTATTTATTCAGTTTTGTGAAGCAACTGGCCAATAATAGTATTATAATAGAACATGAATTGAACCTTCACAGAACTTGATAATCAACTTAGAAAATTTGTTAAATTGTTTAAATTCTGTGAAACAACGCGCTCTTAGAGTGTTTGAAAAACTTCAGAATACAGTTTAAATTAACTTATTTTGTTTAACTGTCGGCATAAACAATATTCAGGGATAAGTCACATGGTAGTGAGTTCAAATGTGCGTATTTAACACAAGTTTATACTTACATATAAAACTGCAATAAATCTGGTACCTACCTGCGGAATTTATTATATAAAACTTTTTTCGTCATAGTGAACCATTATTGACCTGTTTTGAAAATATTCATTCATATAAAATTGCTATTTAAATTATATAGAACCCATGCAGAAGAATAGTATTATGTTTATGTTATTACAGCCATATTATAACTATATTCCGTGCAGTTTAACACACCTACTTTCAGCGAAAGTTTTGCCAATTGCATGCAATCTAGGTACAAGTATGTATCTAAATAACCCAGTCCTTATAATAATTGTGAAATTAAAAAGAATTTTCGATCAGGAAATCGGGGCTGTCTATAATTCCATTAACAATTTCAAAATAAAAGTCAAGAAACAAATCTTTTATCTAAGAGTATTAATAATTTTCATTATTTTATCAAGTGGTTGTAATTTGTGGTTTCTAGACTGATTAGACCGAGTTTAAATATATTAAGTGTGATGTGTGCCTATGGTTAGCTCGAAGGTATTTGGAAATTCACAGAAAAATTACATATCTACGTTATAAAGGGAATAAATTTATTGTTCCACAATAAGGTATAGAAATCTTCCAATTTTAATTTTAAACGCGCGTGGTTTCACTGAACTGCGTCCAGTGGACTTACTTTTAGTATGGCACAAGTTCATCGGTAAGAAAAGCTGTATAGGCTGCCACAAACACGCCGCTCTAGACTCCTTTTGTGAAAAAAAGTAACTTCCTGTGCTTTTGAGATGTGCACAAATATTTCTCGAGCAAAAACCAAAACTGATTTTTTCAATTCACATGTACTCAAAATTCAATTATTATTTCAATAAATACATATACAAATGCTCGTCGCTCTCCTGTGACGTCATGCTTATTGCAGACATGCTCGTCCGTCAGTGAGCCGCGAACTTACGTCGTGAGTAACAAATACAGAAAAGAGGGGCGTTCATAATAATATAGCCGTTTCACCCGTACATATGTTTTTGGATGGCTATCTCTTTCTAATGCTTTCCGTTGTATTTAGCTGTAAATGATGTTATTTTTAGCCATTTCATTAATTTCAAAGCCCTGTCTACAAAGATTAGTTTTTAGACCGATGGTTTTTTTGTGAATACCGTACAACTGCGAATAGTCCCATATGCTTCCAATCGTCTGGAACCAGTGAGATTATGGTATCCTACATTTGGGTAGTTGTGAAGCTGAAGATAGTGGTGAGAAGAAGAAGATGGAGAATTAATATATAGGGAAGTACCTGGGTAATCAGATTTAGCCACAAAACACGGCTAAAACCATTTTGTTTTTTGGTTTCCTTCCACCAGGGCGATACTGAATATATATACCACTCTGGACACAGGAACATGCCGCAAAAACCTATCATACTATAATTTATAAATTAGTTTATTAATTTGTAATCAATACAAATTTATTAAATAAAATTTACTTGCGCACGCCGTGATTTGAACCTGGCCACAATTTCTTCCCGTCAGATTTCTGTAAATCCCTGTTCGGTCCGCCCCTGTTGCCACCCACCAATACGAACGGCATTAAATTCGAACATCCATAAATAGTTAAACCTCGGAGACATTATGTCCCGCGGAGGAATGATGGCGGAAATGATAAAACTAAGATGGCGCTCTCGTATCGTGATCAAATATTTAAATTCGCAGGAGCGTTTTCACGGGCGGGAGATTTTATCGCCCTCGATCGGAGGCAAATTCTGGCCTCCATTATTTTTATTGTTTATTTACCTGCATCTTTTACCGTCACACTTTGCGGTTCAAACTATTTACTTTAGGTGCACAAGTTAAAGAAAACTTATCATGCAATAAGTATTTCAACTCGACCACTTTGAATTTGTTTGTTTGTTCTGGGTTCGTTCAATCTGTGAAGGTGATAGCCGTGTTTGATAGTTCTTTTTTATTCTACCAGAGCGCACTCGAGCTGACAAATCGGAAAAATCAACATTACGCGAAGTCTTACTGTTTGGAGGACTACTAGTTCATGGTATCTGACTTCTTTTTTGACTTTCGTGGCAGAAGTACATATAAGATTCTTGACTTTGAGCCGTATAATCCCGCAATGTCAATGTTTTGTTAGTTTTTTTTTAATTTAAAAAAAAAACTTTATTTTTAGTACATAAATATGTACTTCTTGTGTATGAAGGGTTTAACTGATTATCATATTTCAAATTTCTTACTGCTAATATAGATTTTTATAAACCTTGAAAAACACACAAAACATTTTAAAAAAATACAATATGTTCGCAATATTTATTTGTTTACTAACTGACCATGTCCAATTACAACATATTACATATTAGACGAAGTTGCATGGACAAATGTTACAATACAGGATAATTGCAAAAAATTACTGCTCTGACAAAAATAGGGCAAGTAAACAATCAAGATAATGTTAAGTCAAGACGGAATAACGGATATATTATAACATTATTAAATATTTTACAACTTAAATAAAATTGTGCTTAAAAAATAAATGTACAATTATGTTCAGTGTCGATAAATCGCAGTTTATCGTAATTTAGTTTTAACATTTTCATAGAAAAAATATATTAGTAGACGTACCAATTTTCTATGTATAATTTAATTGTATGCTTTACATTACCTGCTTCATTAGGCGTAATCTATTCTGATTTAGGTTACAGGAATGTACAGTAAAAATATTTGTATGCTATGTTATTAATTGTTAAATTTAGATAAATATGTTTAGGAGAAGAATTAACAAAATATGTAGTGTGTAAAAGAATTCTATTTTACAAATATTTGGGTTAAAAACACCTCGTTTCTTGAAGAAATAAAATAATTTAGTACCTACAAAAATACACATATTATGGAAAGGAAAAGGTAAAAAAAATTAGGTTGGTTTCAAATGGCTTTAGACTACATTCGCTGTTTTCGAATTTTCCTCTTCTCCCTTTCCTTCCTCTCATTAGAAATGGCATCTTAACCTAAAAATAGTTAATTAATCAACTAATAATTATTAATTGCGTTGATTTTCCTTTCAGTCTCACGAATTTCCGCACAGTTGGGGATCGACAGTTATATTGGGTCCGGGCATTAATTCAATAAAAAGTTCTGAAATATAAAGGTTTCCTGTACTGCTTTTATTCTATTTTTGTACAGTTATTCTTATAAATGGTCATATAATTATACAATAAGGCTAGTGAATTGTATTTTCGAACAGACCAATAAATAACTCACCCACATTCTCAGAAATATTAAAAATTCACGATATTCTATGGCAGGTTTCTATTATTGGCATAAAGGGGTTTATTATATTTATATCATAAGAGTGATGGATATATATATATATATATATTTATCCCCTCTCGTACTATGTTGATCTCGAGCGACGGTACGCCAGGTATATGTTGATCCGTTTGCATTTGTTGATCCACCCCGGATATGTTGATCCATTACCCAAGCTGGCATACATATGTAAATCCCTACAGATCAACTTGTGTCATCGAGATTTAGCTGTAAGCCACGCCCATTTTTCGGTCGCATATACATTTTACACGATTTATTTTGTTGATCTATATATTTCTGACCAACTTGACGGCTTGCATGCATTGTAACTTGTATTTCGCGCGCGTTGTGGTACTTTTTAGATTCTGTTAGAACCTGATAGAATAGATTTTGATAGAATATGGATATATTCTATGAAAATGACTTTGTACTTAAAGAGGATAGACTGCCTCACGCATATTTATATTGAAATGGAACTTTCGCAAACGTCAAATCCATGCTTAAAAAATCTTTTGAACTTGATTAAACAAAAATATAACTTTAATGCATCATTTACTACGTTTCGTGACTAAGCAGGGGTGCCCGGGTTCATGGGGTGAGGTTCATTGAGTCATTTTAAAAGAGAAATTTTGAACATTGATTGAATCAAATTTTATTTTAATGTATCTTTTACCATCTCTCCCGACGTAAGTTTCTTGTAATGATTAAGTTGAAACAAAGCGTAATATCCATAATTTGTGCCTATTAAAATTGCGGCGATTAGATTGGTGAGAATTTAATTTTTCAAATTTTAAATTACAATTGCTGAAAAATTTATTCTAATTTGTTTTTTATTAAACATGGCTAAAGTCATTTCAAGCACCGATTCCAACCAACGATGTTTTAGTATATGTTCGTCAATCAACAGGAGCCATAATGTCTGTACATCAGAGACCTCGAGAATTATTACAATTATGTGTACCGCCGCCCCGGGAACCATTTATTAGATAACCAATACCCCTACCATTAGTCACCGCCAACGATTTAGCGAGATAGTTGTTTATTTTTTGTATTTTTTTACATCGTCTCCACACAGGAGGCCCTTGGGAAAATCTTAACTCTCAAGGCCTATGTCATCTTTGTGAATGCTGTGTTGGGGTATTTTGAAAGAAAGGAAGGACAGTGAGTTCTGGGAAGGAAATAGGTATGATGGGTGGGTAGTAATCTGGGGGTCAGTGTGTTCGAGTGATAAACATAAAAATCCAACTCTCCTACTGCGTTGCAAGGCGATGCGTTGAAAGAGGATTAATCGATCCGGCCCACCACTCATTTGGTAGGCAAGCGCATCCGCCGCCAAGAACCGAACAAACCTCACCCTATAAACCCGGGCACTCCTGCTAAGTCACCAAACATATCAAACTACTTGAGGTGGCTCTCGACTAGCAATCCGAAGGTCGCGGGTTCAAATAAATTTTATTAAAATTAATTTGCACTATTTTACAATTAGTGTTTGGTGACCATATCTGAATAGCCAGGTACTCTCCCACCTTCCTCCTCGTCATCTCCTTCGAGGTCTCCTTTGAGGATGCCATAGTCTCACTGGCTCCAGACGGGAGCGGTTAGGACTGTATGACTCTGGTGCGGTATTCACACAAGTTTTTATTTGTAAAAAATGAAAACATAAATATATTGACAATATTATATTCAGATATCATATTTCCTACAAAAAGCCACAGCTATACTAGCTTCGAGAAGTTGAATAAAGTATTTTTAGCACACAAATGGCAGAAGTAGAACTAACACGTGCAGTTTATAGTAATACCAACTAAAAGAGAAGATAAAACACTTCAATATATTTTTTTTAAATTTTGATAATTCCTTCATGTTTCATATTAGTGTTTAATAAAAAAATACAAATCATATCACACTACATCTTAACTTAAAAGCAGCTATGTTTTTATACACAAAAAGGTTTATTTGTATATTCTCTGTATGGAAACTAATTTCGTTAAAAAATAACACTGTATTGAAAATGTGATCAGACCAAAACTTCGTTGTTAAGAGAATGCAGCTGCAGACTGGCCGGGATTTGACAACACCCTGATTAGAATACATTTAACTCATATAATAAGTATAATTTAATTTGTCTTTGATAATCAACGGCTATGGAATTTTACGTCTTGCCACCGCGTTCCCGGATAATATTGATTATAATAATATATATATACATGTTATTTGGGGGAAAGTTTTATCTCATTCATAAAAAAACTTTTTCTCCTTATTTTTTTTTATTGAGATTAAAGCAAACTATGATGTTAATATAAATTTGTTTTGTTATTTTATTACATTAAATAGTTACGGTTCGTGATTAAACTGATTTTCTTGAGGCCAGATAGTGTATTACGTTAAACATAATTGAAATTTTGAAAAGTAATTTTTTCAACTTAAAAAAACTTATTTTCCTCGTCATTCCGTAAAAGCTGCAATGACCCCGGGGTCGGGATCATTGCAGCTTTTCACTCGATCGGTTTATGAGTATATAGCTTAATTTATATGAGATTAACAAAACAAGAATTTGGTAGGCATCTAGTTTTTTGCCGTTGATTATGAGTATTTTTATCGTAAACCTAAGTTTTTATCGCAAGACGTAGAAAATGCTTAAAGTCAAATTGGTTCAATTGGCCCCATGTAATATTCATTGGGCCACTGTGAAAAAAACTTCACATAAAAAATAATCGATCAAATTGATTAAATATAATTGCATTTGTAGCCACCTTGTAGCTGTTTTTTAGTTTACGCTTTATTTTATTTTGAAAGATGCCGACTTCCGGTCATATTGTTTTGTAATATAAAATATGAGATGATTCTTTTAAGAGCATTTCATTTTATTTAGGACGGGTTGTTTCGGAGAATTTGAACAATTCTTCAAATTTCAAAGAAGTTTTTCAAGTTATGTGATGGATTTTTTCAAGTTCTGTTATTATTTCAGTTCTATCAAGCTACTAGCCTGTAATGATATAACAACCGAACTTAAATAGAACTTTCACAGAACTTGAAAATGAACATTGAAAATTGATGAATTGTTCAAATTCTGCGAAACAACCCATCCTTAGAGAACTTTAAAATATAAACATTTCCGGTAAGGGTTCTATGATAACTCAACACAGTGACAATTCAACACACCTTTAAAAAGTGATATAAAGTCATTAGAAATGATGAATAAAAAAATTAAACCTAACCTAACCTACTTAACCCAGTTAATAATGTTTTTCTTTCACTACTTTCCATGAGTTTAAATAACTTTTTAAAGATGTGATGAATGATCATTTTGATGATTTATCCGGTCACCTCCGGTAAGATGTAACAATCGTTTATACAGAATATTAATATTTGAAGTTGAGTTGAGTTGTGCGATTATAAACTTTAGGATTTTTTTTACCTAATAAAATGTGACAATCGATAAAAGATGGGTGGATTCATTCGTTATAATATAGATCATTTTGTATGTCTCTATATTCAAATTCGGAGGTATGACTTTTTTATGTGACACCTCTCACAAGAGTGCCCCTGTCTTTACACGTTAAATACAGAGAAACTATGTCGCCACCCAGTTGGGCAGCGTTATGGGGCGGGTTAAGATAGGGTCTGTAGGAATGAATTTATTAATGCGGGTCTTAAAGAGGCCCGGATTATATGGAGGAGGAAAAACAGATGCCGATAGCTCGTTCCACATGCGAGCCGACTTACGATAAAACGAGTCGGAGAAACGACCCGTTCATATATGTATAGATAACATCAACTTAACTGTGAACGTGTATTTTGCTCGTGTCGAGTATCAAGCACGTGCACGGTGCACCGGGGATCAATGCTGCTAGCTCCTTTTAACAGGCTCTAATAAAATACCCCTAGAATAGACACAGCATACGCACATTCCGTCATACATGATTTTACCGCACATATGCCTCAGGGATCTCATTTCTACAGTATTCAGTCTACTTTCAGCCTTCTTCTGCCAGTTTCATGCCTCACTTCCATATATTAGGGTAGGTACCAGCACTCCATTGTGGACTGCTAGCTTCGCTTCTTTGGACAGTTTTTTGTTAGCTCCAACCGCGTCAAATCATCAATTAATTACCCATTATAACCAAGAACCCGGCCTCCCCTGCTAAGTCACGAAGCGTAATCAGGAGAGATGGTAAAAGATACAGGTTCAAAATTTCCCATATAACATTATTCCTTTTGCCGCCATTTTGGATTTTTACGGTCAAAAGGTATCCCTCAACCAGTTTATTTCGATCCGGCCCGCAACGCAGTAGATGGGCAAACGCATCCGCCGCCAGGACCTAGACTAACCTCACCCTATGAACCCGTGTACCCCTGCTAAGTTATTTTTTTTTTTATGGATTTGACTTTTGCGAAAGTTTCGTTTCAATCTAAATACACATACATTTCTTATAAATAAGGATGGCAAAATTTAGCATTAATTTTCAGATTTTTTAGCATTAACAATTGGAAATTTAGCGTTTTATAGCATTTTGAGGCATAATTTAGCGTTTTGTAGCAAAATAGAAAAAAAATTATTTCCTGAATGTTTTTAGCGCATATTTTAAGTATTTTTGGTAAAATATATGTATAACTTTCATTTGCAAGTATTTCCATGTGAAAGATTATAAATAATTAATTTTAATATTAAATTAATAAGGAAAGAAACTCTAAGTACGGGTCAAACACAAACACAACAAATGCAAATTGCGATTAACATCAATAGGCGTAATTTATTTCGCACAATTTGTGTAATGTCAAAAAGCAATTTTAGCCTACAGTACAAAAATATTAAATATTTACAAATAAAATAGTAACAAAATTATAAAAAATCGTAATGTAAATATCGATTTTTTTAAATTATCACATATTATTTTAATACCCGGTATTTTCGGGAAATTCGCGCCTATTTCGCTAAATAGAATAATTTAGCTGAAATACGGCCAAAATCACGTTTTACGCGTTAATTCGCGAAATAGAAATCACTGGAAACACTTTCAAATGCCTTGAGACGCAAAGAAAACTTATAAATGCCCTATTTTCGATCCATAAATATTTTTCGCGTTTTTAGTTAAAACGAAATTTTGCCATCTCTACTTATAAACAATTCAAACAACAAACAGTCGAAGGATCACGTCATTTTGATATGAAACGATACCATCTCACAGTCATTTCATGCGATATTCGACTCTAGGGACTAATGCTTTGAGTTCAATATCACAAAAGATTACGGAATCACATAAAACCTTGTGATGAACAGTCCGCCGATTGCCCTCTTGATTGGTTCATTTAGTAAAACCAGATATATGGACATGGATCAACTTTGTCTAATAACTTCTTACCTGGATCAACATACTACGGGAATATATCAATATATATGAGATCAACATAAGTATGCCAATTTGGGTGGATCAACATAAATTATGCATCCGATTTCCATACAAAGTTTGAAAATTTTATGAACAGTATATCAAATGGTTTTTCTGGCAAACTGGCAACATTGATAATTATTGGACCACGGTTGTCAATTCATTCAGATGTATTCCATAATAGCCAAGTTATACGGTGTTAAAGGTGGATCAACTTAGTCTAACAACTTCTTACTGGATCAACATACTACGGGAAGAGGTCAATATATATATATATATATATATATATATATATATATATATATAATATTTATAACATATTATGTTCATTGGTAGATAAAGGTATCCCCTAACTGTTGGTGATTGCTGCACTTCTCATTATAGAGTCCTCTTGGATACTAGATTTTTCAGGGTTTTCCAATAAGAGGTGTTATTTTGAATAGCCCGCTATTTCGGTAGATGTTACTTTTGAAGCTGTTATTTTTTGACATTTGACAAGTAGAAACTACGCCATTAATAAAAATGGAACACGCTTCAATAACGCATTGTAATTATTAAAATTCACTTGAGTGAATCAAATACAAATCATCTTGAGTGATGAGGCCCATTTCCACCTCGGTGGCTTCGTCAACAAGCAAAATTGTCGCTTCTGGGGCTTGGAAAACCCAAGAGTTATTGTTGAAAAGCCTTTCTTTCCTCAACGTGTGACTGTTTGGTCCGGTTGAGTCATTGGACCTTACTTTTTCGAAAATGAGGCTGGAGCAACAGTTACGGTGAATGGTTTGCGCTATCGAGAGATGATTTTTTTATGGCCGGAATTGGATGGTATTGATCTAGACAACGTTTACTTTCAATAAGACGGCGCTACGTGCTACACAAGCAACGAAACCATTGATCTTTTACGATTGAATATCAAAATAACACCTCTTATTGGAAAACCCTATATATAATAATGTGTCATCAGGGGATGATGTAATCTCAACCAATGCAATAAAACATCTCAGTGAAGAAATTACCTTCCCGCTGACACACCTTATCAATCTATCTATAGCTAAAAGCGTATTTCCCACATCCCTTAAAGAAGCTACTGTTATACCTATTTATAAACAAGGATGTAAAAATGATATCAATAACTATCGACCAATAAGCCTTCTTAGTACCTTTTCTAAAATATTGGAAAAAGTACTAAAAAAACAACTTATGATGTACCTAGAAGATAATAACCTAATATCGAAATCTCAGTACGGTTTTAGAAAAAACTTGAGTACTGCCGACGCCATAGACGATATCATAAATACGATCACAAAAAGCTTAGACCAGGGAAATAAATCTTTGGCAATTTTTATAGACCTGCAAAAGGCCTTTGACACGATAGACCATAAAATCCTTTTCAAGAAACTTAAAACAATTGGGATGTCAAACACAACTCTAAATCTACTGATAAGTTACATGTCAGAACGTTCACAGTGTGTTAAAATTGATAAGTGTAAAAGTAAACCTCTCCCAATCAATTACGGTGTACCGCAAGGAAGTGTCCTAGGACCTTTATTATTTCTGATATATATAAATGATATCTGCAACTTACACACCAACGGAAAAATCATTAGTTTTGCCGACGACACTGTCATTTTATTTAATGAAAGTGATTGGATAACCACCTACAAAGAAGCTGAAAACGGGCTTATCCTTCTGCAAAAATGGCTTATGCAAAACTCACTTAATGTTAACAAAACTAAATATTTAACGTTTTCTATAACGGCTAGAGGACAACCAGCTGAGGATTATGCTCTCAAATTACATGATTGTCAAGGAAAAAACGAAACGCAATCATGCCACTGCCCCACCATAATACACTCTAGAAGTATAAAATATCTCGGCATTGAAATTGATGAAAATCTTCGATGGGACTCCCACATAAATAGTATTACAAAGAAACTCACAAAGCTTATATACTACTTTAGAAATATACGCAATATACTAAGTATAAATGATTTATATAAGGTATACTATGCTCTCTGTCAATCACGCATAGAATATGGGATTATTGGATGGGGATCTGCCTCAAACATCCACATGAAGCAGCTTATTAAAACTCAAAAAGCAATAATAAAAATAATCCTTAAAGTACCCATAAGAACTCCATCAAAAGACATTTTTAAAAATTTTTAAGTTTTCAGTATAATAAAACTATACTCAAAAAATGCTCTAATCAAATTTACAGAAAAATATGAGTACCCTGCTGACCATCACAACTATATTACAAGGAAGAAATCCTCAAAACTATTGAACATCCTAAAATTAAATACGTCTTTTGGCCAGAAAAATCATCATTTCCATGCTACAAAACTATATAATGCCCTCCCAATTGAACTCAAAAACACAACGGAGACACAAAAATTTAAAAACGACATCAAATTATGGCTAAGTAAACACGAAGATGAGGAAATCAATAAAATTATGAACTGAACAAATGTGAAGACAATTTTTTAAATTTTTTTTGTAGAAATTAACAAGGAAATCACGATCTACACCTATACCAAAACCTACAGTCCGCCTCGGAACAGGAATACCTAGTGAGGAGGACTGCGAATAATATACTTAACTTTGTAATTAAAATTGTCGTTAATAAAAAAAAAAAAAAAATATATATATATATATATACACACAATACAATATAATAAGATTCTTCCTAATCTGGGTACCTAGATATATAATGTAAAATATAATTTATTATTAATTATTACCATATTTTAATGGATCTGAGTAAATCCCTCAGTTGTTGAAAAAATAAACTTTACGTTATGTTATTCCCTGTATTTTATTTTCATAGGTATTACTTTTGCATTTTTTGTACGGGTGTAAGAAACGGTTTTTTAAGTGAAGGTAGGTACATAGAAATACAGAGAAAACACTTTTATAATTAAATGTGAAGGAAAAGCTAAATAGCTTTTTAAAAACTTTTTTTATTCAAATATTATGTAGATATTTCACTTTTGTCAAAGTTCGCCATTTTCGACGTCCTTTTAAATAAGGACGGCTTTTCACGAATGAATTGAGTTTTTTTCATTATCCATCATGTCTAACAGATTATTGAATTTCCATTTAAAGATTATCATAAAATATTGAACCCGAGAGATTATTCACTTAAAACTGTCCCACGAGAAGATAAGTTTTTGTAGATATTTCTCTTTGTGAAAACGCTCCTCAATTTTACTAACGCCCTTGAGGTGATTATACTCAACGGAGCTGTAAAAATTATTGGAATTAATTCTTCATAATAGTCAACAATACGTAGACTGTTGTTGCTTGAATATAATGAATATGTCTCCTCTTTGACATCACCTGTATATCTGAATGAAACTACAAACCCAAATGTTTATTCAATTTCTAAGTTGACCGGTCGGTGGCCGAGTTGACATCGCGCTTGGGTCCCACCCAGGCGTAGTGTGTTCAATTCTTCGACTAGCTAAGTCCTCCATAACAACACAAGCAACATTGTCCGCTTACTGTGGTGGTAGTAGGAGATTTTCAAATATTGTCAGGTTATTCGTAACCCGGAAATGTTTGTCTTTCTTTTTTAAAATTAATTTTAATTAATTAATTTAATCTTTAAATAATATAAAATAAAGTCGCTATCCGTGTCTGTCTCTTAGTGCGCTTAGTTCTTCTAAATCAAGCAACGAATTTTGATAGTCCAGGTTTTCACTATCATTTAGAAAATTTATTTTGAAAGGTTTAAATATATAATCAATGCATATTATATTTATAGAAAGTAGAGAAAAGTCGATTTTTTGTAATCAATTCGTAAAAAACTATTGTCCATCGCTTACATTGTTAACGCTGGCTAAACTTTATTAGATATCTTAAAATAATGTACTACGTAATTGAATATCATAAAAAGTACTACAAAAAAGTCCTGGGTGGTATATATCTATCTCCTGTGGATAAACCCCAGCAATGCCGGGTACACGTCAGCTACTGTATCATAATATACAGTAATATCTGCTTTAGTACCTACTGAAGAACGCACCGTCAATGCTCTTCTGCAGCGATACCGATTTGGAACGTCATACAAATATTATTTTCATATTTTGGAATCTTAGCAATGACCCTGCATTTCGAAATTTTTACTGACGTATAACATACTTATACTTCCATTGAACAGTTTTTACTGACGTATAACAAACTTATACTTCCATTGAACAGTTTTTACTGACGTATAACATACTTATACTTCCATTGAACAGTTTTTACTGACGTATAACATACTTATACTTCCATTGAACAGTATTAAAAAATATAATCTCTTAATTAATTTGTTAAAAAATATAATCTCTATTAAAAGCTGTTAAAAAATATAATCTCTATTAAAAACATAGTCGAGTTAAAAAAGTAATTAAGTAAATGAAAATGATAAAAAACTCGTCTGGTTCTGTTATTTAAGATGATACAGGTATGAAAAAATTCACAATATCTTTTTAAATGCTACTTGAAACTTGTCGAGAGATTTTCGATCTATTTTAAATAAGTTCTGTTAAACTCAATATTTTCACAACAGTCTCTTACGCCTATTAATTACAGTCCGTGGTTTACATATAAACAAAATGTAATCAATTCAGAAAAAATCATAAAATACATTTCTTACAAATGCACAATCAATTTAATAATTATCTGGATGAAACTGTATTTTTAGAAATTAATGCATTCAGTGTACGAATGCAATATTCAGACGCGATTTTGCTATACGTAAGCAACATTACTGACTGTTTTCAATGAAAAACAATATAAAACTAATTCAAACCAAAGTGCTTGTCTCGAGAGACTGTGTCCAACATAATATATTAAAATGCTCTCTGATGTAGATATCTTTAATTGCAATAAAAATGAATGTACAACACCTATTAAAAATGTATTCACTTGTACACCAACTAAACCAAAATGTAATGATATATTACGCAATTACGTATATTATGGAGTATTTCTTATTATAATTATATATTTTAATGTAATTGTAAAAAGCATTCACTTTGTGGCTCATCATAATTTATAATAAAAACACATAAATTTGTTTTTGACCACTATAGTTTTATTTTCACTCTACCGGTTTCGGAAGATCCCTTCCTTCGTCAGGAGAATATTTAAAACTGATCTACTACACAAAATATTGACATATAAATACAAAAATGTTAAGTGTTTGAGGGAGATGTGAACAAAGTGGAAGGGGTAATTACGGGAATTCCAGGAAGAACAGAGCGGTTAACTGGAAATATGTCAAGAATAGGACTATAAGACAGATTAATTTGGTTATTTATTATACTGGAGTTATTATTGAGGGATTTTCTGATTTCAAGTGCTTCTAAATTATCTATTTTTTTTTTGCCTTTATTACTACGTTGAAGAATTTTAACCCCTGTATCTTTACTAAAAGTATGATCGGTGGAAATGAGATGATTGGCAAACTCCGAAAAATTATTGTTATTTAAATATCTTAAATGTTCCGTGATTCTAATATTTATATTTCTAGTTGTCTTACCTATGTAGAACGATGGACAATCATTGCAATTATTTCCAGTATAACAACTGCGTCTTCCAACAGAGCCAAGGGCTACCCATGGGAGCTCCTACTAGCCCACTGTTGGCAGATATTTTTATGAATAACTTAGAAAATAAGATTTTTAATTGTAAGTCATCACTTTTAAATAATGTTTTCACTTGGAAACGATATGTAGACGATATTTTTTGTATCTGGACGGGAACAGAGCGGCAACTAACTAAATTCCGTCTTCTTATAAATTCATTTCATAAAAACATTCAATTCACTGTAGAGGTAGGCAGTAATGCATCGATTAATTTTCTGGATTTAACACTAACTTCAATAAATAATACAATTGAATTTAACATCTATCGTAAACCGACATTCACGGATATAACTATACATAACACGTCAAACCACCCGATATCACACAAACATTCTGCCTATCATTCAATGGTACACCGCTTAGTAAAAATCCCACTATCAGCTGTTCATTTCGAAATTGAACTGTCAAAAATAAAACAAATTGCTCTAAATAATGGTTACTCGACACACTTAATTGATAAAATCCTGAATAAGAAACTTAAACTCATTTCGACGAATACATTTTTATTTGGTACACCTGAAACTAATAATAAAATCATAAATCCCTTTCAATGGCGTAAAATCTTATACATATCCAATTTTTCTTCACTTAGTACAAAAAATTTGCCTACCCACATTAAACCCGCGTTCTATACTTATAACAACTTGGGAAAATTACTTAAAAATACTAAAGATAAAGATCACAAATTTAGCCACTCAGGCATTTACCAACTATGTTGCAATGATTGTCCATCGTTCTACATAGGTAAGACAACTAGAAATATAAATATTTGAATCACGGAACATTTAAGATGTTTAAATAACAATAATTTTTCGGAGTTTGCCAATCATCTCATTTCCACCGATCATACTTTTAGTAAAGATACAGGGGTTAAAATTCTTCACCGTAGTAATAAAGGCAAAAAAAAATTAGATAATTTAGAAGCACTTGAAATCAGAAAATCCCTCAATAATAACTCCAGTATAATAAATAACCAAATTAATCTGTCTTATAGTCCTATTCTTGACATATTTCCAGTTAACCGCTCTGTTCTTCCTGGAATTCCCGTAATTACCCCTTCGACTTTGTCCACATCTCCCTCAAACACTTAAAATTTTTGTATTTATATGTCAATATTTTGTGTAGTAGATCAGTTTTAAATATTCTCCTGACGAAGGAAGGGATCTTCCGAAACCGGTAGAGTGAAAATAAAATTATAGTGATCAAAAACAAATTTATGTGTTTTTATTATATATATTTTAATGTCTATTAATTGTATAAATTTGCGGTTAACTTGTTCAAATTTACTGTTTGATTGTATAAATTTAATGTTTAATGGTTTAATAATATATATAGGAAATCTATAATCGGCTTCTCTCATTTCATATAAACCAACCATATTGTAACAGTTGATTTAAAATAAATAAACAATTTATCAAATTATTATAAGCATTAATTAGTCTCCTGAAATATCGATACAAATTGAAAATATCTCCCGAGTAAAAATAAATGCCGCCGACTGGATATTTCAGGAGAGTAATTAATGCTTATAATAAATAGTTATCCATTGTGCTATGCATAAAAATCTTGTCTTATAAACATTAGTTTATCATTTTTTAAAAATACAAACAATTTATCGTTGTTTATCAGCGGGCTCCCTCTAACATTCGTATTTATATATCGAATCGTCTCTATAATCTTCCTCTTTTTGGAAGCTTACTACAGAGCCACTATGTCGTGTAATATTTTAAAATAAGCCGCTATCAATAACAACCCTTACGTAGATGGCGATAAGGTTTAAATTCCTGCTTAACACCATCCGCCTGTTTTGATTTATGCAAGAAAAAAACATGGCCAAAAAGTGCCTTTTATTTTATTTTGTGGATGTTCAGGCATAAATATTTCAAAAAATTTTGATCATTTTATAAATAACTTAATTTGCCACATTATAAAATAAAATGATAACCGAAAATGGGTTCGTAAGTAGGAGATTTTTAACTTTAAAGCAGTTTTCATAGGCCTTTACATTATTTTTTTCTGGGCTTATAAAAAGACTTATCTAAAAAATACTCGATTATTTCAAAGGCCAAGATGTATTCTACTCGCAGTATTTAATTAAAGCATCTAAAACATTTCTAGGCTACCAAATTTTTAAACCAAAAACACATGATTTTGCATTACTATGTATGGCATCGCCTTAATAATTGACACAATGTGCACATATATAAACAATATCACTTATATTACGTAGGTGCTAACCTAACCCTTCTACATATAGTCAACTGATATTAACTGCGATGTGAAACGGAATATTACGCAACTTTAAAAGCATTATATTTAGTTAAATCTGCTTTATTCTTAAGTCATCAATATTTAAAAAGCAGGCCTCTTTTTCTATTTCAAGACATTCCAGAACATTTGGAGAGGGCGCAGGATCAGAACATGGTAGGCAAATAGGTAAATTATTCATTCATTTAAATTTATGATAAATTTTCCGTTCTCAATCTGGCTTACGTAGAATTTACGACGTTTTTAAAGTAATTTTGATGGGCATTGTGACAGGAGATCACGGCTTTTATGCCCCGGGATTCGTGACTTGCGCTCCGAGGATGTTGTAGCTATCTGGGACACGGGATGCAGCACAACTAATGCGAGCACGATGTAAAAAAAAATCAAAAATATTACTGACTAATTTTACATCTAAATTCAAAACATGGCTGAGAGAACTGAACGAAGATCAACTTGTAATATTATGAAGAATCTAAACATGTCTAGAGTAGTGTTTTATTTTTGGGGTATTATTCCGTGTTGCGCCACCTCCTTTAGCTAAATAAATAATGCAGTAAAAAAGATAATCAATACAACAGCATAAAAACTATTACAGGCTGCATCAGATCAGGAAACCCTAGTGAAGAGGACATTGAAAACCGTGGTTTTATTCTTATACATATTCCTTAATAATATTATACTTTACACAATATATAACTTACTATTTTACCTGTCATAATCATGTACAAACTTATTAAATAAAAAAATATCAGTATTAAATCGTATACTCTCCAAGGGTTAACATTTATGTATATTTTTCTCTTCCATTTTTGTACACCATATTATTTTATTTTTTCACGTGTAGCAATCACTTTGTGGGTACACATAATTATAATGAGAATAAAATAACTTAGTTTAAAAACAACTTTATTTGAGTATAATATTTAAACTAACCAGTTTCGATTCGACCTGAACCTTCATCGGAGTTTTATTAAACATACTAAATTAATTACACAGTTACAGGTAACATAGAAGAGGAAGAGAGAACATCAACTTTGGTGGAGAGCCGCAAGGGAGGTGGTTAAGAAATAGGGGTATAAAGAGGGCCTAGGGAAGGGGTAAATGTTTAATTATTGGTCTATTTGATAAATCTAATTGATTATTTAATAAATTTCAATTGCTTCTAGGTTATTCATACCCAGCCCAGTCCCTTTTCTATGCAGTACTTACATCGATAACTCCGAAAACTTGATAATAACGATAGTAACGTTAATAACGTTAATAACGGTAATAACGATAATAACGATAGTTACGATAGTAACGATAATAATGGTAATAACGATAATAGCGATGATAACGATAATATGGGTAATAGCGATAATAACGATAGTAACGCAAATAATGATAATAACGGGTATAACCCAAAGATTTACTGAGATATCATTAATTTTTTTTATTCTTCAAAATTATATTTTTATTACCATTTTATGTTGCTAACACGTTATTGATGAAAGCGACCTGGTAAGCGAATGTATATTAAAGCAGGTTATGGATTTATTTTATTTTATTTTAATAAACATATTTTCAAGGGACCAATGTAACATATCCTGGCAATTTAAACATTTAAAGACTTTCTCTATTCGTGAGTGGCATTCGGCTCTTGCCAAAAGAAAATATTTGCTCAGGCTGAAACGAGAGACAAATTATTCTATACGTTAATTTTATAGCAAAATGTCTGTTTTTTTTACGGACTGGTGAAATAAAATGGACTTTAATGACCATTTCGTATACGGGATTTTATATCGCGACGCAAGCCCTATCTTATATTAAAATAAGACATCATTTTTTCTTGCTGCCAATGCAATGTTATAAAAAAAATTATGTTTTTTGTCAATTTTTGCATGCCTACAGGTTTTTTAGGATTTGAGTGATTTCCCGGTTGTTCCAAACTCTTTACAAAAATTTCTTTCAGTAATACGCATTTCGTTTCGCAGATAAGTTTTACACTTAATTCAAATTTTTGTTTTTGTTTGAATGATTCAAGAGTTTAGAGACTAATTTGCATATTATTGAGCTCTGTGAAATAAATGTGAAGCATTAAAACTAAGCGATTTTAGTTGATTTGAAATTTAATTCTATATTTAAACCGAAAAATCTAAAGATTAAATACTATAATAGTCCCAGCGAAAGATCGTAATTGACGTCATCATTCTAGTATCTTCTGTCTTTTTTGTTGAGACAAGACGCGTGAGAACGTCGATGACGTCCGTATGAGCTCTCTTTGGGACTAGTATAAATCCCAATGCAATTAATTATGTTTACTTGAATTACTACCCAGCTTGGCTAGTGACGTGTGCTGAGAAAAAATGTTTTTAATCCTTACTTTTGCTGAAACTAATGTTGTGGTACCAGTTTAGATCCACTATTTTCTGGTATGCACTGTCGGCAGATTGGAGAGTGAAGACTGTCTAAATGATAGCCAACCTCCAGTATGATAAGCTCCAGAAAAATATGATAAGTTGGCGTCCGATTTGATGTCAGAACCCACAACCCATTATTTACCTGATTATTTATTTATTTTTATATGGGCGCATCCTCAAAGTAGCTTAAATTTTTTTTTCATCGAATAGCCAAAAACTGTGATATCTTCTATAATTGCATTTAATAACACTGTCTGACAGGACAATTATTTCAGAAATGATTGTGTGCACACAGGGTTATTAACAACTTAATCGACAGTCCTGCCATCGTTGCCACTATTAAATTCCATTTGACGACTTATAACATTCTTATGCAATACATACACAACCAACTATTAGAAACACACTCACTGGCCAATATGATGCATGATCTGGACAAGTATGGGGGTACTATTGATATATTTACTGACTCCATTTATAGAACAAAGCATAATCTATACCAGCACTTTGTTGAATCCTATAAATTAGAGTAGCGTTGGCAATGTAGTTTTAGTGTTTTGTCTTATATGTAGTGTTGTTCTAATTTGTATTTTATTTTATGTTACTCTTATGTATAACCAATATTGGTTTTTTATTATTTTTTTTTATATATTCTCACTATACTTGTAATCACAATTTTACATTTGTCTATTCATAGAGCTATTTTTTATCGAATTTATAATGGATTACATCTATACACTGTTAGTATTTCCTATATAATACAGATATTATCTTATGTACACTGCATCATGTATCACTTTTATGTAAAAGCATATTTAGTTAGAAAAGAAGAAATAATTATAATGAGCAACAAATAGCCAAATACCCAATTTTATGGTACGCGTGTAAGTTCTAAAAGTCGCTTCAGTTTTCTGGGCCTTGGGAAAAGCGACGGTATTTTGCAAAAAACGTGATGTAATGTTGAATATTTGGTATTTTGCAACAAAAAAGTGGCGAAAAGCCGTTTTCAATTTATATTTCAATATAAATACACAATTGAAAAACGAAATGAATGACAGCACTCGATATTTTCCGCGAGAAGTTAAATACGTTCCATTGTATGGCTATTCAAGCTTATGAAAACCTAGACAAAGAAATATTTTGAATCACGTTAAAAAAGCGAAAATCAGCGTTACTGCCTGAAAATTGCAAATTTTGGAAATGGAAAAATTCGCGTCATCCCAAACGTGAATTTTTCAGGTCTTTACCATACGCGGTCGTGCCTTAAATGTTTGGTGATTCACCGAGCAATTCCTCAAAAATAAAATTATATTTTTACTATTTAAATATTGTACTCGTACATACAAAATATGATATTCAATATACTTATAGTAAATTGTATTTCTTAGTCCTCCTCACTAGGGTGACCTAGTATTTTATATATCATTTCTTTTATTAGTTTTCTATGTCGTTTTTAATGTTTTTATACCTATAATTTATAAGTGTGGGTATTTTACCTATTTATAGAGAAGATAAATTCTGCGACCCGTTTATTATATACTCCACATTTATTATTACGTCAATAATTTTAAAAGATTATTGTAATTATATGAAGAGATGATTATAATTTTATAAGAATATAGATACCAGAATAATTTTACATAACAGATCTGATAATAACACAATAATAAACAAATCTTTCACTTTGCGACGCGGGTTTTTACTGATCTTACGAGCTTCAGTGTGAAAAATGCAATAAGTGACAAAAAACGCAAATAAATGTAAGGTTACTTTTTACGGCGAAGCTTAGTGCCACATCACTATTTTGATTAATCTTTATAACAAATTGGTGTACATTATGAATACCAAAAAATATGCTTTGGATAAATTGAAGGTTTTTCTATCGTTTCGCTTTAGTAGAAAACGAATAAAATAAAAAAATTACTCAATAAAAAATATAAATGGAAACTATTAAAAAATATATTTATTCAATAGAAATGTATGAACGCGTAGGAAAAAACTTTTTAAAAATACAGTATTATACCTAAGATTATCTGTGACAGTTTCACTTGATTTACTTTTTGCTTTCATATAAAATTATTTATAAAATAAATAAAAACCAGTTTTGTGCTTGAAATCGAACGTTTCTAGACTCCGTTTATCAAGCGATTTTAATGCCTATTACCTACAATATAAAGTATACCAAGAACATTCATATTTTTGGCTTGTAGCTTCCTCTTTAATGTAAAACAAACTAAAACTAATAATATCAATGTCAAATAGGTTCCCTAACCCAATGGCTGTATTATAAGATAATATTACACGAGACGCATAGCTGACCCGTTGACTCATGATAGCATTTTACAAGAGAAATATTAATATTAATAATTACTTTGCTGCAGCCCTTTCTTCAGGAATCTTCGGATACTTTCGATTTTCTTCGTGTCATGTTCACGCCGCACGCCGCCCGTTCAGCGACATTTTTTTCGAAACATTTTGTGTGATATAAAATTGGTAATCCAGTGATAAATTCATAGTAGACATAGCAGAGGAAGATACTTAGTCGATTCGAAACGAACGTAACTGGTCAAGTACACTCCCGAGCTGCAGAGTGTAGTGTGAAGATAGCCCCGATGATACCAACATCAAACCAAGGACAAGACACCAGAAAAATAAAATAACAAAAATAAGATCAGTTCATTAGAGATCATTAGAGGAGCAGGGCCGACCCCATGCAGTTCGCTCCGGCGCTGAATAGCCAAGGCGCTGATACCTAATACCTTACAGTCCTAACACATCGCCATTGAGATTATTTTTCATAAAAATGGCGCTACACAAAAATACAAATCATCCGAATATTATTAATTAGAGTGCTCATCTACCTAGACGTCTACTGGTTTTGAATTAACTCGCGCCAGGCACACCGTTTGGCTCAGGGCCGGGCCCCCTGAGGATGGTTTAATATTGTATGATTGCCAATAACCTCCATGGACGATGGGTTAGGCTTTCGACTAGCCGCGGGTACAAATCCCGGCGTGCGCAACCAAATTTTATTTTATTAAATTTATTAGTTTTGTGTTTTTATTTATTTTTTTATTTATTAACTTTCAAAAATACAGTTTTTTTACTATTAAATCCCGTTAAACTGATTGATATCAGTTTGTCAACGGATTCTTTTAATATTACTTTTAAATACATATACAATTTTAACAAGTACATAAAAAATACACATAATTACATTAGTACAAAAGAATTCTTTCACATAACCATTTTTTAACATACATTTCCTTGTTTCCTTGTAACATGTTGTAAATTATTGTAACGAGGTTTTCTAGAGTTCTTTGGCCGTATTTATTCAGGTATCTGGGAACTACAAGTCCATCGTTTGCAATTAGTCTTGTATTATGAACATGTGTCACTATTTACTCATTTAAAATAATATATAGAAAATAAGTGGCACGGAGTGGAAGATATTCTCAGTGTGCCTGGTGTAAGACCACTATTCAGATTATAAACGTTGCTTGAAATGGCTTTAGCCGTGTTTGGTGACCAGATATGAATATCCAGGTAATTCCTCACTGTCCTCTTCCCTACTTCCTTCCTGTCCCCACTACCTTCAGCCTCACAAAAATCGTCAATAATTGTGTATAGTGTAGTCTCACTGGCTCTAGACGATAGTGAGCAATTGGGACAATTGTGGAGTGTTGCTATAAAAAGGAGACCCAACTTTTCAGATCCATTGAAACTACGGCATCCTCAATTTGTGGTCTGTTACGTTTAGAAGTGTCACCCAAATGATCACTGGACCTGCCAACGAGAAGCTGAAAGAAATCTGCAGATAAACGACATTAATAATAAGGTCTAGCAAGCTCGAGCACATTGCTCATTTTTCTCTCATATTGTCGGGGATTTCCCGCGTGTTATCCCGTTTCCGGTTGATTTCCCGCCTTTTCCCTAACACCGCCGCCCCTTCCTTCACTAACCATCCAGTGTGTACCTATATAATGTGTAGGTGAGTAGGTACTTTAGATTATAAAATATTATATTTCAGCGGTCACTGGGGATATGTACATTGTAAAAGCATCTCATATTTTAATTACCTTGAAAGAAACATCATAAAGGTGAATGTACAGGTATTCACATATATTTAGGTATATACCTAAGTCTGGAAATAGTGCCACGTGTACGTCGGTCGCGTAGACGTCGCTTGCATTCATATTATGTAGGTGAATTAATGGAGAGCTGTAGTGCCACGCATGGCCGGCCCTTTACAGGCGCAATTGGGGCAGTCTGCTCCGAGTGCTGACTTGTCTTCCTTATCCATCGGGAAGTTACTAATTCACCGTCTATAAAAATAAAATCTGGTGCTTAACGCTAATTTTATAGTTGAAAAACGCTTTATAAAGCTTTCAAACAGTTTTACATAAAATATTTTAATGGTAAGGTCCGGTTTTTATAAATCTTAAATATAATAATATAGACTATCAGTTAAAAACCCGCTCCCCGGGTTTAGTTGAGATATATTTAGTTGGGCTTCCTACACTTAATAATTAGATATTATTAGGTCAATGGGAAGATATTATATAAAAACATTTTGCAGTAGTCAAAATGCGGACAATGAGAGGAACACACTTCACCCCAAGATAAATCTCGTCAATGAGAAAAATATTTCCTCTCCCATACTACCGAAATGATTTGATTTTTATATCGCAATTAAATTGCAAAGTATATATATATGTAATTCAGAAATAAAAAATATCAACAATATTACATATAACTTTGCTGAAATAATATTATACACTTACCAAAAGATTGTCAAAGTAATTACATTTATTTTTAAATATGTTAAGAATTATTTTATTGGGATAAGTCCTAACAAATCTAAATGTTTGTGTGAAATAATATTACGCAGTGTCTGACCGGACATCTCCTCTTTCAGACAGGACATTTGCAGTGTCCGACCGGACATTTCCTCTGTGCGATAGGAGATTTTCAGTATCCAATCGAACTTTTCCTCTGTCCGACAGGACATTTGCAGTATCCAATCGGACTTTTCCTCTGTCCGACAGGACATTTGCGGACTGGACATTTCCTATGTCCCATCGGACATTCCCAATGTCCCGACGCCTGATTGATGCTGTGATAATGATAATTTTTATGTTATGTAATTGATCCAATGGGTTATTAACTTTCTTATTAAAAATTATATGAGCTAAAACGTTTTTTATGAAGAAATCTAGTATTACATGAGGCGATCCAAAAAGGCGAGGAAAAAAATTTATTTTAAATGCGTTTTTGGCACGAAAGTTTTCTTGTCAAAACTTACTTTTTTACTGGCAAACCTGCCGCTTGGAAATATAACTACGGCGGAATTTCTTCAGTAAGTTATGAGAGGTTCCAGTTTTGGTCGCCGTGGGGTCGCAGGTAAATTTTGTAACGATATTTTAGTATGAAATCGTGTCTTAATTTTGAAGTCTTGATTTTTTTGGTTCGGTCGCCTGCAAACCGAAATGAACCTTACGGTCGGTTAAAATTGAGGAGCAGAATGGTCGTTTTTTGCCTGCAGACCCCTGATTTATTGTTTTTGCCCGAAGACTATGAGGAATTTACCCGAAATATACGATTTGAACTCGACCAATCAGAGGGCCGAAAACGTCCAGACGATTGCATAATAATACTATCAGATGCTACGCGCTGCGTACCAGAACCATCGTTCCAGCTCGTCAGCGTTACGTCGGCGGTCAATCGACGTTATTTTACACGTACGATATCTTTCTGGGACTACTTTATATAAGTGTTGAGATGTACCTTACTTACTTTAACCAGTGATTACTCAGCTTATTTGGAGAAATAATTATCATTTTTGGTCTCAAAAAACATAAAAATAGTAGTTTTTTGACAGTTAGGGTCGGGATGAGAGGTTGGGTTAGGTTATTGTGACTTTTGTTTGCATTTGAGAAAAAAAAAACTTACAAGATACCGAAAATTAATTTACATTTTTTACTCCAGATAACGTCAGGAATTGAACTTCTCTTAACACTTATAGCTAACTATATCAAATTCTGTAGTGATACGTGAAGAATTCAGATTGGAAATCTGCCCCGTCTTCATCATCATGCTGCATCCACAATAAATAAATGTAATAACTCTCTCCACCACCCCTTTCATCTCGGCCCACCCCACTCCCCCAGCACAATCTGCCACGGGTCCCGGAAACAAAACCTCCATTATGTTCCAGCAACTATATTTTCTACCCGACGTGTGATGAGAATAAATTGGTAAATGCCGCGTCCACTGGCCGGAATATTTTTTAAAGTACCTACCCAAACCTACCTTCGTGTGCGTTGGGGAACATTTTTTTCGATTTTTGAAAATTTCCTTAAGAAAAAGCAGATTTATTGATCGATAAATACAATCACGAAATATGAGTCCGTATTAATTTCTTTACTAATTACATACTTATTTCTTCAATCAATTTCCTGCTAACAATTTTAACGTAATAAGCAAGGTTAAATCACTTGAGCTAAATCACTCGAAGATATACTAACTAACCATTTATCAAGTGAGACTTTTTGCAATTTCTTTCTAATTAGACAAGTGTCTACTATAAACAAATAAAATTCCAATATAAAAATAAAAACAAAAAAGTACTTTGTTTGTAATATACACTTTACACATATAACACGAGAAATAATTTCTCAATTGAGTTGGGCAGTTTTCGTTAAAAAATTTCTAATTTTTTCGCAATCAGCCTCGAAATATCTACATTTGTAAATTATTGTAATGTGTTTGTATATTCAATAAAAAAATAAAAAATTGAAGTTGAAACATAAAAAAAATATTTACCAATATACAATGTTGATACTAGTTCCTGGAATTAATTAGTTATTTTGTTATACAATTTTTTATTGTTCATTACATAATTCCAAAGTTTTGTACGAACTGTAATTTTCCTGTTTTTCTGTCCCACTAAAAACATCTTACGAATAGAACACTAAAACGAAAATAATTTTACCTACGAAAGAAGTGTAAATTTTTCGGTCAATGCAACTATTTTCAACAAAAGCCGCGTACTCACCTGCGAGTAGTAACCGTGACCGTATACTGTTACCAAAAACGTGGATCGCGAGCGACACGCGGCGAAAGTATATAAATTTCTTTGAAATTTTTAAACGATGACGTCATGGGGTTATTTCCAGAAAGGCAGTGTGACAAATGCATTCTTAATTGAGGTGATTAATGCACGGGTCAGGTTACATTAGAATCTGACAGTGTGATTATTAGTTTATGAAATGTTCTGATCATAAATAAACCACCCACTAGATCGATGACTTCAGGCTTTTTGTATGAAACAAATTGCAACAAGTTAAAAAAAACATGGATATGCTAATATATAGACAGTAAAATTGTCATTCAGAGCCTACTTATCACACTATACACCAATGAAAAATTTATTCATTAGACTTTCAGAGTTTTTCATTTGGTGGATAACAATATTTCGGTTCAAATTTTCGATCGGAGTTATCCCCCCTTAGGACGTTTCAACTTAGTTATTCAGTTTGAGGTATTCTATTTTCGGTCCTGAGAAAAAAGGAGCCTTCTTTAAATGGTATGTAGTTTATTTTAATTTTTTTAATGTGACCCATTTAAGATTTTTTTTAAATTTATCCAGAATTAATTTCTGAGAGCATATCAAAATTTATATTTATTGTTTTTAAAACTGAGCAAATAATATTCCATTCAAATCAGTTTCGATATTTTCCCGCACGAACCTGCGTAAAGTTTATTCTGTCATTTTACAGCCACCACATACGAGCTTTCTAGGCCGGAATTGTTTGTGACATGGATGAGTTTGCAGTATAAAGTAAGGCTTTAGGTAATGTATAATAATATTTTCAGTACATTTGACTCTGAAAAGCTCAATGTAAGCGATGGAAATCAGATGATAATCATACGTGGATTTATTTTTATCTTAAATAATAATAATATTTGGATGATTTGTATAGCGCCGTTCTTGTGCAAAATCACGTCAAGGGCGCTGTACAAATATAGATATAATACATTTCTACAAGGTCACTTGAGATTAACACTGTTCATTGTTTACTAGTGAAATTTAGATACGGTTCGCACGCACAGGAAATAATTGGACTTTCCGGTATTTATTTTAATAATATATATTTTATTTTAATATTAATGATTCGTCCCTCGGTATAAAACAGATTTCGAAAAAAGTAAATCCAATAAGAAAAGTAAACTTAATTAATAGGCAATTAATATATTTTACTGATAACTTGTAAATACCTACTGTAAATGATCAAAAATATTCATCAATGAATATATTTTTTAAAACAGATGATTTTCCGTATTACATAAAAAAATGTATTGTTTATCACAAATATTCTTCATACTGGGGTTAAATACACGCCACAAGTAGGTAACAAATACGTGATTGATGTTTTAGAGTTTTTACCGTCTAGCTCATATGAATCGAAACAATGTGCGACGCATGTGTAAGGCTACGTATACATTTGCGAATCGAAACGCGAACCGTACCACGAATTAAGGGAAAGGAACGAATCAACTGCAAGTGGCGTTTCGCGCCATTTGCGATTGCTTCGTTTCTTTCCCATAAGTTGAGGTTAAATTCGGCAGTTCGGCTCGCGTATGTATACGTAGCATAACAGCCCTAGCGTGCCCGCTAGAACCTGGTTACTGTGTCTACAACGGTAACAATTACAGCTCGCAGATGAGCTTTGTGCCTTTAGTTAGAAGGCACACAAACCTATGCAGAATGGCCACCAATAACGGCGTTAACATCCAAATTCGAGGCAATCTATTTCTTGGAATGTAATCCCTTAAGGCCAGCTCCGCCAGTCGGAGAAGGGGGTGGTTGGGGGGGAATGCTGGGGAACCGAAGTTAAGCAGGTAATCTCGCCGGTAAAGTGTGGAATACGTTGATGAGATAAACATGTTTTATGCGGTGATACATCACACGTTTCCGCGGAGTATATGATTAAAATGTTGCAATATTTTTAATCTAAAATAGAGGCGCGCAATCTGGGGGTTGCTAACTGACAGATGGATGTGAAATGCTTTTTATTTGTTGTATCCATATTCATTATTCATTTATTTAATGCCCAGAGGGCTTTTACATGTAGGTGGTACAATTTTAAAATGACAGTTTTGAAACATGATAAAGAAATATTAAAAATAAAAGAACATAAATTAAAAAATACAGCGATTTGAATGGCTTACAAAAATATAACTTCCATTTAGGAATAGGGTTTAAATAAGTCTTTTACGTAATCCACAAAATTCGCAAAGTTAATATTAAATATATCGACATCACCTAAGTATTGGTTTCCCATAGTGTGAAACCGTTGTATTGGGGAGTTCGCAATGTAATTGCGCTTATGTGTGTTGCATTGGAATTGTGTATTTTGTCGTGTTGTTATTGTAGGTATTCGTAAATTTATGAGTTGCAGAAGTTCGCAACAGTCGAATTTAGAGTTTAGAATCTTGAATAAAAAAGTTAAGTCGTTTATTTTACGCCTGTCTTCCAATTTGTGTATTTTAAAAGTATTTAATGAAAAATGATATTCTAAGACTTCTAGTGGGATATTTGCTTTAAAACGTAGAATTTTTTTTTGTATACGCTCAATGTTATTAATGTGAATTTTGTAAGAGGGAGACCAAACTACTGAGTTGTATTCAATTATGCTTCTAACTAGAGATATGTATAACAGTTTAATGGCTTGTATGGAGTTAAAGTTTTTAGTTGTTCTTAATACGAAGCCTAGTGTTTTCATGCCTTTGTTTACAATTTGGTGGATATTATTGACGAAACTTAGTTTTTCATCCAAAATAATTCCGAGATCTCTCATTTCAGTGACTCTTTCTAAGGCTGTATTGTCAATGGAATATTCAAATAAAACAGGATTTTTATTTCTGCAGAAATAATGATTACATTAATCACTGTTAATATACCAAGCACAGAATTCATATTTTAGGTGTTCCTCAGAAATACATTTATGTATTGGATAAAATAATTAAATATTATAGTATTTATAATAATATTTATACACCACAGAATTTGTCGAAAAATTCGGATAAAATCAAAACGTACGGTTTATTTCCTACGGTTATGCGTAGACGATGTTTTTTTCCTTCTTTTCACCAATAATACATAATGTTTTAGTTATATCCTTGTGTCCATATGTACTTTTAATAAAATTCTTTACATTTTTATGTGAATTCCGCACAAGAGTCCCAACTACTCTCAACCGTCTGGAGCTAGTAATACTACGGTATACCCAATTAGGATTTGTTGTAAGGCTGAAGGCAGTGGGGAACGGAAGTAGAAGAAGAAGAGGAAGGTGGGGGAGTATCTGTCTATTCAGATCTGGCCACCATACACGGATATTTCAAGAAATGTTTCAATTACAAATGGTGGTATCACTCCAGGGCAATACTGAGAGTATCTTCCAATCTGGAAAATGCCGAAAATATTATGTATACAGCGTGTTATTTTGATATTCAATCGTAAAAGATCAATGGTTACGTTGCTTGTGTGGCACTTAGAGCCGTCTTGTTGAAAGCAAACGTTGTCCAGATCAATACCATCTAATTCCGGCCATAAAAAATCATTAATCATCTCTCGATAGCGCAATCCATTCACCGTAACTGTTGCTCCAGCCTCATTTTCGAAAAAGTAAGGTCCAATAACTCCGCCGGACCATAAACCGCACCAAACAGTCACACGTTGAGGATAGAGAGGCTTTTCAACAATCATTCTTGGGTTTTCCGAGCCCCAGATGCGACGATTTTGCTTGTTGACGAAGCCACCGAGGCGGAAATGGGCCTCATCACTCAAGATGATTGCATTTGATTCACTCAAGTGAATTTTAATAATTTCAATGCGTTGTTGAAGCGTGTATCGTTCCATTTTTATTAATGGCGTAGTTTCTACTTGTCAAATGTCAAAAAATGACAGGTTCAAAAGTAGCATCTACCGAAATAGCGGGCTATTCAAAATAACACCTCTTATTGGAAAACCCTGTATATATATTATTTTAAATTAATAAATTGTGACATAACACAAATTATTCAAATAAAATTTACTTGCAGGATTTGAACCCGCGACCTTCGGATTGCTAGTCGAGATCCTTACCCCTCGACCAAGGAGGATTTTAGTAAAAAATGCAAACGATTAATTTTTGTCAAACTTAAAAATACCAAAATTCTAAAAGAGTAAGTACCCTGTGTATCCTTAGTACTCACAAGTAACTTCTAAACGTAAATCTTCTCAATCAGATCCTCATTTTCATTGAAGTTTGGAGAGTCGCGACATTTAATTAGTCTAAAAAAGCGGTCGCTTTATTATAAAGTTTGAAAATCACTGGTCTGAATGTAGATACTTTAAAATATGATAAATAATGTTGAAAAGGATATATGTAACTTTGTGACCCATTTAGTTATTTTATTTTATTTGGTTTTACGCCCAGATGGACTTTTACGTGGATTAAGAACAGAATATAGTTAGCTATCGAATATTATATATAATATAATGTATTTAATACAATGTATGTATATATACAATGTTTACAAAGCATGAAATAACATCAAACTGATAAACTGAATATTTATATAGATACAAGTAATGATCATAAAAATACTAAATTGTCTGTGTTTTGTGCATTTCCTGCGTAACTTTCGTGCAATGAACTCGAATTTGTTATGAATTTAGTTTCAATCTCAACATTGGAACTGATAAAACGATAAATAATAAATTGCCTACTTATATGCAAATGATATTTTTTTTTTGAGCTAATTAACCTCTTAAGGACCACGCCCGAGTATACTCGGGCTGCTATTATGTGAAATTAAAAAAATATATATGTATATTATTATTTTTTCACACTATGCACCACAACATCAATATTCAGTCCCATTTTGGGCCCGAAATGGCTTTTATATGAGGATATATATTTTAAGTAAATAAAATTGATTGATTAAAAAAAGGTGTTTTTTTTTCCATTTTTAATTTTTAAATGATTACTGAAGGGGTTAAAAAAAATATGAAACAGAATAAGGCACAGAAAAATTAAAAGTTAACGGTTTCAACTAGGAATCGAACCCATGGTCTCCATATTAACGGGACAACGTATTTAACCACTCGACTATCGATAAGAAATATGAGATCGACACAAATGACTTATAATAATTAGGTCCCAATGGTCGAGTGGTTAAAGACGTTGTCCCGGTGAGACATAGACCATGAGTTCGATTCCCAGTTGAGACCGTTATCTTTTTATTTTTCTGTGTCTTGTTCTGTTTCACGTTTCTTTTAGATTTATTGGTATTATCTCCTTCTTCAAATATACATTACATTCAACATTAAAAGTTATTAAAATAAATTTGGACAAGTAATTTTTTTTTTTGTTTACCAATCTGTTTCTTAGTATTTATCTACCAATAATAATGCAATATTTTTTACCATAAAATTATTTGAAAAACAAATTTCATAATTGAAATGGGTGTTTCTTTTGTTCAAAATGTTGACAAATAAAGTTAGATTTGCTAATTTTTCAAGGGTATGCGTTTTTACCATTTTCAGGAATGCGTTATTTTCTCTGTGATGATAATAAATAACAAAATATAATATTCATTGTCATTTTCAAAATTGGAACTGATTTGTGAAGAATTCAGACTTTACTTTATAATTAATAATCGTTAAATGATTTTGGTGATAAATGCCACAGAGGAGACCTCCATAAGAGTTAATTTAATGGAACTCCATAAAAGTTAATTTAATATATGTTTTTATCTTTGTCTTTATCCTTTATTATTTATTAAGTACATGCATCTCTTGTTTTACTATAATATTTTTTTAAATAAGTTTTGTAAACAAATTTCAACAAAATTTTTTTTTTTTTAATATTACTCTTCTTTTAAATATAATCGTTACATTTTCATTAAAAAAACATCAATATTAGTCGTTATCATAACTAATTTTCTGTATAATTTAATTGTATTGTATAGTTAGTGCTAACGCCAATTAAATTTCATTGTTTAAATTAGTCTAATCACTCTCTTTTTTTATATGCTTGTGGTAAAACAATATAAAATTCAGCAGAAACAACGAGTATCAACAACAATCGCCGACATTTGAAACTTGTCGTTGCTCTATTATGACACGGCACTGAATGTCTTGATCACTTGACACCTCAAAATTCGTCGTTTCTTGTAACTCTAGTCGGCCTTGAGGTATATTCGACGCACCTTTTGAATGCAACAACGCCGCCCGACCCTATCGTTTATTTGTCCATACACATATATTGTTTGTATGTCCATCTTTGTCATACATGAACAACGTTTGAATTAAGAATTTATTTGAAACATAAGAGTGTTTCGGACTTGCCACATTTTTTCTTAACTAGCAACGGCATTGATTCAAACTAATAATATGGAGGTTTTAATGTACATACACATTGAAGTGCTAATGTAGGATTTGTTTTTGAAAGTTACCTTCACAAACATTTTCGGAGGGAGAAACACTTCGATTTCTACTGATGTTACTCGATAACTTTTGATTTGTTGTGAGAAATCAATCACTTAGCGGCTAAAGATGAGAAATCGATTTCTTATACAATTTTGTGGCCTGATTTATTGGGGTAGAAGTTTAGGAATTCGTTCTTAAATAGTTAATTCTTTTCAAAGTTGTATCTGGATGTATCTTAAATAGTTCATTCTTTACAAATCAGTATCTGCATTTACAATCAGTTCCATTTCTATTGCTTTATTTTCTATGCTTAGGTAAAGGTCAGTTATGCTAAAATATGTTTACATTGAATGATTTTTTATTTCTCTTTATCATATTGTCCTTTCAAGTACACTTAACATTTATGTATTTTTTTAATATTTGTAATTTCATTTACGAAAATACAAGTTTAATAAAATATATAACTACTAAAAGATTTACACTGTTCGCAGATTTTAGGTTATATAGGTAGGTATTTGAAAAGCTTTCATGAATGTTATCTATATTGTAATGGCATATACTAGATATTATGTTCAATTTGTAGAATTGTGAAGCTAAAACAATTTATTTAAAAAAAATTTTGCCCCAGGATCGTCTTTCAAAAACAAACATTGTCAATTTTAGAGACGTATCATAAATTTATCGTTCAAAAACACCGTTAGCAGGGGGTATAATTCCGATCGAAAATTGGAACTGTGAATTTTGTGACGTCATATTGTTGCCTAACTTTATCCACCAATGAAAAACTCTGAAAGTCTATGGAATATAATTTCAGAGTTTTTCATTGGTGTATAGTATAACAAGTAGGCTCCGAATGAGAATTGTACGGTCTATATATTTGCTATCTATGGTTATTTAACAAAATCCCGAAGTTATCGATCTGGTGAGTTGTTTATTTATAAATCGTTAGTTAGCTTGAAAAATAACGACATCGATCTGTACAAAATGTAAACAGATGAAGTAGGTACACATTTCTAATATGAAATTTATAATTAATAAAATAATATTGGTACCTACTTTATCGCTTGTCTGAATCGTTCCCACAATTAGTTCCAATTTAGAAAATCAAAGCAAATCCCAGTTCTAGAGTTCATTCAACCGGAGTTAACAAACCTAGAGACAAACGCAAAACCGTAATCAATATATTATTATTAAATTTAAAAAAATAAATTATTTATAAACTCTGCTGTGTAATTATTATCACATGTGACAGCTGTTTCGCCCTCTGAAGGCATTATCAAACTGGAGTTCTTCAAATTAAACTTGATGTCAATAAAAAAAGTTCAAAATAAAATTTCTTTTCTGAAGCACACTGCTCACAGTGCACATCTACCTATCCCAAAATTGATAACATTTGACGTTATTATTGCGAATACAGTGTTCGGTCGAAACAAGTCAACATTGTAAACAATATTCTGGATGCGACGATATGAGAATATAAATTCGAATATAATTAATTGTATCTTCCCACGTGTTCTTGTAGTTCTGCTTACGTCATTAATCTTGAAGGTGAGTTATCAGAAGATGAAATTCTAGTATTTATTTGTACCCGCGTGGGACTATAAATAAACAGTCTCGATCACAATTGTATGGAAAAATGGTTCCGTTCGTAATATAGAGATTAGGATTAATTCACGGAGCTACGAAGAAAGTGGACACCGCAGACATGCATGATTTGTACGTGTCTGCGATAAGTTTCTTATAGTAATATTGGACTAACATTGAAGTGACATAAAAATAACATGGCAGCAACATTGCAGTTACATTGGAGTAACATTGTAGTAGCATTTTCGTAACATTGCAGAAAATTTTGAATAACATTGGATAATCACACGAGTAACGTTGTAATAACGTTTGTCGCATTGGAATCAAATTGGGTCAGCAGCAACATTGGAGTTATATTGGAATACCATTGTAGTAACTTTTTTTTAAATATGAAACCACAAAAGAGTCCCAACTACTCCCAAGAGACTATGGCATCCCCAATTGCGGTAGGTTGTGAGGCTGAAGGTAGTGCGGAGAGGAAAGATGTGGGGAAGATGAATGTGGGGGAGTACCTGGTTATTCATATCTGGTCACCAAACATGGCTAAAGCCATTTCAAGCAACGTTTCAATTCTGAATGGTGGTCTTACACATTGCAGAAATTTCATAGTATTAATTGTGTAACATAGGATAAATATTGTAGTAACATTGTAATAACATTTTAGGTTGCATTGGAATTACATTGGAGTAGCATTAGAGTAAAATAAGCATTTTAGATAACGTTGGAGTTATATTGTACCTACTAACATTTTAATTTTATTTTTTTTTTAGTTGGTAAACTGATATTTATTAGACAAGGTTTTTTTATGCATGCATAAAGGATAAAAAATTATTATAAGAAATAGTTACTAACATTGTAGTAACATCGAGTAGCACTGACAGACTGGCGACACAGGCAAGATCCTGGATCTATTAGGCTACATTTTTACGAACTAGATCTAACTATCTTTAACCCTTCTCATTGTGACGTTTTTTATTAACAGAAATAGATTCACTTTTGAAATGTGTTCAGTTTTGTCCGGTTACCACTGTGCGTTGACACAGATCGTCTAGCGTTACATACATTTTACTGAGAGATCACCTAATAATTTGCTAGCGTTACAATCACGGTAAATAATATGTTTATTTACTGAGAAGAATAAACAAACCAAAAAAAATACCAGATAAAATATAATACCTATAAATTTATAAACGTCACCGTTTCCTTTGTAGTATAAAAGCTTCGTTGGTAAATCAAAGTGATAACACGACGCGTTGAAAACGGCTCCTTTTATTTCGGTCATACAGACAGGATGTTCCGATAGAGGACATAAATCCTACTCCTGGCTCCTGCAGGGGACTGCCTATCTCCTAACTTATAGAGGACGCTGATACAGCCTTCATGGCATCATGGCACAGTGGTCTATGCGTTTAAATTTCAATTTGGAATTTGCGAGATCGATTCCCGCAACACACAAAATTATTGTGATCTATTTTTTTAGTTTGCGTATTGGTGAGTTTTCAGTAGGTTGTTTCAAAATGTGTGGCATTCAGTTATACAGTTTAATAGGATAGTATCTTTGATGGAATATTTGTCCGAGGCTGGAGTGATTTAGTGGTATGGTTTGTTGAAGACCTTGTTATTATTGAGGACTGAGATTTTAGTTTTTATTTGAAGAGGTGAGGAATAAATTTGTTTAATTGACAAAACGTGGAGCAACCTATACATTTTTCAGAATCTGTACATTATGGTACTTAAAGGATTGGTTTAATAGTTGCCTTTTGTTGTTTTAGAGAGTCTAGATAAATATTAGTTGCACTTCCTTAAATAGATTTTAGTATTGTTCGTGGGAAGATGTTTTGATATTATTTAAGAGCTACGTCTACACAACTATTCATTGCAACCATAACGGCGAGCTAGCGTAGAGTGCCATTTGTTTCGCGGCTTTCGATAGATACATATACACTCTTTTGACAACTGTAACGGTATTACTGTTACCGTGCACCGTCATAAGAACATGAACCTAACCTAACTCAAGCGATTCTCCTCTTTTTACAACCCCTTTTTGCCGATCCCACAACACAACAGATAGAGCGTACTATCTGTTAAGTTGGGTTAGGTTAGAGTTAGGTTGGAGTTAGGTTAGGTTAGGTTAGGTTAGGTTAGGTTAGGTTAGGTTAAGTGAGCAGAATAGAAGCAAAATATTTTTTTTAAATTTCCTTATTTCTACCCGTCAACTTTGTAGGAAAACGATATATCTTGTTTAAGTCCATAATTGGTTCATTACCATATCAAACTTCAATTTAATTAATTAATTAAATGCGAATTGTAGTAAGCTCACCTGTTTTATCAAAAGTTCCAACCTTCCACAATCCTTTCCATCCCTTCTACTCGTATCATTCCTTCCGCCACGAGAAATTCCTTAGCAATGAGAATGCAATTGAACCGCTAGTTTCCGCCTTTAAAGGAATTTAGGAGAGGTAGGATACCCCCTTTAACTCCTCCACCCTTTTAATTCTTATAAGCGAATAGCATAGCCACAGCCAGTTCAGCCATAGAAATTTTTTGATTAAAAACGTTTATCTTTCTCTTCTCACAACTTATTACCCTAACCTCCAAACCTTTTTTCTCTCCAATAATGCATCTGTCAAAACCAACTGCTTCGCTTTTATTTAGAATACTTTTAAAATGGAACATTTTCAAATATTGAGGATCTACTAAGAAAGTAGGTACCTACGCCAATTTCGTTACAATGTGTTCCCAGTTCCTCCGCAGGAAACCTAGGGTGGTACGTCTGTGAGGGTGTACCGTATGCAGATCGGGAGATTTATGCTTCCCGGCATTCTCTCTTTAAGTTGCTTCCAGATTTCCAGGTATTCCAGGTTTTCCAGACGGCCAGCCCGAGGGGGAATCATATCGCGAGTGTTTGCATTCGCTCTTGCCGCTTTTAGCTGATTTCTTCACAGATATCGGCGGCCATCGGCGTTCCGATGTCGGAGTGTAAGTATATTGAATGCTATCTACATTAGGTTTATTGAATCCGAACCGGAATCGCAACGCTATCGGCATTAAAATATATCGACTTCAAATGGGCTCTTAAAGAGATAAAGATACATGGAATATAGTTTATGGCATAAGAGGTACCTCTACAGTCGGATTCGTTAATGGCTTAACAGCGACAACACTGAAAAATGTCATCACAGATACACGTAACACAAATTCCCTGATGATGTACACTGCAAGGCTATCTAAAACGTTGGCATCATTACTCAACACGGTATAATAACTAAAAATCAGTCACGTTAACGTAACGCATTGCTTAAATTCTTAGAGGTGTTTTTTTTTCTTCAGTTTCTGCAAGAGAAATCTTCCAGTTTCCTGATATCTCTGCTTTCAGTGCGTACTACTTGATATTTATACGTGGATATTTCACAATCCTCTTAATAAGCTGTTTATTTTCCATTATAATTAATAAAGGCTCGTATTGATTCCAGTTTTTTAAAATTATGAATGTTCATCGAACTATTTAACATATTTTGATTTCATTGTTAAAATGATTTTAAAAATTTGCATTTTTCAAAGGCAGCCAAAACAATTTCAATCTGACGGAGTACGCGTGACGTCATACGTACCTCGGTTTTGTTCCTCAGTAGTGACCCATGTGCGAATATACGCAGCGCAACTTAGCAAAGAATTGTATAAATTGATTTATTAATTCTATTTATTAATATTTAATAAACCTTATAAATTCTGTATCTGCGTTTATTGATCTACATGAATATATTTTTTAAGCCAAAATATTTTTAACACAAGTTTCTTACTGCGCGAAATTTGCATCAATTTCTAATCAGTGTTTTGCACAAAGGACTACAGGCATGAAATGAAACTCAATATCCCCGAGTAGTATGAGAAGATGTTCCAGTCTCATAAACCATATTGTGTACAGGTGAATTCAATGGTATTAGTTATACACATGTACAGTTTGTGTGTGAGATGCTGGCTACAGTGGATGGACTGCAGGATTTCATGAAGAGATTTTTCATAATGTGAGAAGGTTTAACGTCAGCAGAAATCTGTGACCAAAAGTTTCTTGAGTAGAGTTACATAGTTATTATTATAATGTGCCATTTTTCAATGTGATATCCTTTTTAACAATTTTCTTTTAGTAATCAAACACATCTGTATTTATAAATCTACACTGGGTTACTAACGTAAGAACAATCCCATTATATATCTCAGATATCATACAAATAAGTACATAAAATGCCAAAAACTACTCAATCAAAGGATACTATAATCTATATAACTAAAAATTTAAATTATTATTTGTTTTTGGTAAACTAATGTTAAAGACAAGATTTTTTATGCATAGCACAAAGGGTAACAATTATAATAATATATTACAACGTCCCGTTGGCGTCATGTATCTTTTATCAGGAGATTTTTCAATGTGGATGAGTGTTTCAGGCGAATAATTATATCTTGTAAAATAATTGTAAAAAATTTAAACGTTCGTTTGTTCAAAATCTTAAATCTCCGAAAGTTCTTCACCGATTGCTTTGAAATTTCGACACAACGTTGCATTCGAATATGAGCGTTTTTTTATATACCTATATTGAAGCGAAATGATACTAAACTCCGCTATATAAATGCTATGTTATTATTATAAATATAATTAATATATTATTATAATTATAAATATAATAATAACATAGATAAATGATATGTTATATTTTTGTAAATCAGTCAAATCGCTGTATTTTTTAATCTATGTTCTTGTTATTTTTAATTTTGTTTCTTGCATTTATTATTTTTGAATGTAATTTTATTTTTATTATTTCTTTCTTATGGTTCAAAACTGTCATTAAAATTGTACCACCTACATGTAAAAGCCCTCTGGGCGTTAAATAAATAAATTATTTTGTCACATGTGACAGGTAAGATAATGTTTTTTTTGGTCAGTGTCATCTGTTGGACAAACGACATTTAAAAAAAAAACAGTACCATCCGTTGGAAGTATAAAAGCAACACGCACTATTGTTTCTCCATTTGAACAGACAGACTTTGCCACAGCAACGCGTTGCGGGGTAAAGCTAGTATCTATATAAAATAACAAAATTATAAAAACTCACTCAAATGAAAATAGTGCAAAGAATTTTTTCATTTAATGGTGAATATGAAATAAGCCACTTAAGTTCAATTTACAACAATTATTGTTATGGTTACAGATTAGCAAGCCAGTCAATATTAAAAGTCACAATATAATATTATAATCAAAAATTAATAAATAAGCATTAAAGAAATAATAGTTTTGATTTAGGTACAGTTCTTTATGTAAGGTTAATTTGATTTCAAACGTTTTAATGGTACAGTTGAAAAATCAATATATATATATCTCTTAGGACGGGTTGTTCCGGAGAATTTGAACAATTCATCAAATTTCAATGTTCATTTTAGGGTTCTATGAAAGTCCTATTCAAGTTATGTTATTATATCTTTATAGGGCAGTTGATTAACAAAACCGAAATTAAAACAGAAATTGAATAAATCTTTCACAAAACATGAAAATGAACGTTGAAATTTCGATGAATTGTTCAAATTCTGCGAAACATCCGTCCTTAGGGCATTGTAAGATTTGCAGTTACGCCCGAGCTAAGAGTTTGTGCGTGTTTCGGTTTGAAATATTGTATATGAACTAAGGTATTCGATCTGGTCTTGCGTTCAGGGGAATGAAATATCCTTTCTGATAAAGCTGGTGAGTCAATGAGGCAGTTAACAATCTTAAGCAGAAACAGTCTACGTCATTTTTTTCTCTGTTTGTAAAGAGTAATAGGGCTACACTGATGATTTTTTGTTACAATATTTTCAATTCGATTGATTGTGATTAAGTTTGGTATTGAGGATTTCAAGTAATTACATGATTATCAAATTCAAGATGAGATCTTACATATGTATAATAATAATATTAGATACATTCCACGATTCCTCCCTGATGCTTGGACAAACGAAAGCACAGGTGTTCTTCGTAAATTAACTACTACTTGGATTTAACAATTGGAAGAAAGGGAGAAAAGCGAGTGCACTCTTTCTTTTCCAAAAATTTAATCAAATAAACAAACGAAAATAAAACAAAAATCAATATAAGCACCAGTTACCTTTATATTTCAATCTATTGCACGTTTAAATCTTATATTATTGAGTTAATTTCTCTCCTTTTATTTTATATATAAGTATGCTGAACACACGGCAGTTAACTTTATATTCTATCTATTATGTTATTTTATACTTTCTCTTTCTCTTTCTCTTTATTTACAAAATACGTATGTAGCACCATATAAAAAAATCAATAAATGTTGAATTTAACCATTTGATATAAATACAGGTTTAAAATTTTTACACACTAACGTTAGTCGTTTTCACTTAGATCTTTTAGAAATATTAGAAATTAGGAAAAATGTCAACAGAAATTTAAATATTATTAATAATCAAATTAATTTTGTGAATAACCCTATCCTAAACATATTTCCATTGTAATTCTTTGATCTTCTAAGCTCCTCCTCTTTCCACCTCTCTCCCCCCCCATACTTTCATTTCTACCCGCGCCTTTTTCTATACTTGATAATTAGTTTTAGTACAATTTATGTCCCATGTCGAGTTTAAAAAAAAAAGATTACCGTGGTAAATACAAAGTGTTTTAATTTATTTCATTATAATTTTTTATGTTTTTATCTTTTATTACCTATTTCTTTCCACTTATTAAGTATATGTGTCTTTTATTTTATTATTTTAATAAGTATCGTAAGTAAACAAACATCAACTAACTTTATGTTTTAATCTATTTTAATTTTTTTCAATCTTTAGTAAATAAAATATTCTGCTAATTTATATAAATGTTGCCTGTCCTAAAACGGGAATTACTCCTAGTTGGACAGTCAAAACATTCTCATTCCATTTTCACAAGTAAATATAATTTATATCCATTTTTTTATTTTTATCTGTTAGCTACATTTTTATTATTTTTCTATTATTCTACATATTGTGTATGTTTCGTGTTTTTCTTGTCGCTTGTAGAGAAGGCTTATTTTTAAACGACGAAAGATATACATAATATAATTAACTCTAAAAACTAAATTAACAATTATTGATATATTATTTTTGCGGTATGAGAATTTTTTTTCTGAATCTATATAAATTATCAACGAAAATAACCATTTCCACACACTCTTTCTTATTATATAGTCGACTAATTCCTTGATTAATAACATGATTCCTAAAGCAATATTATTTCACAACTAAGATTTCTATTTCCTGTTTTTATTTTACTTGTAAATCGGTTTCTGATTCGTTGAAATTCATCAAACATACTGATTTTGGTTATCTGTGCTGTGCGTTAGTTAGTCCTGCGTAAAATTTATTTCAAAGAACTCAAATTTGATTTAAATTTAAATGTCATCTTCAAAATTGTAACTATGTGAATAATTAATACAATCTACCTATTAAAATAATATTTTAACTGAAAAAAATTCGAAATTGAGACTGACTTTTTAATTAGTAATTTTTCATGGATCTGCTCTGTTTTTTAAAAGTATATTTTATTTAGTTACAAAATTTTACATCTTATATCTAATATATTCTTTTCTAGGACAACTATAATATTATTTACTACTTACATACTAGAATTTGGACTTCACAACATTGAAACATAATCCACAAAAAACTGCAAGACTTTTAGCTTCCTTAACAATTACCGGGAGTTCATTGAACATTTTAAAACCATTATAACAAATATTGTTTTGTGTTCCCGATAAATTATTATAAATTATCTAGTATTATTTTATATTTAGTTTTCTAATCTAGATTTCAATTTTTTCAGAGATTCATAGTATTATTATTTCCATAGATTTTTCCTTAAGAAACTTAATATTTTTTTGTTTATTTAGAAATGTATCTGTTCATATAGGTATTATTTATGTATAATTTTGTAAAATTTGTTTTGTATTTTTCGGAATTTCCGCAACGTCATTTTTAAAGAATTTTCTATTCCACTCAACCAAACTATCTTTTGCACTCAGCCATCGGGTGAATGCATCGACTGGGGAACAATAATTATATTTCTAAGAAATTGAATATATTCAATTCAAGTTTACAATGTATAAAGCAGTGGCTCTCGGTGACTTTTTTAGAGGGGATTCTAGACCACTAATAGGTATAGGAAGGTACTTACCTTCTATCAAACATACAAATATATAGACTAGCACCATGAAAAAGTTGCAATTACTTACAGAAATAGTCTAATAAGATTTATAAATACTTAACGCTCCGAAAAAACAATAATTACTGATACAAAATTTCTTAAATCTCTCACTGCAAAATTAACCTTAAAAAATCCAAAGAAGTGTTATGTTCATACTAATCGAACAAAAAGTATGACACGTTCTTGTTTCTAGATTGGAATCGAATAACGAAACGCACAAGAATTGAATGGCCACAACGAATTTATGAGAATTAATGAAATGGTTACTGTACCGTAATGAACTGTAAATCAAATCCACAAAGAATACGACAGTATAAAGCTCATCAAATGTGGAATGATGGAAACAGCCCACCTTGAACTCCCGTGAATCCCGGCAGTAAGGCTCTCGACGAGCTTGCACTGTTAAGAGGGTGAAATATCCTCCAAAATGAGATAATCTTTGATAATATTTTGATATTTGCAAAACAGAGCACAAATCATGTGAATATCCGAAATACACGAGGACACGACGATTACAACTTCTTGCCACACGACACGAATACGAATGTACTTGCGACAATTTACAGTGCAACAAAATCATCTTATTCATTCCAATGTGGGTAAGGCTGTTTTTAAGGATCAACATGGATAGTAGTTAGTAGGTATATGATGGGAAAATGGTAGGTATTATTCAAAATTGTTTCAATACTAAACAGTTTCAAATAACATCATACACAGCTTAATGAATGGAACGCATTAGAGCGAGATAGCGATACAAATAATATGTTTAAATTGTATTTATTGATATAATGAGTGATTTTTTAGTACATGCGAATCAGAAAGAAACTCCATCAGATTTGGTTTTTGCTTGAGAATGATTTGTGCACATCTCAAAAGGCATTTTTTTGCCAAGAAGGAGCCTAGATGGACGGAGGCAGTCGGTAACTGTTTGTCTTACTGACGGACTTAAACGCAGTAAATCACTAGTTTGTTCACTGGACCCAGTTTAGTGCAACCACGCGCATTGTCTCAGTAACCTATCGTCTCTTTTGATTCATCTAAGAAGTTGCCTGAACTTTCATTGACTTTACTTGAACTCAATTACACGGTAATGTCTTCTCTTGCCAGCAGTAGTATTTTCTCAATAGAGATGATGTGATTATAAATTAAATAGGTTATCAGAAGGATATTCAGTGTTTCAATAATTCAGTTGGAGTTATTCAAACAAAACTTTCACTTAACCTAACCTACCCGATTCAAAATATGGTTTGCTATTCTGTTCCTTATCCCCTAACTAACTAACCAACTAACCATCACACCGTTTCTTTGCAGAGGTAGGCAGAGAGGACGGACCGCCAAGCAACTTGGTCTTGGCACACACTCCTTAATTCATCATTCACATTCATACAACTTCTCATACATTTTTTATTTTATTTTATTTAGGAAACAAACAGTCATTTATATATTTAGCATAAACAGCAATTATTTACAATATTAGACCAATAATGTTCAATTAATTCTAGTCTTCGATTCAATATTTGCACCTATACAATATATTTATAAATGACAAAGAAATATAAAGAATAATAAACATTATAAGGAATTACAAAATGTTATAAAAACAATTAAAGACAGTTAGTAGTAATACAGTTTTTGCACGATTATATTAACAAAATAAAATAAACTAAGATGATAGGATTATTTCACAAAATAAAAAATTAAGTTATCAGTTTAGTAAGTTGCATTTTATATGTTTTCAAGATACATTTGAAAATGTCTACATCTCGTAAGGCATTGTGAGTTTTACAGATACGTCCTATTTAAGAGTTTTGCGCATATTTGGCTTTACAGTGTGGTGTTCTAAATAAGATCTAAATAATCGATCTGGTGTTGTGTTCAGGGCAACGAAATTCAATCTTTTCTAGCAGATATGATGAATCAACAAAACTGTTCATGATTTTGTATAAGAATAGGACATCAGAAATTTTTCTGCGTTTATATAAAGCGGTAGGGTCAAACCGATGATCGCTAAAGCGATACGATAGGTGTTTAATAAATTTAGATTGGATATTTTCAATATATACTCTTCTATTATTCTGACTCTTGACATGGCCCGACTCAAGTATCTGATTCACTTGATCGTGCCATGTCTTCCTCGGGCGTACCCGACTTCTGCTACCATTCACATTTGCCTCATATCCTTACACTCCTTTCTTCGTTAATTCGCTATACATGCCCAAACCATCTATGCGTCCCTTTTTTAATCTTATTCATTACGCTTACGAATCTCTCACACGATCATACATGGTTTTACTTCACATACGCATCAGAGAACTCATTTCTACAGCATTTACTCTACTTTCATATTTCTTGGTAGGTACCAAGTAGGACTGCTAGCGTTACTTCTTTCGACAAATATTTGCTAGCGCCAACTGCGCTCTGTCCTTCATTGATGGAGCTACTTGCATTTACCCTTCTATCAATATCTCTGTTAAGGCGATCTGATATTCCAGGTGACCTTCGAATTTGGAAGGGGCGCGGCCTATTGGTGTAAGTTAAAGGAAACTTGAGAACCAATCAGAGAAAGCCGAACGCCACTGCCCAATTACGCCCATAAACGCACACTGGTAAAATTTGTCAAAAATCCGGTATAATATAATATCGGCATAATGCACAACTCTTCCATTTATCAAATTTTACAAGAGGCACAAAAAACTGTTTTTTAACTCTTCGTTTTTTTATATGACTTCTCACAAGAGCGCCTCTGTCTGTAGAGATAAATATATATCTCTTATATATATATATATTATATATTTATATATATATATATATATTTATATATATATAAATATATTTATATCGCCACTGGTTGGTAAGGGTTGCGGGGCGGATTAAGGAAGAGGTTGAAGGAAGGGTTTTATTAATGCGGGTCTTGAAGAAAGAAATTTACTTAAAATTTCTACAGGTTGAGTAATTAAATTATGCAAAAAATTTGAAATCATTTTTTATTAAGTTAATTTTTAGGTGGGTCCAAATATATAAGGTGGGTTATCTATACCAACATAATAGGAATAACATTCCAATAACATCACGGTAATTTTTTTCAACACAGAATTAGAATCATTCGCTTTGGTTGGAGAAGTGTTCATTAAAGCAAACATTTTGTTAACAGTTAAATAATGAACGGAATGTAGCGAAGCCGTGTTTTAACTTAATAAACTAAAAATCTCCACGCCTAGAAATTGGTTGGATAAAGTACTTACTCAAATTTAATTTAAAATAAACCAAATGCTACGCAAAGACAAATTATAAACATAAAAATGAAATAAAAGCCGAGGTGAAGTAGATCGCAATAATAAATGCCAATTGTCTCAAAATTTTATTTGGAAAGGAATCAACTAAGGTCTATCGATCAAAAGTTTGTCTTATTGGAGATTTAAATAATTATTCTGGAGAATTGTGATCCCTAAGAAAATATCTAAGGACTATCATGGTCTTTTTTTAAGCCTTATAAATGAACTCACTCGAAAAATGAACAATTCCAAAACCTGCATTGACCATTTAGAATAAAACATAAAACACAAGCAATCTGTAATGCGTGATTTGACAATAACTGACCACTTTATAATAAACATATAAAACACAAGCAATTTGTAATGCGTGAACTGACAATAACTGACCACTTTATAACAATCCTAGTAATAAACATGTTTAATTTTTTTATTATTTAAAAATATATTTCTATTATATAAAAACATAAATATGTTAAACTAAAAAAAAACTAATTACAATAAAAATGTTTTCTTTTTAACGTAACTACCCAATAAAACACAAGCAATCTGTAATGCGTGAATTGACAATAAATGACCACTTTATAACAATTCTAGTAATAAACTTAACGCTTGGAACCTTTAATACCAAATACGTCCCAAATTTCGTTAAATTTTACCACTGTGCGTCGCTTTGGTACGAAAAAGCGCGCGAAATTTGAAATTGGTTTTACACTCTACACTCTTTACTCGTTGTTTTGTTCAGCTGCGTTATTTACATATTTTTGGCAAAGAAATTATTGCATGGTTGTTTTTCAAATAGTATTATCATATAAATCGACTAAACTAAATAAATTACAATACCTAATTATAGTTACGAATTAGGTGTAAAAAAAATACTTACTTGTACATTTTCATTGACAGATAAAAAGCCCTCGGAAACAGCAGTATTTTTTAATTGTTTTTTTACGGAAAGATTACGTAGAGGCCTGTAAAAAAAATTTAGATACATTACATTACAAAAGACATTGCACACATTGAAAAAATAAAAATTAATTCCTATTCCATGAGTATATCTTACCTTATAGTCTAATCGTGTTCGATAATCGATGATGACCGATTTATAATATTTTTTTTGTATATTTAAATAATGATTGTAACTTATTTTTTCGTGCGTTCATTTTGCAATGTATATTTGTTATTATTATTTATGTATATCTGTTTGATTTGTAAACATAACGTAAAATAAACAAATATTTCTTGCGTTATTGTTTCAAGGTATAATTATGAAAAAAAATATTTGAACTTACCCAAACATTCCAGCATGTTTTTTTATTTCTTTTTAGGTCACTGAGCGTACCCAGTTTTTTATATCTTTCCTCCCCATTGTATAAAACTAGGAATTTAAAAAAAAAAAACGATTACACGTAAACTGATTTTAGTTGAAAAATTTCAGAGAACAGAGCGGCACTAAGATAAAGAACGTCCTCATAGCGCCAGCGCTGGGCGTTAACTAAATACAAAAGACAGGGATCCTGGGTTCGAGTCCCAGATGCGACCGTTTCCTTTTCTGATTTTTCTGTTTCAGATTTTCGTTTAGAAATCACTAATATTGTCTTCATTATTTAAATACAAAAGCGTGAAACCCTTACGTAGACCGCATAGAGTTTATTTCACAATGGCAAATTCAATGTTTACCTCCCCGAAAATCGATCAATATTCGTGTAAAAATAAACAAGGCGAAAATGCATATTTTGTGAAGTTCTGGTACATATATGAAAATTTCCTTCGATTATCAAATAAAAAAATGAATTTCCCACATTATACAATAAAAAAAATATCCGAAAATGGGTTGGTAAACGGGATATTTTGCACTAGACAGTTTTTTTTAGGCCTGATACTTTATTTTTTTCAAGGCTTATAAAAGGTCTTATCAAAAAAATGATCGATTAATTCAAAGGCCAAGATGTGTTCTACTTGCAGTATTTAATTAAAGCATGTGTAGTATTTCTAAGCAATCAAATTTTCAAACCAAAAACATCTGATTTTGCATTACTTGGTATTGGATCGCCTAAACCTTACCATCTCTCATATTTATCCTTCAAAGAACTATGCAGGTGAGACTCAATACACACGGGCGAAAACCGAAATCTTCTCAATATTTTGAATACTCAATACAATATAGCATAACGTACGACCGGGTCGTGCATCGCTTCGTTGTGTGTGCAAATAAGGACGCTGTTGCTGTCATCTGGTATGTGTGTGTTTACGCGTTGTGCGTTTTATTAGCAATGAGAATGTACAAGTATTTCGACTTGCTTCGTTTCGTTGTGTGTGGTTTACGGCTTAAAAAAATAAGTCCAAAGCATTTTCGAAACGTCGCATCCAACGCATGTATGAAGAGATCAAAGGGAACATAGGTATAGTCAATATTATTTTATAGTGTGCATTATATTCGGATAGTACATATACCGACAATTTGGTTTATATGAATTATATTTAAAAGTGTATGCGAATTTCAGCGCTACTTGATTTAAACAATAATAAATATAACAGAGATAAACATAAGGAATAAATCGTCCCAAGGTGATCAAAAGTCACATGAATGATTGAGTAAGGACTCTCGAACGGCAGTTGCTAATTTGAAAATTTTTTATTTTTTTTAAATAAAAATCAACTTGTCACATAAAATCAACTCTATATCTGGGGTTCAATGTTTAATGCTAGAAGTGACTACGTAAAATGTGTCAAACGCTCGGAAATGAAGATACCTTATCGAATTCTTGACGTTTTAAAAACGTTCAAATAATTTCGAACCCATGTCTGAAATAAGTGTCCATAAAATGATGATTTTTCAAAAATTACAACTTATTGCAGATTTTTTGACTGATTTCGGTTGAGACCATGATTGTCATCACTATTCCAGAGTTTAAGCCCGTTTGGTACCATAGAGCCTGAAAATATGGCTTTTCAAGTTCGAACCCAGGTCTGAAATAAGTGCCCATAGGAATGATGATTTTTCTAAAATCACAACTAAATGCAGATTTTGCGACTGATTACGGTTAACACCATGATTCTTTACAATATTCCAGAGTTTTAGGCCGTTTGGATTCATATATCTCCAAAAAATAGCTTCTAAAATTCGAACCCAAGTCTGAAATTAGTGCACATAGAAATGATGATTTTTCTTAAAACAAAATTGAATGCAGATTTTGCGACTGATTACGGTTAAGACCATGAGTCTTAACAATTTTCCAGAGTTTTAGCAAGTTTGGTTTCATAGATCTCGATAAAATAGCTCCTAAAAGTCGAACCCAAGTCTGAAATAAGCGCACATAAGAATGATGATTTTTTTTAAAAATACAACTTAATGCAGATTTTTTGACTGATTTCGGTTAAGACCATGATTCTTATCACTATTTCAAAGTAAAAGCCCGTTTTGTTCCATATAGCCTGATCAAAATGGTTTTAAAAGTTCGAACCCAAGTCTGAAATAAGTGCTCATAGGAATGATGATTTTTGATGATGAATGATGATGACGGTTAAGACCATGATTCTAACCATTTTTCCATAGTTTAAGCCCGTTTGGTAGGATAGATCTAAAAAAAATGGCATCATAAGTTCGAACCCAAGTCTGAAATTAGTGTCCATAGGAATGATGATTTTTCTAAAAATACAACCAAATGAAGATTTTTTGACTTATTTCGGTTGAAACCATGATTATCATCACTCTTCCAGAGTTAAAGCCCGTATGGTACCATAGATCCTGAAAAAATGGCGTTTCAAGTTCGAACCCATGTCTGAAATTAGTGCCCATGGGAATGATGATTTTTCTAAAAACAAAATTTAATTCAGATTTGGCGACTGATTACGGTTAAAACCATGATTCTTACCATTTTTCCATAGTTGAAGCCCGTTTGGGTCCATAGATCTCGAAAAAATGTCTTCATAAGTTCGAACCCAAGTCTGAAATAAGTGTTCAGAGGAATGATGATTTTTCTTAAAATACAACTTAATACAGATTTTTTGACTAATTTCGGTTAAGACCATGATTTTTATCAATATTCCAGAGTTTTAGCCCGTTTGGTTCCATAGATCTTAAAAAAATGGCTTCTAAATTTCGAACCCAAGTCTGAAATGAGTGCCCATAGGAATGATGATTTTTCTAAAAATACAAGTTAATGCAGGTTTTTTTTACTTATTTCGGTTAAGAGCATGATTCTTATCACTATTCGGAGTTTTAGCCCGTTTGGTTTCATAGATCTCCAAAAAATAGCTTCTAAAGTTCGAACCCAAGTCTGAAATTAGTGCACATAAAAATGATGATTTTTCTTAAAACACAATTTAATGCATATTTAGTGACTGATTACGATTAAGACCATGATTCTTATAACTTTTCAAGAGTATTGCCCGTTCGGTACCATAGAGCCTGAAAAAATGGCGTTTCAAGTTCGAACCCAAGTCTGAAAGAAGTGCCCATAGGAATGATAATTTATCTAAAAACAAAATTTAATGCAGATTTTGCGACTGATTTTTTTTTTTTTTTTTTTTTTTATATTAACTCCACACAGGAGGCCCTGAAGAAAATCATTTCCCTCAGGGCCTATGTCATCTTTGGGGATGCTGTGTGGAGGGTCTTTTTGTGGAGAGGAAGGAGTGAACATGGGTCTTGAAGAGTCCCATGTTGTAGGAGGGAGGAAACACAGAGGCCGGCAGTTCGTTCCACAGCCGAGCTGTTGAACTTAAGAACGAATCGTAGAAGCGACCCGTTCTCATGTGACAAGTGTCAACCGTGTACAAATGTTGGGCACGCGTTTGGCGTGTATCCCGACTACGCACCGGTGCCGAAGGGATCAATGACGCTAGTTCCTCAGAGCATCTTCCATTGTAATACCGATAGAACAAGGACAGCATACCTACCTGACGCCTGTGCTCTAAAGATTGCAGTCCGTTTGTTAAGATTGGGGAATCTATCAAACGGACCGCCCGTTTTTGCACAGAGTCAAGGGTTTTTTTCAGGTATTTAGGGGCTCCGGACCAGAGATGGCTGCCAAATTCGACAGTAGGGCGCACTTGCGATTTGTATAGGGTCAGCAGTTGTGTACTATTAAAGTATCTGCGGGCCCTGTACAGTACGCCCAGCTTCTGAGAGGCCAGCTTTACTCTGGCTTCGATGGAGCCCCCATACCTGAGCTGGTCACTTATAGTTACACCAAGCATATCAATGGAAGGCCTGTTCGGAAGATTGCTTCCGTTGAAGGAGACTAGATTATCATTTAGATCCCTTTTAGACGTAATCAGACAGGATTGGGTCTTTGAAACATTAAATTCGACGAGATTACTTTTACCCCAGGAGGAAATACTCTCGAGATAACCGTCCATTCTCTGCTTCAAAGCCCTCCGAGCCGTTGGAGTTTGTGTGCCCTTTGGGGGCTTGTCAAACAAAAAGCTATCATGAACTGTACTGTCATCCGCGTAACAATGAATCGGTGCACATGTCAAAAGGTCATTGATGTGCAACAAAAACAAAGTCGGAGACAGAACCAATCCCTGTGGGACGCCAGCATTTATAGAGTGTGAGGATGAGGTGAAACCGTCAGCAACTGCCTGAATCGACCTATCCCTTAAAAAGTCAGCAATCCACGTACACAGGGATGCGGGAAGTCCGTAAGAAGGCAATTTGTTGACAAGTCCTCGGTGCCAGACCCGGTCAAAGGCCTTGGATATGTCTAGTGCGACCGTTTGGGTCTCACCGTGACGTTCCAGGCACCGCCCCCAAACATGCGACACATACGCGAGAAGATCACCGCACGAGCGGTTCCGCCGGAATCCGTATTGACGGTCGTTGATAATTTTGTTCTTCTCGAGGTATGTGAGCAGTTTGTCGTTGATCACACGTTCCATCACTTTGGACAGAACTGATGTGATCGCTATGGGGCGGTAGTTGGCCGGGTTGGAGCGGTCACCTTTCTTGGGAATAGGGTGAATGACCGCTTTTTTCCAACCAGAGGGCACAGTGCCACACTTCAGGGACATTTTGAAGAGCTTTGTCAAAACTGGAACTATTTCCGCAGCACACCTCTGCAATACCAGGGCAGGTATTCCATCAGGTCCACTAGCTTTGTTAACATCGAGCCCCCGTATAACGTGGAGTACATCCCGATGCCGGATCCTCAGCTTTTTCATATAGAAGCCGCAGTGAGGAACCGACGGCGGAACAGCACCTCCGTCATCGAGGGTCGAGTTTTCCGCAAACATTTTCCCTAATAAGTTAGCCTTTTCGGTGGCGGTGTTTGCTAGTGAGCCGTCAGGTCTGGTAAGAGGTGGCAAACTGGGTTTGCAAAAATTCCGACCTATTGAGCCCGCAAGGGACCAGAATGCTCTGCTGCCATGCGGGCAGGCAGCCAGCTTTTTGCTGATCTGCAGGTCGTGTTCGAATTTTGACCTATTAATGATTCTCTTGCATTCCTTTGCCGATTTGTTGTATGCTGATCTGCTTTCGGGCGTTCGAGATGTGTTGTAGGCTCGGTAAGCCGCGTTTTTTCGTCGAACTGCTTCGGAGCATTGTCGACTGAACCACGGCTTTGAGCCCACACCAGTTTCTTTAGTAGTTGATTGTATGAAGCCATCCATCGCCGATTTGATGACTTCACCAATCTCCTGGGCACATCTTGAAGGGTCCGAAGTCCGAAAACAAACAGCTGACCACGGAATAGAGTTGAAATGGGCCCGCATACCGAACCAATCTGCTGACCTATAGTGCCACACTTTTCTCCTCAGCCTCTCATTGGTTGGTCTGAGGCTAACGGGGATTGATGTCGTCACTAGGCAGTGGTCAGATGATCCCAGAGGCGCTGTGACGTCATCTTATAACCGTGTGGCAAAGTTGTTAAGAATAGGTCTAACAGATTGGAACGGTGAGTCTGGACATCAGGAACCCTTGTAGGCTCCTGTACCAGTTGCTCTAATCCGTAGCAAATGGCAAAGGATTCCGCCTGTCGGCCAGCCGAGTCCGTTGGGCCAGAGAACTTCAACCATGGTTCGTTATGAACATTGAAGTCCCCCAGAACAATAAACTCGGCCGAAGGGTAGCGGGGCAAGAGATCATCAATAGTATCTCTTAAATGTTTGAAGAGCTCGGAAATGTCTGATTCGCTATGGTTCGGGGAGCGGTATAGACATGCGTAGAATCTTGCCGTACTGGCAAGATTGACGCGCACCCACATTACGTCGAATCTGGAGTTTTCCAGACTCAATAGTCGTACACAGTTGACGTCAGCTCGACTATAGAGGCAGACTCCTCCTTTGAATCGGAACTTGCTTGCAAGGGTAAAGCCCGGGCAGTCCAGATAGGAGGAGTCTGGCGGCTCGGCTATCTGAGTTTCGGATAGGAAAAGAAGGTTGGGACGTTGGGACAAAAGATGGTGATGAACTGAATTTAAATTAGTGTGCAGACCGCGAATGTTGGCAAAATTTACCAACAGTTTTGGCCCGCACCGGGGACGCCTGCTACTCGCCGCTGTAATGATGTTAAGTTTGTTTTTATGTATATTCATGATTTTAATTTTGTTTTTGTTTTTTTTTTTTTTTTTTTTTTTTTTTTTTTTTTTTTTTTTTTTTTTTTTTTTTTTTTTTTTTTTTTTTTTTTTTTTTTTTTTTTTTTTTTTTAAGGGTATGAAGTGAAAGGAAGGTCTGGAATGGAAAGGTATGAGGGGTGGGTAGGAATATGGGGTTCAGGCTATCCAAGAGTGATGAGCGTTTGGTTCCAGCCCACTCACTGCGGTGCTAGGCGATAGGCTGGGAGAGTCCGGCTGGAGAGGGCATCCAATGCGCCCCAAACGCTGCTGCTGGGTCCCCTCCGGTCACGAACCGGCACAACAGCAGTGGCAGGGTTTTTTCACTCGCTGATGGGGCAGCCCACCCTTAGTCGTGAGCCTGAGGGTCGGGCCCCTGTACTATCGAGCGGCCCGGACAGCGGTAACCGGTTGTAAAGGGTCTCCCTCAACCAGCATCTCCCAACCGGCCCGCCACGCAGAAGGTGGGCCGACGCACCCGCCACCAAGACCTGGGCAAACCTTAGCCCATGAACCCGGGCACCCCTGCTAAGTCACCAAACGTAGCGAACCACTTGGGGTGACCTGTGGCAGAGGTGTTGGTCATCCAATAAATGGTTCCCAGGGCGGCGGTACAGATTCCCGCCTACCAAATTGTACTGATTACGGTTAAGACCATGAGTCTTAACAATTTTCCAGAGTTTAAGCAAGTTTGGTTTCAAAGATCTCGATAAAATCGCTCCTAAAGTTCGAACCCAAGTCTGAAATAAGCGGACATAGGAATGATAATTTTTCTAAAAATACAACTTAATGCAGATTTTTTTATGATTACGGTTAAGACCGTGATTCTTATCACAATTTCAGAGTTTAAGCCCGTTTGGTTCCATAGATCTCAAAAAAATGGCTTCTGAATTTCGAACCCAAGTCTGAAATGAGTGCCCATAGGAATGATGAGTTTTCTAAAAATACAAGTTAATGCAGATTTTTTGTCTAAATTCGGTTAAGACCATGATTCTTATCACTATTTCAGAGTTTTAGCCCGTTTTGTACCATACAGCCTGAAAAAAATGGCTTTTCAAGTTCGAACCCAAGTCCGAAATTAGTGCTCATAGTAATGAAGATTTTTCTTAAAACAAAATTAAATGCAGATTTTGCGACTGAATACGGTTAAGACCATGATTCTTAACAATATTCCAGAGTTAAAGCCCGTTTGGTTTCATAGATCTCCAAAAAATAGCTTCTAAAGTTCGATCCCAAGTCTGAAATTAGAGCACATAGAAATGATGATTTTTCTTAAAACACAATTTAATGCAGATTTAGTGACTGATTACGATTAAGACTATGATTCTTACCATTTTTCCATAGTTTAAGCCCGTTTGGTAGGATAGATCTCAAAAAATGTTCGAACCCAAGTCTGAAATAAGTGTTCATAGGAATGATGATTTTTCTTAAAATACAACTTAATACAGATTTTTTGACTAATTTCGGTTAAGACCATGATTTTTATCAATATTCCAGAGTTTTAGCCCGTTTGGTTCCATAGATCTTAAAAAAATGGCTTCTAAATTTCGAACCCAAGTCTGAAATGAGTGCCCATAGGAATGATGATTTTTCTAAAAATACAAGTTAATGCAGGTTTTTTTTACTTATTTCGGTTAAGACCATGATTCTTATCACTATTCAGAGTTTTAGCCCGTTTGGTAGGATAAATCTCAATAAATGGCTTCAAAAGTTCGAACCCAGGTCTGAAATTAGTGCCCACAGTAATAAAGATTTTTCTTAAAACTAAATTTTATAGAGATTTTGCGACTGATTACGGTTAAGACCATGATTCTTAACAATATTCCATAGTTGAAGCCCGTTTGGGACCATAGATCTCGAAAAAATTGTTTCTTAAGTTCGAACCCGAGTCTGAAATAAGTGCTCATAGGAATGATGATTTTTCTAAAAATACAACTTAATGCAGATTTTTTTACTAATTTCGGTTAAGACCATGATTCTTACAATTTTTCCATAGTTGAAGCCCGTTTGGGTCCATAGATCTCGAAAAAATGGCTTCTTAAGTTTGAACCCAAGTCTGAAATGAGTGCCCATAGGAATGATGATTTTTCTTAAAATACAAGTAAATGAAGATTTTTTGACTTATTTGGGTTAAGACCATGATTCTTATCAATATTTCAGAGTTTTAGCCCGTTTTGTACCATACAGCCTGAAAAAAATGGCTTTTCAAGTTCGAACCCAAGTCTGAAATAAGTGCCCATAGTAATGAAGATTTTTCTTAAAACAAAATTTTATGCAGATTTTGCGACTGATTACGGTTAAGACCATGATTCTTTACAATATTCCAGAGTTTAAGCCCGTTTGGTTTCATAGATCTCCAAAAACTAGCTTCTAAAGTTCGAACCCAAGTATGAAATTAGTGCACATAGAAATGATGATTTTTCTTAAAACACAATTTAATGCAGATTTAGTGACTGATTACGATTAAGACTATGATTCTTATAACTTTTCAAGAGTATTGCCCGTTCGGTACCATAGAGCCTGAAAAAATGGCTTTTCAAGTTCGAACCCAAGTCTGAAAGAAGTGCCCATAGGAATGATAATTTATCTAAAAACAAAATTTAATGCAGATTTTGCGACTGATTACGGTTAAGACCATGAGTCTTAACAATTTTCCAGAGTTTAAGCAAGTTTGGTTTCATAGATCTCGATAAAATCGCTCCTAAAGTTCGAACCCAAGTCTGAAATAAGCGGACATAGGAATGATAATTTTTCTAAAAATACAACTTAATGCAGATTTCTTTTATGATTACGGTTAAGACCGTGATTCTTATCACAATTTCAGAGTTTAAGCCCGTTTGGTTCCATAGATCTCAAAAAAATGGCTTCTGAATTTCGAACCCAAGTCTGAAATGAGTGCCCATAGGAATGATGAGTTTTCTAAAAATACAAGTTAATGCAGATTATTTGTCTAAATTCGGTTAAGACCATGATTCTTATCACTATTTCAGAGTTTTAGCCCGTTTTGTACCATACAGCCGGAAAAAAATGGCTTTTCAAGTTCGAACCCAAGTCTGAAATTAGTGCTCATAGTAATGAAGATTTTTCTTAAAACAAAATTAAATGCAGATTTTGCGACTGAATACGGCTAAGACCATGATTCTTAACAATATTCCAGAGTTTAAGCCCGTTTGGTTTCATAGATCTCCAAAAAATAGCTTCTAAAGTTCGAACCCAAGTCTGAAATTAGAGCACATAGAAATGATGATTTTTCTTAAAACACAATTTAATGCAGATTTAGTGACTGAATACGATTAAGACTATGATTCTTACAATTTTTCCATAGTTTAAGCCCGTTTGGTAGGATAGATCTCAAAAAAATGGCTTTATAAGTTCGAACCCAAGTCTGAAATTAGTGTCCATAGGAATGATGATTTTTCTAAAAATACAACAAAAGGAAGATTTTTTGACTTATTTCGGTTGAAACCATGATTGTCTTCACTCTTCCAGAGTTAAAGCCCGTATGGTACCATAGATCCTGAAAAAATGGCGTTTCAAGTTCGAACCCATGTCTGAAATTAGTGCCCATGGGAATGATGATTTTTCTAAAAAAAAAAATTTAATTCAGATTTGGCGACTGATTACGGTTAAAACCATGATTCTTACCATTTTTCCATAGTAGAAGCCCGTTTGGGTCCATAGATCTCGAAAAAATGTCTTCATAAGTTCGAACCCAAGTCTGAAATAAGTGTTCATAGGAATGATGATTTTTCTTAAAATACAACTTAATACAGATTTTTTGACTAATTTCGGTTAAGACCATGATTTTTATCAATATTCCAGAGTTTTAGCCCGTTTGGTTCCATAGATCTTAAAAAAATGGCTTCTAAATTTCGAACCCAAGTCTGAAATGAGTGCCCATAGGAATGATGATTTTTCTAAAAATACAAGTTAATGCAGGTTTTTTTTACTTATTTCGGTTAAGACCATGATTCTTGTCACTATTCAGAGTTTTAGCCCGTTTGGTAGGATAAATCTCAATAAATGGCTTCAAAAGTTCGAACCCAAGTCTGAAATTACTGTCCATAGGAATGATGATTTTTCTAAAAATACAACAAAATGCAGATTTTTTGGCTGATTTCAGTTGAAACCATGATTATCATCACTCTTCCAGAGTTGAAGCCCGTATGGAACCGTAGATCCTGAAAAAATGGCGTTTCAAGTTCGAACCCAAGTCTGAAATTAGTGTCCATAGAAATGATTATTTTTCTAAAAATACAACTTAATGCAGATTTTTTGACTAATTTCGGTTAAGACCATGATTCCTATCAATATTCCAGAGTTTTAGCCCGTTCGATTCCATAGATCTCAAAAAAATGGCTTCTTAATTTTGAACCCAAGTCTGAAATGAGTGCTCATTGGAATGATGATTTTTCTAAAAATACAAGTTAATGCAGATTTTTTGACTTATTTCGGTTAAGACCATGATTCTTATCACTATTTCAGAGTTTTAGCCCGTTTGGTAGGATAAATCTCAAAAAAATGGCTTCAAAAGTTCGAACCCAAGTCTGAAATTAGTGTCCATAGGAATGATGATTTTTCTAAAAATACAAGTTAATGCAGATTTTTTGACTTTTTTGGGTTAAGACCATGATTCTTATCAATATTCCAGAGTTTTAGCCCGTTTGGTTCCATAGATCTCAAAAAAATGGCTTCTTAATTTCGAACCCAAGTCTGAAATGAGTGCCCATAGGAATGACGATTTTTCTAAAAATACAAGTTAATGCAGATTTTTTGACTCATTTCGGTTAAACCACGATTCTTATCACTATTTCAGAGTTTTAGCCCGTTTGGTAGGATAAATCTCAAAAAATGGCTTCAAAAGTTCGAACCCAGGTCTGAAATTAGTGACCATGATGATTATCTTTCTAAAAACAAAATTTTATGCAGCTTTTGCGAATGATTACGGTTAACACGATGATCCTTACCATTTTTCCATAGTTGAAGCCCGTTTAGGACCATAGATCTCAAAAAAATGGTTTCTTAAGTTCGAAACCAAGTCTGAAATTAGTGCTCATAGGAATTATGATTTTTCTATAAATACAAGTAAATGCAGATTTTTTGCCTAATTTCGGTTAAGACCAAAGATATAAGAAGAACGAGATGTGCTATGCGCAGTTCGTACTGAGTGGAATTGTTTTGCCGAGTGTCGCTGGTTTTGTTCACCAATACTACTGCACACCTTCGCTTACGCTAAGGCGTCGCTAAGGTATCCGCACTAAAACATAGAACAGATTTCTGTGCGTACACGTCCCGATACCGTTCAAAGTACCCTAATTAGTTAGTACTCCGGCTACGGTCCGGCGGCCAACATAGCATATCTCGTTCTTCTAATATCTTTGGTTAAGACCATAATTCTTATCATTATTCCAGAGTTTAGCCGTTTGGTTCCATAGAGCCTTAAAAAATGGGTTTTCAAGTTCCAACCCAAGTCTGAAATTAGTGCCCATGGGAATGATGATTTTTCAAAAACAAAATTTAATTCAGATTTTGCGACTGATTACGGTTAAAACCATGATTCTTACCATTTTTCCATAGTTGAAGCCCGTTTAGGACCATAGATCTCGAAAAAATGGTTTCTTAAGTTCGAACCCAAGTCTGAAATAAGTGCTCATAGGAATGATGATTTTTCTATAAATACAAGTAAATGCAGATTTTTTGACTAAATTCGGTTAAGACCATGATTCTTATCACTATTTCAAAGTTTTAGCCCGTTTTGTACCATACAGCCTGAAAAAAATGGCTTTTCAAGTTCGAACCCAAGTCTGAAATAAGTGCCCATAGTAATGAAGATTTTTCTTAAAACAAAATTTAATGCAGATTTTGCGACTGATTACGGTTAAGACCATGATTCTTAACAATAATTCAGAGTTTAACCCGTTTGGTTCCAAAGATCTCAAAAAAATGGCTTCTTAATTTCGAACCCAAGTCTGAAATGAGTGCCCATAGGAATGATGATTTTTCTAAAAATACAAGTTAATGCAGATTTTTTGACTTATTTCGGTTAAACCATGATTCTTATCACTATTTCAGAGTTTTAGCCCGTTTGCTAGGATAAATCTCAAGAAATGGCTTCAAAAGTTCGAACCCATGTCTGAAATTAGTGCCCATAGGAATTATTATTTTTCTAAAAACAAAATTTAATTCTGATTTTCGACTGATTACGGTTAAAACCATGATTCTTACCATTTTTCCATAGTTGAAGCCCGTTTAGGTCCATAGATCTCAAAAAAATGGCTTCAAAAGTTCGAACCCAAGTCTGAAATTAGTGTCCATAGGAATGATGATTTTTCTAAAAATACAAGTTAATACAGATTTTTTGACTTATTTGGGTTAAGATTATGATTCTTATCAATATTCCAGAGTTTATCCCGTTTGTCTTCATAGATCTCCAAAAAATAGCTTCTAAAGTTCGAACCCAAGTCTGAAATTAGTGCACATAGAAATGATGATTTTTCTTAAAACACAATTTAATGCAGATTTTGGAACTGATTACGATTAAGACTATGATTCTTACCATTTTCCCATAGTTTTAGCCCGTTTGGTAGGATAGATCTCAAAAAAATGGCTTCAAAATTTCGAACCCAAGTCTGAAATTAGTGTCCATAGGAATGATGATTTTTCTAAAAATACAACAAAATGCAGAGTTTTGACTGATTTCGGTTGAAACCATGATTATCATCACTCTTCCAGAGTTAAAGCCCGTATGGTACCATAGATCCTGAAAAAATGGCGTTTCAAGTTCGAACCCATGTCTGAAATTAGTGCCCATGGGAATGATGATTTTTCTAAAAACAAAATTTAATTCAGATTTTGCGACTGATTACGGTTAAGACCATGATTCTTAACAATAATTCAGAGTTTAACCCGTTTGGTTCCATAGATCTCAAAAAAATGGCTTCTTAATTTCGAACCCAAGTCTGAAATGAGTGCCCATAGGAATGATGATTTTTCTAAAAATACAAGTTAATGCAGATTTTTTTACTTATTTCGGTTAAACCATGATTCTTATCACTATTTCAGAGTTTTAGCCCGTTTGGTAGGATAAATCTCAAAAAAATGGCTTCAAAAGTTCGAACCCAGGTCTGAAATTAGTGTCCATAGGAATGATGATTTTTCTAAAAATACAACTAAATGCAGATTTTTTGACTGATTTCGGTTGAAACCATGATTATCATCACTCTTCCAGAGTTAAAGCGTGAATGGTCCCATAGATCCTGAAAAAATGGCGTTTCAAGTTCGAACCCAAGTCTTAAATTAGTGCCCATGGGAATGATGATTTTTCTAAAAACAAAATTTAATTCAGATTTTGCGACTGATTACGGTTAAAACCATGATTCTTACCATTTTTCCATAGTTGAAGCCCGTTTAGGACCATAGATCTCGAAAAAATGGTTTCTTAAGTTCGAACCCAAGTCTGAAATAAGTGCTCATAGGAATGATGATTTTTCTATAAATACAAGTAAATGCAGATTTTTTGACTAATTTCGGTTAAACCATGATTCTTATCACTATTTCAGAGTTTTAGCCCGTTTGGTAAGATAAATCTAAAAAAAATGGCTTCAAAAGTTCGAACTCAGGTCTGAAATTAGTGTCCATAGGAATGATGATTTTTCTAAAAATACAACTAAATGCAGATTTTTGGACTGATTTCGGTTAAAAAAATGATTATCACCACTATTCCAGAGTTTTTGCCCGTTTGGTTCCATAGATCTCAAAAAAATGGCTTCTTAATTTCGAACCCAAGTCTGAAATGAGTGCTCATTGGAATGATGATTTTTCTAAAAATACAAGTTAATGCAGATTTTTTGACTTATTTCGGTTAAGACCATGATTCTTATCACTATTTCAGAGTTTAAGCCCGTTTTGTACCATACAGCCTGAAAAAATGGCTTTTCAAGTTCGAACCCAAGTCTGAAATAAGTGCCCATAGTAATGAAGATTTTTCTTAAAACGAAATTTTATGCAGATTTTGCGACTGATTACGGTTAAGACCATGATTTTTAACAATATTCCATAGTTGAAGCCCGTTTGGGACCATAGATCTCGAAAAAATTGTTTCTTAAGTTCGAACCCAAGTCTGAAATAAGTGCTCATAGGAATGATGATTTTTCTAAAAATACAACTTAATGCAGATTTTTTTAATGATTACGGTTAAGACCATGATTCTTATAACAATTTCAGAGTTTAAACTCATTTAGTTCCATAGATCTCAAAAAGATGGCGTCTTAATTTCGAACCCAAGTCTGAAATGAGTGCCCATAGGAATGATGATTTTTCTAAAAATACAAGATAATGCAGGTTTTTTGACTGATTTCGGGTAAGACCATGATTCTTATCAATATTCCAGAGTTTTAGCCCGTTTGGTTCCATAGATCTCAAAAAATGGCTTCTTAATTTCGAACCCAAGTCTGAAATTAGTGCTCATTGGAATGATGATTTTTCTAAAAATACAAGTTAATACAGATTTTTTGATTGTTTGGGTTAAGATTATGATTCTTATCAATATTCCAGAGTTTTAGCCCGTTTGGTTTCATAGATCTCGAAAAAATTGTTTCTTAAGTTCGAACCCAAGTCTGAAATTAGTGCACATAGAAATGATGATTTTTCTTAAAACACAATTTAATGCAGATTTTGTGACTGATTGCGATTGAGACTATGATTCTTACCATTTTTCCATAGTTTTAGCCCGTTTGGTAGGATAGATCTCAAAAAAATGGCTTCTTCAGTTTGAACCCAAGTCTGAAATGAGTGCCCATAGGAATGATGATTTTTCTAAAAATACAAGTTAATGCAGATTTTTTGACTTATTTGGGTTAAGACCATGATTCTTATCACTATTTCAGAGTTTAAGCCCGTTTTGTACCATACAGCTTGAAAAAAATGGCTTTTCAAGTTCGAACCCAAGTCTGAAATGAGTGCCCATAGGAATGATGATTTTTCTAAAAATACAAGTTAATGCAGATTTATCGACTTATTTCGGTTAAACCATGATTCTTATCACTATTTCAGAGTTTTAGCCCGTTTGGTAGGATAAATCTCAATAAATTGCTTCAAAAGGTCGAACCCAGGTCTGAAATTAGTGCCCATAGTAATGAAGATTTTTCTTAAAACGAAATTTTATGCAGATTTTGCGACTGATTACGGTTAAGACCATGATTCTTAACAATATTCCATAGTTGAAGCCCGTTTGGGACCATAGATCTCGAAAAAATTGTTTCTTAAGTTCGAACCCAAGTCTGAAATAAGTGCTCATAGGAATGATGATTTTTCTAAAAATACAACTTAATGCAGATTTTTTTAATGATTACGGTTAAGACCATGATTCTTATAACAATTTCAGAGTTTAAACTCATTTAGTTCCATAGATCTCAAAAAGATGGCGTCTTAATTTCGAACCCAAGTCTGAAATGAGTGCCCATAGGAATGATGATTTTTCTAAAAATACAAGATAATGCAGGTTTTTTGACTGATTTCGGGTAAGACCATGATTCTTATCAATATTCCAGAGTTTTAGCCCGTTTGGTTCCATAGATCTCAAAAAATGGCTTCTTAATTTCGAACCCAAGTCTGAAATTAGTGCTCATTGGAATGATGATTTTTCTAAAAATACAAGTTAATACAGATTTTTTGATTGTTTGGGTTAAGATTATGATTCTTATCAATATTCCAGAGTTTTAGCCCGTTTGGTTTCATAGATCTCGAAAAAATTGTTTCTTAAGTTCGAACCCAAGTCTGAAATTAGTGCACATAGAAATGATGATTTTTCTTAAAACACAATTTAATGCAGATTTTGTGACTGATTGCGATTGAGACTATGATTCTTACCATTTTTCCATAGTTTTAGCCCGTTTGGTAGGATAGATCTCAAAAAAATGGCTTCTTCAGTTTGAACCCAAGTCTGAAATGAGTGCCCATAGGAATGATGATTTTTCTAAAAATACAAGTTAATGCAGATTTTTTGACTTATTTGGGTTAAGAACATGATTCTTATCACTATTTCAGAGTTTAAGCCCGTTTTGTACCATACAGCTTGATAAAAATGGCTTTTCAAGTTCGAACCCAAGTCTGAAATGAGTGCCCATAGGAATGATGATTTTTCTAAAAATACAAGTTAATGCAGATTTATCGACTTATTTCGGTTAAACCATGATTCTTATCACTATTTCAGAGTTTTAGCCCGTTTGGTAGGATAAATCTCAATAAATTGCTTCAAAAGGTCGAACCCAGGTCTGAAATTAGTGCCCATAGTAATGAAGATTTTTCTTAAAACGAAATTTTATGCAGATTTTGCGACTGATTACGGTTATGACCATGATTCTTAACAATATTCCATAGTTGAAGCCCGTTTGGGACCATAGATCTCGAAAAAATTGTTTCTTAAGTTCGAACCCAAGTCTGAAATAAGTGCTCATAGGAATGATGATTTTTCTAAAAATTCAAGATAATACAGATTTTTTGACTTATTTGGGTTAAGATTATGATTCTTATCAATATTCCAGAGTTTTAGCCCGTTTGGTTTCATAGGTCTTTAAAAAATAGCATCTAAAGTTCGAACCCAAGTCTGAAATTAGTGCCCATAGGAATGATGATTTTTCTAAAAACAAAATTTAATTCAGATTTTGCGACTGATTACGGTTAAGACCATGAGTCTTAACAATTTTCCCTGAGTTTAAGCAAGTTTGGTTTCATAGATCTCGATTAAATCGCACCTAAAGTTCGAACCCAAGTCTGAAATAAGCCCTTATAGGAATGATAATTTTTCTAAAAATACAACTTAATGAAGATTTTTTTAATGATTACGGTTAAGACCATGATTCTTATAACAATTTCAGAGTTTAAACTCATTTGGTTCCATAGATCTCAAAAAGATGGCGTCTTAATTTCGAACCCAAGTCTGAAATGAGTGCCCATAGGAATGATGATTTTTCTAAAAATACAAGATAATGCAGGTTTTTTGACTGATTTCGGGTAAGACCATGATTCTTATCAATATTCCAGAGTTTTAGCCCGTTTGGTTCCATAGATCTCAAAAAATGGCTTCTTAATTTCGAACCCAAGTCTGAAATTAGTGCTCATTGGAATGATGATTTTTCTAAAAATACAAGTTGATACAGATTTTTTGATTATTTGGGTTAAGATTATGATTCTTATCAATATTCCAGAGTTTTAGCCCGTTTGGTTTCATAGATCTCCAAAAAATAGCTTCTAAAGTTCGAACCCAAGTCTGAAATTAGTGCACATAGAAATGATGATTTTTCTTAAAACACAATTTATTGTAGATTTTGGAACTGATTACGATTAAGACTATGATTCTTACCATTTTCCCATAGTTTTAGCCCGTTTGGTAGGATAGATCTCAAAAAAATGGCTTCAAAATTTCGAACCCAAGTCTGAAATGAGTGCCCATAGGAATGATGATTTTTCTAAAAATACAAGTTAATGCAGATTTTTTGACTTATTTCGGTTAAGACCATGATTCTTATCACTATTTCAGAGTTTTAGCCCGTTTGGTAGGATAAATCTCAAAAAAATGGCTTCAAAAGTTCGAACCCAAGTCTGAAATTATTGTCCATAGGAATGATGATTTTTCTAAAAAAACAAGTTAATGCAGATTTTTTGACTTTTTTGGGTTAAGACCATGATTCTTATCAATATTCCAGAGTTTTAGCCCGTTTGGTTCCATAGATCTCAAAAAAATGGCTTCTTAATTTCGAACCCAAGTCTGAAATGAGTGCCCATAGGAATGACGATTTTTCTAAAAATACAAGTTAATGCAGATTTTTTGACTCATTTCGGTTAAACCACGATTCTTATCACTATTTCAGAGTTTTAGCCCGTTTGGTAGGATAAATCTCAAAAAATGGCTTCAAAAGTTCGAACCCAGGTCTGAAATTAGTGACCATGATGATTATCTTTCTAAAAACAAAATTTTATGCAGCTTTTGCGAATGATTACGGTTAACACGATGATCCTTACCATTTTTCCATAGTTGAAGCCCGTTTAGGACCATAGATCTCAAAAAAATGGTTTCTTAAGTTCGAAACCAAGTCTGAAATTAGTGCTCATAGGAATTATGATTTTTCTATAAATACAAGTAAATGCAGATTTTTTGCCTAATTTCGGTTAAGACCAAAGATATAAGAAGAACGAGATGTGCTATGCGCAGTTCGTACTGAGTGGAATTGTTTTGCCGAGTGTCGCTGGTTTTGTTCACCAATACTACTGCACACCTTCGCTTACGCTAAGGCGTCGCTAAGGTATCCGCACTAAAACATAGAACAGATTTCTGTGCGTACACGTCCCGATACCGTTCAAAGTACCCTAATTAGTTAGTACTCCGGCTACGGTCCGGCGGCCAACATAGCATATCTCGTTCTTCTAATATCTTTGGTTAAGACCATAATTCTTATCATTATTCCAGAGTTTAGCCGTTTGGTTCCATAGAGCCTTAAAAAATGGGTTTTCAAGTTCCAACCCAAGTCTGAAATTAGTGCCCATGGGAATGATGATTTTTCAAAAACAAAATTTAATTCAGATTTTGCGACTGATTACGGTTAAAACCATGATTCTTACCATTTTTCCATAGTTGAAGCCCGTTTAGGACCATAGATCTCGAAAAAATGGTTTCTTAAGTTCGAACCCAAGTCTGAAATAAGTGCTCATAGGAATGATGATTTTTCTATAAATACAAGTAAATGCAGATTTTTTGACTAAATTCGGTTAAGACCATGATTCTTATCACTATTTCAAAGTTTTAGCCCGTTTTGTACCATACAGCCTGAAAAAAATGGCTTTTCAAGTTCGAACCCAAGTCTGAAATAAGTGCCCATAGTAATGAAGATTTTTCTTAAAACAAAATTTAATGCAGATTTTGCGACTGATTACGGTTAAGACCATGATTCTTAACAATAATTCAGAGTTTAACCCGTTTGGTTCCAAAGATCTCAAAAAAATGGCTTCTTAATTTCGAACCCAAGTCTGAAATGAGTGCCCATAGGAATGATGATTTTTCTAAAAATACAAGTTAATGCAGATTTTTTGACTTATTTCGGTTAAACCATGATTCTTATCACTATTTCAGAGTTTTAGCCCGTTTGCTAGGATAAATCTCAAGAAATGGCTTCAAAAGTTCGAACCCATGTCTGAAATTAGTGCCCATAGGAATTATTATTTTTCTAAAAACAAAATTTAATTCTGATTTTCGACTGATTACGGTTAAAACCATGATTCTTACCATTTTTCCATAGTTGAAGCCCGTTTAGGTCCATAGATCTCAAAAAAATGGCTTCAAAAGTTCGAACCCAAGTCTGAAATTAGTGTCCATAGGAATGATGATTTTTCTAAAAATACAAGTTAATACAGATTTTTTGACTTATTTGGGTTAAGATTATGATTCTTATCAATATTCCAGAGTTTATCCCGTTTGTCTTCATAGATCTCCAAAAAATGCTTCTAAAGTTCGAACCCAAGTCTGAAATTAGTGCACATAGAAATGATGATTTTTCTTAAAACACAATTTAATGCAGATTTTGGAACTGATTACGATTAAGACTATGATTCTTACCATTTTCCCATAGTTTTAGCCCGTTTGGTAGGATAGATCTCAAAAAAATGGCTTCAAAATTTCGAACCCAAGTCTGAAATTAGTGTCCATAGGAATGATGATTTTTCTAAAAATACAACAAAATGCAGAGTTTTGACTGATTTCGGTTGAAACCATGATTATCATCACTCTTCCAGAGTTAAAGCCCGTATGGTACCATAGATCCTGAAAAAATGGCGTTTCAAGTTCGAACCCATGTCTGAAATTAGTGCCCATGGGAATGATGATTTTTCTAAAAACAAAATTTAATTCAGATTTTGCGACTGATTACGGTTAAGACCATGATTCTTAACAATAATTCAGAGTTTAACCCGTTTGGTTCCATAGATCTCAAAAAAATGGCTTCTTAATTTCGAACCCAAGTCTGAAATGAGTGCCCATAGGAATGATGATTTTTCTAAAAATACAAGTTAATGCAGATTTTTTTACTTATTTCGGTTAAACCATGATTCTTATCACTATTTCAGAGTTTTAGCCCGTTTGGTAGGATAAATCTCAAAAAAATGGCTTCAAAAGTTCGAACCCAGGTCTGAAATTAGTGTCCATAGGAATGATGATTTTTCTAAAAATACAACTAAATGCAGATTTTTTGACTGATTTCGGTTGAAACCATGATTATCATCACTCTTCCAGAGTTAAAGCGTGAATGGTCCCATAGATCCTGAAAAAATGGCGTTTCAAGTTCGAACCCAAGTCTTAAATTAGTGCCCATGGGAATGATGATTTTTCTAAAAACAAAATTTAATTCAGATTTTGCGACTGATTACGGTTAAAACCATGATTCTTACCATTTTTCCATAGTTGAAGCCCGTTTAGGACCATAGATCTCGAAAAAATGGTTTCTTAAGTTCGAACCCAAGTCTGAAATAAGTGCTCATAGGAATGATGATTTTTCTATAAATACAAGTAAATGCAGATTTTTTGACTAATTTCGGTTAAACCATGATTCTTATCACTATTTCAGAGTTTTAGCCCGTTTGGTAAGATAAATCTAAAAAAAATGGCTTCAAAAGTTCGAACTCAGGTCTGAAATTAGTGTCCATAGGAATGATGATTTTTCTAAAAATACAACTAAATGCAGATTTTTGGACTGATTTCGGTTAAAAAAATGATTATCACCACTATTCCAGAGTTTTTGCCCGTTTGGTTCCATAGATCTCAAAAAAATGGCTTCTTAATTTCGAACCCAAGTCTGAAATGAGTGCTCATTGGAATGATGATTTTTCTAAAAATACAAGTTAATGCAGATTTTTTGACTTATTTCGGTTAAGACCATGATTCTTATCACTATTTCAGAGTTTAAGCCCGTTTTGTACCATACAGCCTGAAAAAAATGGCTTTTCAAGTTCGAACCCAAGTCTGAAATAAGTGCCCATAGTAATGAAGATTTTTCTTAAAACGAAATTTTATGCAGATTTTGCGACTGATTACGGTTAAGACCATGATTCTTAACAATATTCCATAGTTGAAGCCCGTTTGGGACCATAGATCTCGAAAAAATTGTTTCTTAAGTTCGAACCCAAGTCTGAAATAAGTGCTCATAGGAATGATGATTTTTCTAAAAATACAACTTAATGCAGATTTTTTTAATGATTACGGTTAAGACCATGATTCTTATAACAATTTCAGAGTTTAAACTCATTTAGTTCCATAGATCTCAAAAAGATGGCGTCTTAATTTCGAACCCAAGTCTGAAATGAGTGCCCATAGGAATGATGATTTTTCTAAAAATACAAGATAATGCAGGTTTTTTGACTGATTTCGGGTAAGACCATGATTCTTATCAATATTCCAGAGTTTTAGCCCGTTTGGTTCCATAGATCTCAAAAAATGGCTTCTTAATTTCGAACCCAAGTCTGAAATTAGTGCTCATTGGAATGATGATTTTTCTAAAAATACAAGTTAATACAGATTTTTTGATTGTTTGGGTTAAGATTATGATTCTTATCAATATTCCAGAGTTTTAGCCCGTTTGGTTTCATAGATCTCGAAAAAATTGTTTCTTAAGTTCGAACCCAAGTCTGAAATTAGTGCACATAGAAATGATGATTTTTCTTAAAACACAATTTAATGCAGATTTTGTGACTGATTGCGATTGAGACTATGATTCTTACCATTTTTCCATAGTTTTAGCCCGTTTGGTAGGATAGATCTCAAAAAAATGGCTTCTTCAGTTTGAACCCAAGTCTGAAATGAGTGCCCATAGGAATGATGATTTTTCTAAAAATACAAGTTAATGCAGATTTTTTGACTTATTTGGGTTAAGACCATGATTCTTATCACTATTTCAGAGTTTAAGCCCGTTTTGTACCATACAGCTTGAAAAAAATGGCTTTTCAAGTTCGAACCCAAGTCTGAAATGAGTGCCCATAGGAATGATGATTTTTCTAAAAATACAAGTTAATGCAGATTTATCGACTTATTTCGGTTAAACCATGATTCTTATCACTATTTCAGAGTTTTAGCCCGTTTGGTAGGATAAATCTCAATAAATTGCTTCAAAAGGTCGAACCCAGGTCTGAAATTAGTGCCCATAGTAATGAAGATTTTTCTTAAAACGAAATTTTATGCAGATTTTGCGACTGATTACGGTTAAGACCATGATTCTTAACAATATTCCATAGTTGAAGCCCGTTTGGGACCATAGATCTCGAAAAAATTGTTTCTTAAGTTCGAACCCAAGTCTGAAATAAGTGCTCATAGGAATGATGATTTTTCTAAAAATACAACTTAATGCAGATTTTTTTAATGATTACGGTTAAGACCATGATTCTTATAACAATTTCAGAGTTTAAACTCATTTAGTTCCATAGATCTCAAAAAGATGGCGTCTTAATTTCGAACCCAAGTCTGAAATGAGTGCCCATAGGAATGATGATTTTTCTAAAAATACAAGATAATGCAGGTTTTTTGACTGATTTCGGGTAAGACCATGATTCTTATCAATATTCCAGAGTTTTAGCCCGTTTGGTTCCATAGATCTCAAAAAATGGCTTCTTAATTTCGAACCCAAGTCTGAAATTAGTGCTCATTGGAATGATGATTTTTCTAAAAATACAAGTTAATACAGATTTTTTGATTGTTTGGGTTAAGATTATGATTCTTATCAATATTCCAGAGTTTTAGCCCGTTTGGTTTCATAGATCTCGAAAAAATTGTTTCTTAAGTTCGAACCCAAGTCTGAAATTAGTGCACATAGAAATGATGATTTTTCTTAAAACACAATTTAATGCAGATTTTGTGACTGATTGCGATTGAGACTATGATTCTTACCATTTTTCCATAGTTTTAGCCCGTTTGGTAGGATAGATCTCAAAAAAATGGCTTCTTCAGTTTGAACCCAAGTCTGAAATGAGTGCCCATAGGAATGATGATTTTTCTAAAAATACAAGTTAATGCAGATTTTTTGACTTATTTGGGTTAAGAACATGATTCTTATCACTATTTCAGAGTTTAAGCCCGTTTTGTACCATACAGCTTGATAAAAATGGCTTTTCAAGTTCGAACCCAAGTCTGAAATGAGTGCCCATAGGAATGATGATTTTTCTAAAAATACAAGTTAATGCAGATTTATCGACTTATTTCGGTTAAACCATGATTCTTATCACTATTTCAGAGTTTTAGCCCGTTTGGTAGGATAAATCTCAATAAATTGCTTCAAAAGGTCGAACCCAGGTCTGAAATTAGTGCCCATAGTAATGAAGATTTTTCTTAAAACGAAATTTTATGCAGATTTTGCGACTGATTACGGTTATGACCATGATTCTTAACAATATTCCATAGTTGAAGCCCGTTTGGGACCATAGATCTCGAAAAAATTGTTTCTTAAGTTCGAACCCAAGTCTGAAATAAGTGCTCATAGGAATGATGATTTTTCTAAAAATTCAAGATAATACAGATTTTTTGACTTATTTGGGTTAAGATTATGATTCTTATCAATATTCCAGAGTTTTAGCCCGTTTGGTTTCATAGGTCTTTAAAAAATAGCATCTAAAGTTCGAACCCAAGTCTGAAATTAGTGCCCATAGGAATGATGATTTTTCTAAAAACAAAATTTAATTCAGATTTTGCGACTGATTACGGTTAAGACCATGAGTCTTAACAATTTTCCCTGAGTTTAAGCAAGTTTGGTTTCATAGATCTCGATTAAATCGCACCTAAAGTTCGAACCCAAGTCTGAAATAAGCCCTTATAGGAATGATAATTTTTCTAAAAATACAACTTAATGAAGATTTTTTTAATGATTACGGTTAAGACCATGATTCTTATAACAATTTCAGAGTTTAAACTCATTTGGTTCCATAGATCTCAAAAAGATGGCGTCTTAATTTCGAACCCAAGTCTGAAATGAGTGCCCATAGGAATGATGATTTTTCTAAAAATACAAGATAATGCAGGTTTTTTGACTGATTTCGGGTAAGACCATGATTCTTATCAATATTCCAGAGTTTTAGCCCGTTTGGTTCCATAGATCTCAAAAAATGGCTTCTTAATTTCGAACCCAAGTCTGAAATTAGTGCTCATTGGAATGATGATTTTTCTAAAAATACAAGTTGATACAGATTTTTTGATTATTTGGGTTAAGATTATGATTCTTATCAATATTCCAGAGTTTTAGCCCGTTTGGTTTCATAGATCTCCAAAAAATAGCTTCTAAAGTTCGAACCCAAGTCTGAAATTAGTGCACATAGAAATGATGATTTTTCTTAAAACACAATTTATTGTAGATTTTGGAACTGATTACGATTAAGACTATGATTCTTACCATTTTCCCATAGTTTTAGCCCGTTTGGTAGGATAGATCTCAAAAAAATGGCTTCAAAATTTCGAACCCAAGTCTGAAATGAGTGCCCATAGGAATGATGATTTTTCTAAAAATACAAGTTAATGCAGATTTTTTGACTTATTTGGGTTAAGACCATGATTCTTATCAATATTTCAGAGTTTTAGCCCTTTCGGTACCATAGAGCCTGAAAAAATGGCTTTTCAAGTTCGAACCCAAGTCTGAAAGAAGTGCCCATAGGAATGATAATTTATCTAAAAACAAAATTTAATGCAGATTTTGCGACTGATTACGGTTAAGACCATGAGTCTTAACAATTTTCCAGAGTTTAAGCAAGTTTGGTTTCATAGATCTCGATAAAATCGCTCCTAAAGTTCGAACCCAAGTCTGAAATAAGCGGACATAGGAATGATAATTTTTCTAAAAATACAACTTAATGCAGATTCTTTTTATGATTACGGTTAAGACCGTGATTCTTATCACAATTTCAGAGTTTAAGCCCGTTTGGTTCCATAGATCTCAAAAAAATGGCTTCTGAATTTCGAACCCAAGTCTGAAATGAGTGCCCATAGGAATGATGAGTTTTCTAAAAATACAAGTTAATGCAGATTATTTGTCTAAATTCGGTTAAGACCATGATTCTTATCACTATTTCAGAGTTTTAGCCCGTTTTGTACCATACAGCCGGAAAAAAATGGCTTTTCAAGTTCGAACCCAAGTCTGAAATTAGTGCTCATAGTAATGAAGATTTTTCTTAAAACAAAATTAAATGCAGATTTTGCGACTGAATACGGCTAAGACCATGATTCTTAACAATATTCCAGAGTTTAAGCCCGTTTGGTTTCATAGATCTCCAAAAAATAGCTTCTAAAGTTCGAACCCAAGTCTGAAATTAGTGCACATAGAAATGATGATTTTTCTTAAAACACAATTTAATGCAGATTTAGTGACTGAATACGATTAAGACTATGATTCTTACAATTTTTCCATAGTTTAAGCCCGTTTGGTAGGATAGATCTCAAAAAAATGGCTTTATAAGTTCGAACCCAAGTCTGAAATTAGTGTCCATAGGAATGATGATTTTTCTAAAAATACAACAAAAGGAAGATTTTTTGACTTATTTCGGTTGAAACCATGATTGTCTTCACTCTTCCAGAGTTAAAGCCCGTATGGTACCATAGATCCTGAAAAAATGGCGTTTCAAGTTCGAACCCATGTCTGAAATTAGTGCCCATGGGAATGATGATTTTTCAAAAAAAAAAATTTAATTCAGATTTGGCGACTGATTACGGTTAAAACCATGATTCTTACCATTTTTCCATAGTAGAAGCCCGTTTGGGTCCATAGATCTCGAAAAAATGTCTTCATAAGTTCGAACCCAAGTCTGAAATAAGTGTTCATAGGAATGATGATTTTTCTTAAAATACAACTTAATACAGATTTTTTGACTAATTTCGGTTAAGACCATGATTTTTATCAATATTCCAGAGTTTTAGCCCGTTTGGTTCCATAGATCTTAAAAAAATGGCTTCTAAATTTCGAACCCAATTCTGAAATGAGTGCCCATAGGAATGATGATTTTTCTAAAAATACAAGTTAATGCAGGTTTTTTTTACTTATTTCGGTTAAGACCATGATTCTTGTCACTATTCAGAGTTTTAGCCCGTTTGGTAGGATAAATCTCAATAAATGGCTTCAAAAGTTCGAACCCAAGTCTGAAATTACTGTCCATAGGAATGATGATTTTTCTAAAAATACAACAAAATGCAGATTTTTTGGCTGATTTCAGTTGAAACCATGATTATCATCACTCTTCCAGAGTTGAAGCCCGTATGGAACCGAAGATCCTGAAAAAATGGCGTTTCAAGTTCGAACCCAAGTCTGAAATTAGTGTCCATAGAAATGATGATTTTTCTAAAAATACAACTTAATGCAGATTTTTTGACTAATTTCGGTTAAGACCATGATTCCTATTAATATTCCAGAGTTTTAGCCCGTTCGATTCCATAGATCTCAAAAAAATGGCTTCTTAATTTTGAACCCAAGTCTGAAATGAGTGCTCATTGGAATGATGATTTTTCTAAAAATACAAGTTAATGCAGATTTTTTGACTTATTTCGGTTAAGACCATGATTCTTATCACTATTTCAGAGTTTTAGCCGGTTTGGTAGGATAAATCTAAAAAAAATGGCTTCAAAAGTTCGAACCCAAGTCTGAAATTAGTGTCCATAGGAATGATGATTTTTCTAAAAATACAAGTTAATGCAGATTTTTTGACTTTTTTGGGTTAAGACCATGATTCTTATCAATATTCCAGAGTTTTAGCCCGTTTGGTTCCATAGATCTCAAAAAAATGGCTTCTTAATTTCGAACCCAAGTCTGAAATGAGTGCCCATAGGAATGACGATTTTTCTAAAAATACAAGTTAATGCAGATTTTTTGACTCATTTCGGTTAAACCACGATTCTTATCACTATTTCAGAGTTTTAGCCCGTTTGGTAGGATAAATCTCAAAAAATGGCTTCAAAAGTTCGAACCCAGGTCTGAAATTAGTGACCATGATGATTATCTTTCTAAAAACAAAATTTTATGCAGCTTTTGCGAATGATTACGGTTAACACCATGATTCTTACCATTTTTCCATAGTTGAAGCCCGTTTAGGACCATAGATCTCAAAAAAATGGTTTCTTAAGTTCGAAACCAAGTCTGAAATTAGTGCTCATAGGAATTATGATTTTTCTATAAATACAAGTAAATGCAGATTTTTTGACTAATTTCGGTTAAGACCAAAGATATAAGAAGAACGAGATGTGCTATGCGCAGTTCGTACTGAGTGGAATTGTTTTGCCGAGTGTCGCTGGTTTTGTTCACCAATACTACTGCACACCTTCGCTTACGCTAAGGCGTCGCTAAGGTATCCGCACTAATACATAGAACAGATTTCTGTGCGTACACGTCCCGATACCGTTCAAAGTACCCTAATTAGTTAGTACTCCGGCTACGGTCCGGCGGCCAACATAGCATATCTCGTTCTTTTAATATATTTGGTTAAGACCATAATTCTTATCATTATTCCAGAGTTTAGCCGTTTGGTTCCATAGAGCCTTAAAAAATGGGTTTTCAAGTTCCAACCCAAGTCTGAAATTAGTGCCCATGGGAATGATGATTTTTCAAAAACAAAATTTAATTCAGATTTTGCGACTGATTACGGTTTAAACCATGATTCTTACCATTTTTCCATAGTTGAATCCCGTTTGGGACCATAGATCTCGAAAAAATTGTTTCTTAAGTTCGAACCCAAGTCTGAAATAAGTGCTCATAGGAATGATGATTTTTCTAAAAATACAAGTTAATGCAGATTTTTTGACTAAATTCGGTTAAGACCATGATTCTTATCACTATTTCAAAGTTTTAGCCCGTTTGGTTTCATAGGTCTTTAAAAAATAGCTTCTAAAGTTCGAACCCAAGTCTGAAATTAGTGCCCATAGGAATGATGATTTTTCTAAAAACAAAATTTAATGCAGATTTTGCGACTGATTACGGTTAAGACCATGATTCTTAACAATAATTCAGAGTTTAACCCGTTTGGTTCCAAAGATCTCAAAAAAATGGCTTCTTAATTTCGAACCCAAGTCTGAAATGAGTGCCCATAGGAATGATGATTTTTCTAAAAATACAAGTTAATGCAGATTTTTTGACTTATTTCGGTTAAACCATGATTCTTATCACTATTTCAGAGTTTTAGCCCGTTTGCTAGGATAAATCTCAAGAAATGGCTTCAAAAGTTCGAACCCATGTCTGAAATTAGTGCCCATAGGAATTATTATTTTTCTAAAAACAAAATTTAATTCTGATTTTCGACTGATTACGGTTAAAACCATGATTCTTACCATTTTTCCATAGTTGAAGCCCGTTTGGGTCCATAGATCTCAAAAAAATGGCTTCAAAAGTTCGAACCCAAGTCTGAAATTAGTGTCCATAGGAATGATGATTTTTCTAAAAATACAAGTTAATACAGATTTTTTGACTTATTTCGGTTAAGACCATAATTCTTATCACTATTTCAGAGTTTTAGCCCGTTTGGTAGGATAAATCTCAAAAAAATGGCTTCAAAAGTTCGAACCCAAGTCTGAAATTAGTGTCCATAGGAATGATGATTTTTCTAAAAATACAAAATAAAAAAATGATTATCACCACTATTCCAGAGTTTTTGCCCGTTTGGTTCCATAGATCTCAAAAAAATGGCTTCTTAATTTCGAACCCAAGTCTGAAATGAGTGCTCATTGGAATGATGATTTTTTTAAAAATACAAGTTAATGCAGATTTTTTGACTTATTTCGGTTAAGACCATGATTCTTATCACTATTTCAGAGTTTAAGCCCGTTTTGTACCATACAGCCTGAAAAAAATGGCTTTTCAAGTTCGAACCCAAGTCTGAAATAAGCGCCCATAGTAATGAAGATTTTTCTTAAAACAAAATTTTATGCAGATTTTGCGACTGATTACGGTAAAGACCATGATTCTTAACAATAATTCAGAGTTTAATCCGTTTGGTTCCATAGATCTCAAAAAAATGGCTTCTTAATTTCGAACCCAAGTCTGAAATGAGTGCCCATAGGAATGATGATTTTTCTAAAAATACAAGTAAATGCAGATTTTTTTACTTATTTCGGTTAAACCATGATTCTTATCACTATTTCAGAGTTTTAGCCCGTTTGGTAGGATAAATCTCAAAAAAATGGCTTCAAAAGTTCGAACCCAGGTCTGAAATTAGTGTCCATAGGAATGATGATTTTTCTAAAAATACAAGTTAATGCAGATTTATCGACTTATTTCGGTTAAACCATGATTCTTATCACTATTTCAGAGTTTTAGCCCGTTTGGTAAGATAAATCTAAAAAAAATGGCTTCAAAAGTTCGAACCCAGGTCTGAAATTAGTGTCCATAGGAATGATGATTTTTCTAAAAATACAACTAAATGCAGATTTTTGGACTGATTTCGGTTAAAAAAATGATTATCACCACTATTCCAGAGTTTTTGCCCGTTTGGTTCCATAGATCTCAAAAAAATGGCTTCTTAATTTCGAACCCAAGTCTGAAATGAGTGCTCATTGGAATGATGATTTTTTTAAAAATACAAGTTAATGCAGATTTTTTGACTTATTTCGGTTAAGACCATGATTCTTATCACTATTTCAGAGTTTAAGCCCGTTTTGTACCATACAGCCTGAAAAAAATGGCTTTTCAAGTTCGAACCCAAGTCTGAAATAAGCGCCCATAGTAATGAAGATTTTTCTTAAAACAAAATTTTATGCAGATTTTGCGACTGATTACGGTTAAGATTATGATTCTTATCAATATTCCAGAGTTTAAGCCCGTTTGGTATAATAGATCTCCAAAAAATATCTTCTAAAGTTCGAACCCAAGTCTGAAATTAGTGCACATAGATATGATGATTTTTCTTTAAACACAATTTAATGCAGATTTTGTGACTGATTACGATTAAGACCATGATTCTTACCATTTTTCCATAGTTTTAGCTCGTTTGGTAGGATAGATCTCAAAAAAATGGCTTCAAAAGTTCGAACCCATGTCTGAAATTAGTGTCCATAGGAATGATGATTTTTCTAAAAATACAAGTTAATGCAGATTTTTTGACTTATTTCGGTTAAACCATGATTCTTATCACTATTTCAGAGTTTTAGCCCGTTTGCTAGGATAAATCTCAAGAAATGGCTTCAAAAGTTCGAACCCATGTCTGAAATTAGTGCCCATAGGAATTATTATTTTTCTAAAAACAAAATTTAATTCTGATTTTCGACTGATTACGGTTAAAACCATGATTCTTACCATTTTTCCATAGTTGAAGCCCGTTTGGGTCCATAGATCTCAAAAAAATGGCTTCAAAAGTTCGAACCCAAGTCTGAAATTAGTGTCCATAGGAATGATGATTTTTCTAAAAATACAAGTTAATACAGATTTTTTGACTTATTTGGGTTAAGATTATGATTCTTATCAATATTCCAGAGTTTTAGCCCGTTTGGTTTCATAGATCTCCAAAAAATAGCTTCTAAAGTTCGAACCCAAGTCTGAAATTAGTGCACATAGAAATGATGATTTTTCTTAAAACACAATTTAATGCAGATTTTGGAACTGATTACGATTAAGACTATGATTCTTACCATTTTCCCATAGTTTTAGCCCGTTTGGTAGGATAGATCTCAAAAAAATGGCTTCAAAATTTCGAACCCAAGTCTGAAATTAGTGTCCATAGGAATGATGATTTTTCTAAAAATACAACAAAATGCAGAGTTTTGACTGATTTCGGTTGAAACCATGATTATCATCACTCTTCCAGAGTTAAAGCCCGTATGGTACCATAGATCCTGAAAAAATGGCGTTTCAAGTTCGAACCCATGTCTGAAATTAGTGCCCATGGGAATGATGATTTTTCTAAAAACAAAATTTAATTCAGATTTTGCGACTGATTACGGTTAAGACCATGATTCTTAACAATAATTCAGAGTTTAATCCGTTTGGTTCCATAGATCTCAAAAAAATGGCTTCTTAATTTCGAACCCAAGTCTGAAATGAGTGCCCATAGGAATGATGATTTTTCTAAAAATACAAGTTAATGCAGATTTTTTTACTTATTTCGGTTAAACCATGATTCTTATCACTATTTCAGAGTTTTAGCCCGTTTGGTAGGATAAATCTCAAAAAAATGGCTTCAAAAGTTCGAACCCAGGTCTGAAATTAGTGTCCATAGGAATGATGATTTTTCTAAAAATACAACTAAATGCAGATTTTTTGACTGATTTCGGTTGAAACCATGATTATCATCACTCTTCCAGAGTTAAAGCGTGAATGGTCCCATAGATCCTGAAAAAATGGCGTTTCAAGTTCGAACCCAAGTCTGAAATTAGTGCCCATGGGAATGATGATTTTTCTAAAAACAAAATTTAATTCAGATTTTGCGACTGATTACGGTTAAAACCATGATTCTTACCATTTTTCCATAGTTGAAGCCCGTTTAGGACCATAGATCTCGAAAAAATGGTTTCTTAAGTTCGAACCCAAGTCTGAAATAAGTGCTCATAGGAATGATGATTTTTCTATAAATACAAGTAAATGCAGATTTTTTGACTAATTTCGGTTAAACCATGATTCTTATCACTATTTCAGAGTTTTAGCCCGTTTGGTAAGATAAATCTAAAAAAAATGGCTTCAAAAGTTCGAACCCAGGTCTGAAATTAGTGTCCATAGGAATGATGATTTTTCTAAAAATACAACTAAATGCAGATTTTTGGACTGATTTCGGTTAAAAAAATGATTATCACCACTATTCCAGAGTTTTTGCCCGTTTGGTTCCATAGATCTCAAAAAAATGGCTTCTTAATTTCGAACCCAAGTCTTAAATGAGTGCTCATTGGAATGATGATTTTTTTAAAAATACAAGTTAATGCAGATTTTTTGACTTATTTCGGTTAAGACCATGATTCTTATCACTATTTCAGAGTTTAAGCCCGTTTTGTACCATACAGCCTGAAAAAAATGGCTTTTCAAGTTCGAACCCAAGTCTGAAATAAGCGCCCATAGTAATGAAGATTTTTCTTAAAACAAAATTTTATGCAGATTTTGCGACTGATTACGGTTAAGATTATGATTCTTATCAATATTCCAGAGTTTAAGCCCGTTTGGTATAATAGATCTCCAAAAAATATCTTCTAAAGTTCGAACCCAAGTCTGAAATTAGTGCACATAGATATGATGATTTTTCTTTAAACACAATTTAATGCAGATTTTGTGACTGATTACGATTAAGACCATGATTCTTACCATTTTTCCATAGTTTTAGCTCGTTTGGTAGGATAGATCTCAAAAAAATGGCTTCAAAAGTTCGAACCCATGTCTGAAATTAGTGTCCATAGGAATGATGATTTTTCTAAAAATACAAGTTAATGCAGATTTTTTGACTTATTTTGGTTAAGATTATGATTCTTATCAATATTCCAGAGTTTTAGCCCGTTTGGTTACATAGATCTCCAAAAAATAGCTTCTAAAGTTCGAACCCAAGTCTGAAATTAGTGCACATAGAAATGATGATTTTTCTTAAAACACAATTTAATGCAGATTTTGTGACTGATTGCGATTAAGACTATGATTCTTACCATTTTTCCATAGTTTTAGCCCGTTTGGTAGGATATATCTCAAAAAAATGGCTTCAAATGTTCGAACCCAAGTCTTTAATTAGTGTCCATAGGAATGATGATTTTTCTAAAAATACAACAAAATGCAGATTTATTGACTAACTTCGGTTAAGACCATGATTCTTATCACTATTTCAGAGTTTAAGCCCGTTTCGTCCCATACAGCCTGATAAAAATGGCTTTAAAAGTTCGAACCCATGTCTGAAATGAGTGCCCATAGGAATGATGATTTTTCTAAAAATATAAGTTAATGCAGATTTTTGACTTATTTCGGTTAAGACCACGATTCTTATCACTATTTCAGAGTTTAAGCCCGTTTGGATTCATAGATCTCGAAAAAATAGCTTTTAAAGTTCGAGAACCCAAGTCTGAAATTAGTGCCCATAGGAATGCTGATTTTTCTAAAAACAAAATTTAATGCAGATTTTGCGACTGGTTACGGTAAAAACCATGATTCTTACCATTTTTCCATAGTTTAAGCCCGTTTGGTAGAATAGATCTAAAAAAAATGGCTTCTTAAGTTCGAACCCAAGTCTGAAATAAGTGCTCATAGGAATGATGATTTTTCTAAAAATACAACTTAATGCAGATTTTTTGACTAATTTCGGTTAAGACCATGATTCTTATCAATATTCCAGAGTTTTAGCCCGTTTGGTTCCATAGATCTCAAAAAAATGGCTTCTTAATTTCAAACCCAAGTCTGAAATGAGTGCCCATAGGAATGATGATTTTTCTAAAAATACAAGTTAATTCTGATTTTTTGACTTATTTCGGTTAAACCATGATTCTTATCACTATTTCAGAATTTTAGCCCGTTTGGTAGGATTAATCTCAAAAAAATTGCTTCAAAAGTTCGAACCCAGGTCTGAAATTAGTGTCCATAGGAATGATGATTTTTCTAAAAATACAACTAAATGCAGATTGTTTGACTGATTTAGGTTGAAACCATGATTATCATCACTATTCCAGAGTTAAAGCCCGTATGGTACCATAGAGCCTGAAAAAATGGCGTTTCAAGTTCGAACCCAAGTCTGAAATTAGTGCCCATAGGAATGATTATTTTTCTAAAAACAAAATTTAAATCTGATTTTGCGACTGATTACGGTTAAAACCATGATTCTTACCATTTTTCAGTAGTTGAAGCCCGTTTGGGTCCATAGATCTCAAAAAAATGGCTTCTTCAGTTTGAACCCAAGTCTGAAATGAGTGCCCCTAGGAATGATGATTTTTCTAAAAATACAAGTTAATGCAGATTTTTTGACTTATTTGGGTTAAGACCATGATTCTTATCACTATTTCAGAGTTTAAGCCCGTTTTGTACCATACAGCTTGAAAAAAATGGCTTTTCAAGTTCGAACCCAAGTCTGAAATGAGTGCCCATAGGAATGATGATTTTTCTAAAAATACAAGTTAATGCAGATTTATCGACTTATTTCGGTTAAACCATGATTCTTATCAATATTCCAGAGTTTTAGCCCGTTTGGTTCCATAGATCTCAAAAAATGGCTTCTTAATTTCGAACCCAAGTCTGAAATTAGTGCTCATTGGAATGATGATTTTTCTAAAAATACAAGTTAATACAGATTTTTTGATTGTTTGGGTTAAGATTATGATTCTTATCAATATTCCAGAGTTTTAGCCCGTTTGGTTTCATAGATCTCGAAAAAATTGTTTCTTAAGTTCGAACCCAAGTCTGAAATTAGTGCACATAGAAATGATGATTTTTCTTAAAACACAATTTAATGCAGATTTTGTGACTGATTGCGATTGAGACTATGATTCTTACCATTTTTCCATAGTTTTAGCCCGTTTGGTAGGATAGATCTCAAAAAAATGGCTTCTTCAGTTTGAACCCAAGTCTGAAATGAGTGCCCATAGGAATGATGATTTTTCTAAAAATACAAGTTAATGCAGATTTTTTGACTTATTTGGGTTAAGAACATGATTCTTATCACTATTTCAGAGTTTAAGCCCGTTTTGTACCATACAGCTTGATAAAAATGGCTTTTCAAGTTCGAACCCAAGTCTGAAATGAGTGCCCATAGGAATGATGATTTTTCTAAAAATACAAGTTAATGCAGATTTATCGACTTATTTCGGTTAAACCATGATTCTTATCACTATTTCAGAGTTTTAGCCCGTTTGGTAGGATAAATCTCAATAAATTGCTTCAAAAGGTCGAACCCAGGTCTGAAATTAGTGCCCATAGTAATGAAGATTTTTCTTAAAACGAAATTTTATGCAGATTTTGCGACTGATTACGGTTATGACCATGATTCTTAACAATATTCCATAGTTGAAGCCCGTTTGGGACCATAGATCTCGAAAAAATTGTTTCTTAAGTTCGAACCCAAGTCTGAAATAAGTGCTCATAGGAATGATGATTTTTCTAAAAATTCAAGATAATACAGATTTTTTGACTTATTTGGGTTAAGATTATGATTCTTATCAATATTCCAGAGTTTTAGCCCGTTTGGTTTCATAGGTCTTTAAAAAATAGCATCTAAAGTTCGAACCCAAGTCTGAAATTAGTGCCCATAGGAATGATGATTTTTCTAAAAACAAAATTTAATTCAGATTTTGCGACTGATTACGGTTAAGACCATGAGTCTTAACAATTTTCCCTGAGTTTAAGCAAGTTTGGTTTCATAGATCTCGATTAAATCGCACCTAAAGTTCGAACCCAAGTCTGAAATAAGCCCTTATAGGAATGATAATTTTTCTAAAAATACAACTTAATGAAGATTTTTTTAATGATTACGGTTAAGACCATGATTCTTATAACAATTTCAGAGTTTAAACTCATTTGGTTCCATAGATCTCAAAAAGATGGCGTCTTAATTTCGAACCCAAGTCTGAAATGAGTGCCCATAGGAATGATGATTTTTCTAAAAATACAAGATAATGCAGGTTTTTTGACTGATTTCGGGTAAGACCATGATTCTTATCAATATTCCAGAGTTTTAGCCCGTTTGGTTCCATAGATCTCAAAAAATGGCTTCTTAATTTCGAACCCAAGTCTGAAATTAGTGCTCATTGGAATGATGATTTTTCTAAAAATACAAGTTGATACAGATTTTTTGATTATTTGGGTTAAGATTATGATTCTTATCAATATTCCAGAGTTTTAGCCCGTTTGGTTTCATAGATCTCCAAAAAATAGCTTCTAAAGTTCGAACCCAAGTCTGAAATTAGTGCACATAGAAATGATGATTTTTCTTAAAACACAATTTATTGTAGATTTTGGAACTGATTACGATTAAGACTATGATTCTTACCATTTTCCCATAGTTTTAGCCCGTTTGGTAGGATAGATCTCAAAAAAATGGCTTCAAAATTTCGAACCCAAGTCTGAAATGAGTGCCCATAGGAATGATGATTTTTCTAAAAATACAAGTTAATGCAGATTTTTTGACTTTTTTGGGTTAAGACCATGATTCTTATCAATATTCCAGAGTTTTAGCCCGTTTGGTTCCATAGATCTCAAAAAAATGGCTTCTTAATTTCGAACCCAAGTCTGAAATGAGTGCCCATAGGAATGACGATTTTTCTAAAAATACAAGTTAATGCAGATTTTTTGACTCATTTCGGTTAAACCACGATTCTTATCACTATTTCAGAGTTTTAGCCCGTTTGGTAGGATAAATCTCAAAAAATGGCTTCAAAAGTTCGAACCCAGGTCTGAAATTAGTGACCATGATGATTATCTTTCTAAAAACAAAATTTTATGCAGCTTTTGCGAATGATTACGGTTAACACGATGATCCTTACCATTTTTCCATAGTTGAAGCCCGTTTAGGACCATAGATCTCAAAAAAATGGTTTCTTAAGTTCGAAACCAAGTCTGAAATTAGTGCTCATAGGAATTATGATTTTTCTATAAATACAAGTAAATGCAGATTTTTTGCCTAATTTCGGTTAAGACCAAAGATATAAGAAGAACGAGATGTGCTATGCGCAGTTCGTACTGAGTGGAATTGTTTTGCCGAGTGTCGCTGGTTTTGTTCACCAATACTACTGCACACCTTCGCTTACGCTAAGGCGTCGCTAAGGTATCCGCACTAAAACATAGAACAGATTTCTGTGCGTACACGTCCCGATACCGTTCAAAGTACCCTAATTAGTTAGTACTCCGGCTACGGTCCGGCGGCCAACATAGCATATCTCGTTCTTCTAATATCTTTGGTTAAGACCATAATTCTTATCATTATTCCAGAGTTTAGCCGTTTGGTTCCATAGAGCCTTAAAAAATGGGTTTTCAAGTTCCAACCCAAGTCTGAAATTAGTGCCCATGGGAATGATGATTTTTCAAAAACAAAATTTAATTCAGATTTTGCGACTGATTACGGTTAAAACCATGATTCTTACCATTTTTCCATAGTTGAAGCCCGTTTAGGACCATAGATCTCGAAAAAATGGTTTCTTAAGTTCGAACCCAAGTCTGAAATAAGTGCTCATAGGAATGATGATTTTTCTATAAATACAAGTAAATGCAGATTTTTTGACTAAATTCGGTTAAGACCATGATTCTTATCACTATTTCAAAGTTTTAGCCCGTTTTGTACCATACAGCCTGAAAAAAATGGCTTTTCAAGTTCGAACCCAAGTCTGAAATAAGTGCCCATAGTAATGAAGATTTTTCTTAAAACAAAATTTAATGCAGATTTTGCGACTGATTACGGTTAAGACCATGATTCTTAACAATAATTCAGAGTTTAACCCGTTTGGTTCCAAAGATCTCAAAAAAATGGCTTCTTAATTTCGAACCCAAGTCTGAAATGAGTGCCCATAGGAATGATGATTTTTCTAAAAATACAAGTTAATGCAGATTTTTTGACTTATTTCGGTTAAACCATGATTCTTATCACTATTTCAGAGTTTTAGCCCGTTTGCTAGGATAAATCTCAAGAAATGGCTTCAAAAGTTCGAACCCATGTCTGAAATTAGTGCCCATAGGAATTATTATTTTTCTAAAAACAAAATTTAATTCTGATTTTCGACTGATTACGGTTAAAACCATGATTCTTACCATTTTTCCATAGTTGAAGCCCGTTTAGGTCCATAGATCTCAAAAAAATGGCTTCAAAAGTTCGAACCCAAGTCTGAAATTAGTGTCCATAGGAATGATGATTTTTCTAAAAATACAAGTTAATACAGATTTTTTGACTTATTTGGGTTAAGATTATGATTCTTATCAATATTCCAGAGTTTATCCCGTTTGTCTTCATAGATCTCCAAAAAATAGCTTCTAAAGTTCGAACCCAAGTCTGAAATTAGTGCACATAGAAATGATGATTTTTCTTAAAACACAATTTAATGCAGATTTTGGAACTGATTACGATTAAGACTATGATTCTTACCATTTTCCCATAGTTTTAGCCCGTTTGGTAGGATAGATCTCAAAAAAATGGCTTCAAAATTTCGAACCCAAGTCTGAAATTAGTGTCCATAGGAATGATGATTTTTCTAAAAATACAACAAAATGCAGAGTTTTGACTGATTTCGGTTGAAACCATGATTATCATCACTCTTCCAGAGTTAAAGCCCGTATGGTACCATAGATCCTGAAAAAATGGCGTTTCAAGTTCGAACCCATGTCTGAAATTAGTGCCCATGGGAATGATGATTTTTCTAAAAACAAAATTTAATTCAGATTTTGCGACTGATTACGGTTAAGACCATGATTCTTAACAATAATTCAGAGTTTAACCCGTTTGGTTCCATAGATCTCAAAAAAATGGCTTCTTAATTTCGAACCCAAGTCTGAAATGAGTGCCCATAGGAATGATGATTTTTCTAAAAATACAAGTTAATGCAGATTTTTTTACTTATTTCGGTTAAACCATGATTCTTATCACTATTTCAGAGTTTTAGCCCGTTTGGTAGGATAAATCTCAAAAAAATGGCTTCAAAAGTTCGAACCCAGGTCTGAAATTAGTGTCCATAGGAATGATGATTTTTCTAAAAATACAACTAAATGCAGATTTTTTGACTGATTTCGGTTGAAACCATGATTATCATCACTCTTCCAGAGTTAAAGCGTGAATGGTCCCATAGATCCTGAAAAAATGGCGTTTCAAGTTCGAACCCAAGTCTTAAATTAGTGCCCATGGGAATGATGATTTTTCTAAAAACAAAATTTAATTCAGATTTTGCGACTGATTACGGTTAAAACCATGATTCTTACCATTTTTCCATAGTTGAAGCCCGTTTAGGACCATAGATCTCGAAAAAATGGTTTCTTAAGTTCGAACCCAAGTCTGAAATAAGTGCTCATAGGAATGATGATTTTTCTATAAATACAAGTAAATGCAGATTTTTTGACTAATTTCGGTTAAACCATGATTCTTATCACTATTTCAGAGTTTTAGCCCGTTTGGTAAGATAAATCTAAAAAAAATGGCTTCAAAAGTTCGAACTCAGGTCTGAAATTAGTGTCCATAGGAATGATGATTTTTCTAAAAATACAACTAAATGCAGATTTTTGGACTGATTTCGGTTAAAAAAATGATTATCACCACTATTCCAGAGTTTTTGCCCGTTTGGTTCCATAGATCTCAAAAAAATGGCTTCTTAATTTCGAACCCAAGTCTGAAATGAGTGCTCATTGGAATGATGATTTTTCTAAAAATACAAGTTAATGCAGATTTTTTGACTTATTTCGGTTAAGACCATGATTCTTATCACTATTTCAGAGTTTAAGCCCGTTTTGTACCATACAGCCTGAAAAAAATGGCTTTTCAAGTTCGAACCCAAGTCTGAAATAAGCGCCCATAGTAATGAAGATTTTTCTTAAAACAAAATTTTATGCAGATTTTGCGACTGATTACGGTTAAGATTATGATTCTTATCAATATTCCAGAGTTTAAGCCCGTTTGGTATAATAGATCTCCAAAAAATATCTTCTAAAGTTCGAACCCAAGTCTGAAATTAGTGCACATAGATATGATGATTTTTCTTTAAACACAATTTAATGCAGATTTTGTGACTGATTACGATTAAGACCATGATTCTTACCATTTTTCCATAGTTTTAGCCCGTTTGGTAGGATAGATCTCAAAAAAATGGCTTCAAAAGTTCGAACCCATGTCTGAAATTAGTGTCCATAGGAATGATGATTTTTCTAAAAATACAAGTTAATGCAGATTTTTTGACTTATTTGGGTTAAGATTATGATTCTTATCAATATTCCAGAGTTTTAGCCCGTTTGGTTACATAGATCTCCAAAAAATAGCTTCTAAAGTTCGAACCCAAGTCTGAAATTAGTGCACATAGAAATGATGATTTTTCTTAAAACACAATTTAATGTAGATTTTGTGACTGATTGCGATTGAGACTATGATTCTTACCATTTTTCCATAGTTTTAGCCCGTTTGGTAGGATAGATCTCAAAAAAATGGCTTCTTCAGTTTGAACCCAAGTCTGAAATGAGTGCCCATAGGAATGATGATTTTTCTAAAAATACAAGTTAATGCAGATTTTTTGACTTATTTGGGTTAAGACCATGATTCTTATCACTATTTCAGAGTTTAAGCCCGTTTTGTACCATACAGCTTGAAAAAAATGGCTTTTCAAGTTCGAACCCAAGTCTGAAATGAGTGCCCATAGGAATGATGATTTTTCTAAAAATACAAGTTAATGCAGATTTATCGACTTATTTCGGTTAAACCATGATTCTTATCACTATTTCAGAGTTTTAGCCCGTTTGGTAGGATAAATCTCAATAAATTGCTTCAAAAGGTCGAACCCAGGTCTGAAATTAGTGCCCATAGTAATGAAGATTTTTCTTAAAACGAAATTTTATGCAGATTTTGCGACTGATTACGGTTAAGACCATGATTCTTAACAATATTCCATAGTTGAAGCCCGTTTGGGACCATAGATCTCGAAAAAATTGTTTCTTAAGTTCGAACCCAAGTCTGAAATAAGTGCTCATAGGAATGATGATTTTTCTAAAAATACAACTTAATGCAGATTTTTTTAATGATTACGGTTAAGACCATGATTCTTATAACAATTTCAGAGTTTAAACTCATTTAGTTCCATAGATCTCAAAAAGATGGCGTCTTAATTTCGAACCCAAGTCTGAAATGAGTGCCCATAGGAATGATGATTTTTCTAAAAATACAAGATAATGCAGGTTTTTTGACTGATTTCGGGTAAGACCATGATTCTTATCAATATTCCAGAGTTTTAGCCCGTTTGGTTCCATAGATCTCAAAAAATGGCTTCTTAATTTCGAACCCAAGTCTGAAATTAGTGCTCATTGGAATGATGATTTTTCTAAAAATACAAGTTAATACAGATTTTTTGATTGTTTGGGTTAAGATTATGATTCTTATCAATATTCCAGAGTTTTAGCCCGTTTGGTTTCATAGATCTCGAAAAAATTGTTTCTTAAGTTCGAACCCAAGTCTGAAATTAGTGCACATAGAAATGATGATTTTTCTTAAAACACAATTTAATGCAGATTTTGTGACTGATTGCGATTGAGACTATGATTCTTACCATTTTTCCATAGTTTTAGCCCGTTTGGTAGGATAGATCTCAAAAAAATGGCTTCTTCAGTTTGAACCCAAGTCTGAAATGAGTGCCCATAGGAATGATGATTTTTCTAAAAATACAAGTTAATGCAGATTTTTTGACTTATTTGGGTTAAGAACATGATTCTTATCACTATTTCAGAGTTTAAGCCCGTTTTGTACCATACAGCTTGATAAAAATGGCTTTTCAAGTTCGAACCCAAGTCTGAAATGAGTGCCCATAGGAATGATGATTTTTCTAAAAATACAAGTTAATGCAGATTTATCGACTTATTTCGGTTAAACCATGATTCTTATCACTATTTCAGAGTTTTAGCCCGTTTGGTAGGATAAATCTCAATAAATTGCTTCAAAAGGTCGAACCCAGGTCTGAAATTAGTGCCCATAGTAATGAAGATTTTTCTTAAAACGAAATTTTATGCAGATTTTGCGACTGATTACGGTTATGACCATGATTCTTAACAATATTCCATAGTTGAAGCCCGTTTGGGACCATAGATCTCGAAAAAATTGTTTCTTAAGTTCGAACCCAAGTCTGAAATAAGTGCTCATAGGAATGATGATTTTTCTAAAAATTCAAGATAATACAGATTTTTTGACTTATTTGGGTTAAGATTATGATTCTTATCAATATTCCAGAGTTTTAGCCCGTTTGGTTTCATAGGTCTTTAAAAAATAGCATCTAAAGTTCGAACCCAAGTCTGAAATTAGTGCCCATAGGAATGATGATTTTTCTAAAAACAAAATTTAATTCAGATTTTGCGACTGATTACGGTTAAGACCATGAGTCTTAACAATTTTCCCTGAGTTTAAGCAAGTTTGGTTTCATAGATCTCGATTAAATCGCACCTAAAGTTCGAACCCAAGTCTGAAATAAGCCCTTATAGGAATGATAATTTTTCTAAAAATACAACTTAATGAAGATTTTTTTAATGATTACGGTTAAGACCATGATTCTTATAACAATTTCAGAGTTTAAACTCATTTGGTTCCATAGATCTCAAAAAGATGGCGTCTTAATTTCGAACCCAAGTCTGAAATGAGTGCCCATAGGAATGATGATTTTTCTAAAAATACAAGATAATGCAGGTTTTTTGACTGATTTCGGGTAAGACCATGATTCTTATCAATATTCCAGAGTTTTAGCCCGTTTGGTTCCATAGATCTCAAAAAATGGCTTCTTAATTTCGAACCCAAGTCTGAAATTAGTGCTCATTGGAATGATGATTTTTCTAAAAATACAAGTTGATACAGATTTTTTGATTATTTGGGTTAAGATTATGATTCTTATCAATATTCCAGAGTTTTAGCCCGTTTGGTTTCATAGATCTCCAAAAAATAGCTTCTAAAGTTCGAACCCAAGTCTGAAATTAGTGCACATAGAAATGATGATTTTTCTTAAAACACAATTTATTGTAGATTTTGGAACTGATTACGATTAAGACTATGATTCTTACCATTTTCCCATAGTTTTAGCCCGTTTGGTAGGATAGATCTCAAAAAAATGGCTTCAAAATTTCGAACCCAAGTCTGAAATGAGTGCCCATAGGAATGATGATTTTTCTAAAAATACAAGTTAATGCAGATTTTTTGACTTATTTGGGTTAAGACCATGATTCTTATCAATATTTCAGAGTTTTAGCCCTTTCGGTACCATAGAGCCTGAAAAAATGGCTTTTCAAGTTCGAACCCAAGTCTGAAAGAAGTGCCCATAGGAATGATAATTTATCTAAAAACAAAATTTAATGCAGATTTTGCGACTGATTACGGTTAAGACCATGAGTCTTAACAATTTTCCAGAGTTTAAGCAAGTTTGGTTTCATAGATCTCGATAAAATCGCTCCTAAAGTTCGAACCCAAGTCTGAAATAAGCGGACATAGGAATGATAATTTTTCTAAAAATACAACTTAATGCAGATTCTTTTTATGATTACGGTTAAGACCGTGATTCTTATCACAATTTCAGAGTTTAAGCCCGTTTGGTTCCATAGATCTCAAAAAAATGGCTTCTGAATTTCGAACCCAAGTCTGAAATGAGTGCCCATAGGAATGATGAGTTTTCTAAAAATACAAGTTAATGCAGATTATTTGTCTAAATTCGGTTAAGACCATGATTCTTATCACTATTTCAGAGTTTTAGCCCGTTTTGTACCATACAGCCGGAAAAAAATGGCTTTTCAAGTTCGAACCCAAGTCTGAAATTAGTGCTCATAGTAATGAAGATTTTTCTTAAAACAAAATTAAATGCAGATTTTGCGACTGAATACGGCTAAGACCATGATTCTTAACAATATTCCAGAGTTTAAGCCCGTTTGGTTTCATAGATCTCCAAAAAATAGCTTCTAAAGTTCGAACCCAAGTCTGAAATTAGTGCACATAGAAATGATGATTTTTCTTAAAACACAATTTAATGCAGATTTAGTGACTGAATACGATTAAGACTATGATTCTTACAATTTTTCCATAGTTTAAGCCCGTTTGGTAGGATAGATCTCAAAAAAATGGCTTTATAAGTTCGAACCCAAGTCTGAAATTAGTGTCCATAGGAATGATGATTTTTCTAAAAATACAACAAAAGGAAGATTTTTTGACTTATTTCGGTTGAAACCATGATTGTCTTCACTCTTCCAGAGTTAAAGCCCGTATGGTACCATAGATCCTGAAAAAATGGCGTTTCAAGTTCGAACCCATGTCTGAAATTAGTGCCCATGGGAATGATGATTTTTCAAAAAAAAAAATTTAATTCAGATTTGGCGACTGATTACGGTTAAAACCATGATTCTTACCATTTTTCCATAGTAGAAGCCCGTTTGGGTCCATAGATCTCGAAAAAATGTCTTCATAAGTTCGAACCCAAGTCTGAAATAAGTGTTCATAGGAATGATGATTTTTCTTAAAATACAACTTAATACAGATTTTTTGACTAATTTCGGTTAAGACCATGATTTTTATCAATATTCCAGAGTTTTAGCCCGTTTGGTTCCATAGATCTTAAAAAAATGGCTTCTAAATTTCGAACCCAATTCTGAAATGAGTGCCCATAGGAATGATGATTTTTCTAAAAATACAAGTTAATGCAGGTTTTTTTTACTTATTTCGGTTAAGACCATGATTCTTGTCACTATTCAGAGTTTTAGCCCGTTTGGTAGGATAAATCTCAATAAATGGCTTCAAAAGTTCGAACCCAAGTCTGAAATTACTGTCCATAGGAATGATGATTTTTCTAAAAATACAACAAAATGCAGATTTTTTGGCTGATTTCAGTTGAAACCATGATTATCATCACTCTTCCAGAGTTGAAGCCCGTATGGAACCGAAGATCCTGAAAAAATGGCGTTTCAAGTTCGAACCCAAGTCTGAAATTAGTGTCCATAGAAATGATGATTTTTCTAAAAATACAACTTAATGCAGATTTTTTGACTAATTTCGGTTAAGACCATGATTCCTATTAATATTCCAGAGTTTTAGCCCGTTCGATTCCATAGATCTCAAAAAAATGGCTTCTTAATTTTGAACCCAAGTCTGAAATGAGTGCTCATTGGAATGATGATTTTTCTAAAAATACAAGTTAATGCAGATTTTTTGACTTATTTCGGTTAAGACCATGATTCTTATCACTATTTCAGAGTTTTAGCCGGTTTGGTAGGATAAATCTAAAAAAAATGGCTTCAAAAGTTCGAACCCAAGTCTGAAATTAGTGTCCATAGGAATGATGATTTTTCTAAAAATACAAGTTAATGCAGATTTTTTGACTTTTTTGGGTTAAGACCATGATTCTTATCAATATTCCAGAGTTTTAGCCCGTTTGGTTCCATAGATCTCAAAAAAATGGCTTCTTAATTTCGAACCCAAGTCTGAAATGAGTGCCCATAGGAATGACGATTTTTCTAAAAATACAAGTTAATGCAGATTTTTTGACTCATTTCGGTTAAACCACGATTCTTATCACTATTTCAGAGTTTTAGCCCGTTTGGTAGGATAAATCTCAAAAAATGGCTTCAAAAGTTCGAACCCAGGTCTGAAATTAGTGACCATGATGATTATCTTTCTAAAAACAAAATTTTATGCAGCTTTTGCGAATGATTACGGTTAACACCATGATTCTTACCATTTTTCCATAGTTGAAGCCCGTTTAGGACCATAGATCTCAAAAAAATGGTTTCTTAAGTTCGAAACCAAGTCTGAAATTAGTGCTCATAGGAATTATGATTTTTCTATAAATACAAGTAAATGCAGATTTTTTGACTAATTTCGGTTAAGACCAAAGATATAAGAAGAACGAGATGTGCTATGCGCAGTTCGTACTGAGTGGAATTGTTTTGCCGAGTGTCGCTGGTTTTGTTCACCAATACTACTGCACACCTTCGCTTACGCTAAGGCGTCGCTAAGGTATCCGCACTAATACATAGAACAGATTTCTGTGCGTACACGTCCCGATACCGTTCAAAGTACCCTAATTAGTTAGTACTCCGGCTACGGTCCGGCGGCCAACATAGCATATCTCGTTCTTTTAATATATTTGGTTAAGACCATAATTCTTATCATTATTCCAGAGTTTAGCCGTTTGGTTCCATAGAGCCTTAAAAAATGGGTTTTCAAGTTCCAACCCAAGTCTGAAATTAGTGCCCATGGGAATGATGATTTTTCAAAAACAAAATTTAATTCAGATTTTGCGACTGATTACGGTTTAAACCATGATTCTTACCATTTTTCCATAGTTGAATCCCGTTTGGGACCATAGATCTCGAAAAAATTGTTTCTTAAGTTCGAACCCAAGTCTGAAATAAGTGCTCATAGGAATGATGATTTTTCTAAAAATACAAGTTAATGCAGATTTTTTGACTAAATTCGGTTAAGACCATGATTCTTATCACTATTTCAAAGTTTTAGCCCGTTTGGTTTCATAGGTCTTTAAAAAATAGCTTCTAAAGTTCGAACCCAAGTCTGAAATTAGTGCCCATAGGAATGATGATTTTTCTAAAAACAAAATTTAATGCAGATTTTGCGACTGATTACGGTTAAGACCATGATTCTTAACAATAATTCAGAGTTTAACCCGTTTGGTTCCAAAGATCTCAAAAAAATGGCTTCTTAATTTCGAACCCAAGTCTGAAATGAGTGCCCATAGGAATGATGATTTTTCTAAAAATACAAGTTAATGCAGATTTTTTGACTTATTTCGGTTAAACCATGATTCTTATCACTATTTCAGAGTTTTAGCCCGTTTGCTAGGATAAATCTCAAGAAATGGCTTCAAAAGTTCGAACCCATGTCTGAAATTAGTGCCCATAGGAATTATTATTTTTCTAAAAACAAAATTTAATTCTGATTTTCGACTGATTACGGTTAAAACCATGATTCTTACCATTTTTCCATAGTTGAAGCCCGTTTGGGTCCATAGATCTCAAAAAAATGGCTTCAAAAGTTCGAACCCAAGTCTGAAATTAGTGTCCATAGGAATGATGATTTTTCTAAAAATACAAGTTAATACAGATTTTTTGACTTATTTCGGTTAAGACCATAATTCTTATCACTATTTCAGAGTTTTAGCCCGTTTGGTAGGATAAATCTCAAAAAAATGGCTTCAAAAGTTCGAACCCAAGTCTGAAATTAGTGTCCATAGGAATGATGATTTTTCTAAAAATACAAAATAAAAAAATGATTATCACCACTATTCCAGAGTTTTTGCCCGTTTGGTTCCATAGATCTCAAAAAAATGGCTTCTTAATTTCGAACCCAAGTCTGAAATGAGTGCTCATTGGAATGATGATTTTTTTAAAAATACAAGTTAATGCAGATTTTTTGACTTATTTCGGTTAAGACCATGATTCTTATCACTATTTCAGAGTTTAAGCCCGTTTTGTACCATACAGCCTGAAAAAAATGGCTTTTCAAGTTCGAACCCAAGTCTGAAATAAGCGCCCATAGTAATGAAGATTTTTCTTAAAACAAAATTTTATGCAGATTTTGCGACTGATTACGGTAAAGACCATGATTCTTAACAATAATTCAGAGTTTAATCCGTTTGGTTCCATAGATCTCAAAAAAATGGCTTCTTAATTTCGAACCCAAGTCTGAAATGAGTGCCCATAGGAATGATGATTTTTCTAAAAATACAAGTAAATGCAGATTTTTTTACTTATTTCGGTTAAACCATGATTCTTATCACTATTTCAGAGTTTTAGCCCGTTTGGTAGGATAAATCTCAAAAAAATGGCTTCAAAAGTTCGAACCCAGGTCTGAAATTAGTGTCCATAGGAATGATGATTTTTCTAAAAATACAAGTTAATGCAGATTTATCGACTTATTTCGGTTAAACCATGATTCTTATCACTATTTCAGAGTTTTAGCCCGTTTGGTAAGATAAATCTAAAAAAAATGGCTTCAAAAGTTCGAACCCAGGTCTGAAATTAGTGTCCATAGGAATGATGATTTTTCTAAAAATACAACTAAATGCAGATTTTTGGACTGATTTCGGTTAAAAAAATGATTATCACCACTATTCCAGAGTTTTTGCCCGTTTGGTTCCATAGATCTCAAAAAAATGGCTTCTTAATTTCGAACCCAAGTCTGAAATGAGTGCTCATTGGAATGATGATTTTTTTAAAAATACAAGTTAATGCAGATTTTTTGACTTATTTCGGTTAAGACCATGATTCTTATCACTATTTCAGAGTTTAAGCCCGTTTTGTACCATACAGCCTGAAAAAAATGGCTTTTCAAGTTCGAACCCAAGTCTGAAATAAGCGCCCATAGTAATGAAGATTTTTCTTAAAACAAAATTTTATGCAGATTTTGCGACTGATTACGGTTAAGATTATGATTCTTATCAATATTCCAGAGTTTAAGCCCGTTTGGTATAATAGATCTCCAAAAAATATCTTCTAAAGTTCGAACCCAAGTCTGAAATTAGTGCACATAGATATGATGATTTTTCTTTAAACACAATTTAATGCAGATTTTGTGACTGATTACGATTAAGACCATGATTCTTACCATTTTTCCATAGTTTTAGCTCGTTTGGTAGGATAGATCTCAAAAAAATGGCTTCAAAAGTTCGAACCCATGTCTGAAATTAGTGTCCATAGGAATGATGATTTTTCTAAAAATACAAGTTAATGCAGATTTTTTGACTTATTTCGGTTAAACCATGATTCTTATCACTATTTCAGAGTTTTAGCCCGTTTGCTAGGATAAATCTCAAGAAATGGCTTCAAAAGTTCGAACCCATGTCTGAAATTAGTGCCCATAGGAATTATTATTTTTCTAAAAACAAAATTTAATTCTGATTTTCGACTGATTACGGTTAAAACCATGATTCTTACCATTTTTCCATAGTTGAAGCCCGTTTGGGTCCATAGATCTCAAAAAAATGGCTTCAAAAGTTCGAACCCAAGTCTGAAATTAGTGTCCATAGGAATGATGATTTTTCTAAAAATACAAGTTAATACAGATTTTTTGACTTATTTGGGTTAAGATTATGATTCTTATCAATATTCCAGAGTTTTAGCCCGTTTGGTTTCATAGATCTCCAAAAAATAGCTTCTAAAGTTCGAACCCAAGTCTGAAATTAGTGCACATAGAAATGATGATTTTTCTTAAAACACAATTTAATGCAGATTTTGGAACTGATTACGATTAAGACTATGATTCTTACCATTTTCCCATAGTTTTAGCCCGTTTGGTAGGATAGATCTCAAAAAAATGGCTTCAAAATTTCGAACCCAAGTCTGAAATTAGTGTCCATAGGAATGATGATTTTTCTAAAAATACAACAAAATGCAGAGTTTTGACTGATTTCGGTTGAAACCATGATTATCATCACTCTTCCAGAGTTAAAGCCCGTATGGTACCATAGATCCTGAAAAAATGGCGTTTCAAGTTCGAACCCATGTCTGAAATTAGTGCCCATGGGAATGATGATTTTTCTAAAAACAAAATTTAATTCAGATTTTGCGACTGATTACGGTTAAGACCATGATTCTTAACAATAATTCAGAGTTTAATCCGTTTGGTTCCATAGATCTCAAAAAAATGGCTTCTTAATTTCGAACCCAAGTCTGAAATGAGTGCCCATAGGAATGATGATTTTTCTAAAAATACAAGTTAATGCAGATTTTTTTACTTATTTCGGTTAAACCATGATTCTTATCACTATTTCAGAGTTTTAGCCCGTTTGGTAGGATAAATCTCAAAAAAATGGCTTCAAAAGTTCGAACCCAGGTCTGAAATTAGTGTCCATAGGAATGATGATTTTTCTAAAAATACAACTAAATGCAGATTTTTTGACTGATTTCGGTTGAAACCATGATTATCATCACTCTTCCAGAGTTAAAGCGTGAATGGTCCCATAGATCCTGAAAAAATGGCGTTTCAAGTTCGAACCCAAGTCTGAAATTAGTGCCCATGGGAATGATGATTTTTCTAAAAACAAAATTTAATTCAGATTTTGCGACTGATTACGGTTAAAACCATGATTCTTACCATTTTTCCATAGTTGAAGCCCGTTTAGGACCATAGATCTCGAAAAAATGGTTTCTTAAGTTCGAACCCAAGTCTGAAATAAGTGCTCATAGGAATGATGATTTTTCTATAAATACAAGTAAATGCAGATTTTTTGACTAATTTCGGTTAAACCATGATTCTTATCACTATTTCAGAGTTTTAGCCCGTTTGGTAAGATAAATCTAAAAAAAATGGCTTCAAAAGTTCGAACCCAGGTCTGAAATTAGTGTCCATAGGAATGATGATTTTTCTAAAAATACAACTAAATGCAGATTTTTGGACTGATTTCGGTTAAAAAAATGATTATCACCACTATTCCAGAGTTTTTGCCCGTTTGGTTCCATAGATCTCAAAAAAATGGCTTCTTAATTTCGAACCCAAGTCTTAAATGAGTGCTCATTGGAATGATGATTTTTTTAAAAATACAAGTTAATGCAGATTTTTTGACTTATTTCGGTTAAGACCATGATTCTTATCACTATTTCAGAGTTTAAGCCCGTTTTGTACCATACAGCCTGAAAAAAATGGCTTTTCAAGTTCGAACCCAAGTCTGAAATAAGCGCCCATAGTAATGAAGATTTTTCTTAAAACAAAATTTTATGCAGATTTTGCGACTGATTACGGTTAAGATTATGATTCTTATCAATATTCCAGAGTTTAAGCCCGTTTGGTATAATAGATCTCCAAAAAATATCTTCTAAAGTTCGAACCCAAGTCTGAAATTAGTGCACATAGATATGATGATTTTTCTTTAAACACAATTTAATGCAGATTTTGTGACTGATTACGATTAAGACCATGATTCTTACCATTTTTCCATAGTTTTAGCTCGTTTGGTAGGATAGATCTCAAAAAAATGGCTTCAAAAGTTCGAACCCATGTCTGAAATTAGTGTCCATAGGAATGATGATTTTTCTAAAAATACAAGTTAATGCAGATTTTTTGACTTATTTTGGTTAAGATTATGATTCTTATCAATATTCCAGAGTTTTAGCCCGTTTGGTTACATAGATCTCCAAAAAATAGCTTCTAAAGTTCGAACCCAAGTCTGAAATTAGTGCACATAGAAATGATGATTTTTCTTAAAACACAATTTAATGCAGATTTTGTGACTGATTGCGATTAAGACTATGATTCTTACCATTTTTCCATAGTTTTAGCCCGTTTGGTAGGATATATCTCAAAAAAATGGCTTCAAATGTTCGAACCCAAGTCTTTAATTAGTGTCCATAGGAATGATGATTTTTCTAAAAATACAACAAAATGCAGATTTATTGACTAACTTCGGTTAAGACCATGATTCTTATCACTATTTCAGAGTTTAAGCCCGTTTCGTCCCATACAGCCTGATAAAAATGGCTTTAAAAGTTCGAACCCATGTCTGAAATGAGTGCCCATAGGAATGATGATTTTTCTAAAAATATAAGTTAATGCAGATTTTTGACTTATTTCGGTTAAGACCACGATTCTTATCACTATTTCAGAGTTTAAGCCCGTTTGGATTCATAGATCTCGAAAAAATAGCTTTTAAAGTTCGAGAACCCAAGTCTGAAATTAGTGCCCATAGGAATGCTGATTTTTCTAAAAACAAAATTTAATGCAGATTTTGCGACTGGTTACGGTAAAAACCATGATTCTTACCATTTTTCCATAGTTTAAGCCCGTTTGGTAGAATAGATCTAAAAAAAATGGCTTCTTAAGTTCGAACCCAAGTCTGAAATAAGTGCTCATAGGAATGATGATTTTTCTAAAAATACAACTTAATGCAGATTTTTTGACTAATTTCGGTTAAGACCATGATTCTTATCAATATTCCAGAGTTTTAGCCCGTTTGGTTCCATAGATCTCAAAAAAATGGCTTCTTAATTTCAAACCCAAGTCTGAAATGAGTGCCCATAGGAATGATGATTTTTCTAAAAATACAAGTTAATTCTGATTTTTTGACTTATTTCGGTTAAACCATGATTCTTATCACTATTTCAGAATTTTAGCCCGTTTGGTAGGATTAATCTCAAAAAAATTGCTTCAAAAGTTCGAACCCAGGTCTGAAATTAGTGTCCATAGGAATGATGATTTTTCTAAAAATACAACTAAATGCAGATTGTTTGACTGATTTAGGTTGAAACCATGATTATCATCACTATTCCAGAGTTAAAGCCCGTATGGTACCATAGAGCCTGAAAAAATGGCGTTTCAAGTTCGAACCCAAGTCTGAAATTAGTGCCCATAGGAATGATTATTTTTCTAAAAACAAAATTTAAATCTGATTTTGCGACTGATTACGGTTAAAACCATGATTCTTACCATTTTTCAGTAGTTGAAGCCCGTTTGGGTCCATAGATCTCAAAAAAATGGCTTCTTCAGTTTGAACCCAAGTCTGAAATGAGTGCCCCTAGGAATGATGATTTTTCTAAAAATACAAGTTAATGCAGATTTTTTGACTTATTTGGGTTAAGACCATGATTCTTATCACTATTTCAGAGTTTAAGCCCGTTTTGTACCATACAGCTTGAAAAAAATGGCTTTTCAAGTTCGAACCCAAGTCTGAAATGAGTGCCCATAGGAATGATGATTTTTCTAAAAATACAAGTTAATGCAGATTTATCGACTTATTTCGGTTAAACCATGATTCTTATCAATATTCCAGAGTTTTAGCCCGTTTGGTTCCATAGATCTCAAAAAATGGCTTCTTAATTTCGAACCCAAGTCTGAAATTAGTGCTCATTGGAATGATGATTTTTCTAAAAATACAAGTTAATACAGATTTTTTGATTGTTTGGGTTAAGATTATGATTCTTATCAATATTCCAGAGTTTTAGCCCGTTTGGTTTCATAGATCTCGAAAAAATTGTTTCTTAAGTTCGAACCCAAGTCTGAAATTAGTGCACATAGAAATGATGATTTTTCTTAAAACACAATTTAATGCAGATTTTGTGACTGATTGCGATTGAGACTATGATTCTTACCATTTTTCCATAGTTTTAGCCCGTTTGGTAGGATAGATCTCAAAAAAATGGCTTCTTCAGTTTGAACCCAAGTCTGAAATGAGTGCCCATAGGAATGATGATTTTTCTAAAAATACAAGTTAATGCAGATTTTTTGACTTATTTGGGTTAAGAACATGATTCTTATCACTATTTCAGAGTTTAAGCCCGTTTTGTACCATACAGCTTGATAAAAATGGCTTTTCAAGTTCGAACCCAAGTCTGAAATGAGTGCCCATAGGAATGATGATTTTTCTAAAAATACAAGTTAATGCAGATTTATCGACTTATTTCGGTTAAACCATGATTCTTATCACTATTTCAGAGTTTTAGCCCGTTTGGTAGGATAAATCTCAATAAATTGCTTCAAAAGGTCGAACCCAGGTCTGAAATTAGTGCCCATAGTAATGAAGATTTTTCTTAAAACGAAATTTTATGCAGATTTTGCGACTGATTACGGTTATGACCATGATTCTTAACAATATTCCATAGTTGAAGCCCGTTTGGGACCATAGATCTCGAAAAAATTGTTTCTTAAGTTCGAACCCAAGTCTGAAATAAGTGCTCATAGGAATGATGATTTTTCTAAAAATTCAAGATAATACAGATTTTTTGACTTATTTGGGTTAAGATTATGATTCTTATCAATATTCCAGAGTTTTAGCCCGTTTGGTTTCATAGGTCTTTAAAAAATAGCATCTAAAGTTCGAACCCAAGTCTGAAATTAGTGCCCATAGGAATGATGATTTTTCTAAAAACAAAATTTAATTCAGATTTTGCGACTGATTACGGTTAAGACCATGAGTCTTAACAATTTTCCCTGAGTTTAAGCAAGTTTGGTTTCATAGATCTCGATTAAATCGCACCTAAAGTTCGAACCCAAGTCTGAAATAAGCCCTTATAGGAATGATAATTTTTCTAAAAATACAACTTAATGAAGATTTTTTTAATGATTACGGTTAAGACCATGATTCTTATAACAATTTCAGAGTTTAAACTCATTTGGTTCCATAGATCTCAAAAAGATGGCGTCTTAATTTCGAACCCAAGTCTGAAATGAGTGCCCATAGGAATGATGATTTTTCTAAAAATACAAGATAATGCAGGTTTTTTGACTGATTTCGGGTAAGACCATGATTCTTATCAATATTCCAGAGTTTTAGCCCGTTTGGTTCCATAGATCTCAAAAAATGGCTTCTTAATTTCGAACCCAAGTCTGAAATTAGTGCTCATTGGAATGATGATTTTTCTAAAAATACAAGTTGATACAGATTTTTTGATTATTTGGGTTAAGATTATGATTCTTATCAATATTCCAGAGTTTTAGCCCGTTTGGTTTCATAGATCTCCAAAAAATAGCTTCTAAAGTTCGAACCCAAGTCTGAAATTAGTGCACATAGAAATGATGATTTTTCTTAAAACACAATTTATTGTAGATTTTGGAACTGATTACGATTAAGACTATGATTCTTACCATTTTCCCATAGTTTTAGCCCGTTTGGTAGGATAGATCTCAAAAAAATGGCTTCAAAATTTCGAACCCAAGTCTGAAATGAGTGCCCATAGGAATGATGATTTTTCTAAAAATACAAGTTAATGCAGATTTTTTGACTTTTTTGGGTTAAGACCATGATTCTTATCAATATTCCAGAGTTTTAGCCCGTTTGGTTCCATAGATCTCAAAAAAATGGCTTCTTAATTTCGAACCCAAGTCTGAAATGAGTGCCCATAGGAATGACGATTTTTCTAAAAATACAAGTTAATGCAGATTTTTTGACTCATTTCGGTTAAACCACGATTCTTATCACTATTTCAGAGTTTTAGCCCGTTTGGTAGGATAAATCTCAAAAAATGGCTTCAAAAGTTCGAACCCAGGTCTGAAATTAGTGACCATGATGATTATCTTTCTAAAAACAAAATTTTATGCAGCTTTTGCGAATGATTACGGTTAACACGATGATCCTTACCATTTTTCCATAGTTGAAGCCCGTTTAGGACCATAGATCTCAAAAAAATGGTTTCTTAAGTTCGAAACCAAGTCTGAAATTAGTGCTCATAGGAATTATGATTTTTCTATAAATACAAGTAAATGCAGATTTTTTGCCTAATTTCGGTTAAGACCAAAGATATAAGAAGAACGAGATGTGCTATGCGCAGTTCGTACTGAGTGGAATTGTTTTGCCGAGTGTCGCTGGTTTTGTTCACCAATACTACTGCACACCTTCGCTTACGCTAAGGCGTCGCTAAGGTATCCGCACTAAAACATAGAACAGATTTCTGTGCGTACACGTCCCGATACCGTTCAAAGTACCCTAATTAGTTAGTACTCCGGCTACGGTCCGGCGGCCAACATAGCATATCTCGTTCTTCTAATATCTTTGGTTAAGACCATAATTCTTATCATTATTCCAGAGTTTAGCCGTTTGGTTCCATAGAGCCTTAAAAAATGGGTTTTCAAGTTCCAACCCAAGTCTGAAATTAGTGCCCATGGGAATGATGATTTTTCAAAAACAAAATTTAATTCAGATTTTGCGACTGATTACGGTTAAAACCATGATTCTTACCATTTTTCCATAGTTGAAGCCCGTTTAGGACCATAGATCTCGAAAAAATGGTTTCTTAAGTTCGAACCCAAGTCTGAAATAAGTGCTCATAGGAATGATGATTTTTCTATAAATACAAGTAAATGCAGATTTTTTGACTAAATTCGGTTAAGACCATGATTCTTATCACTATTTCAAAGTTTTAGCCCGTTTTGTACCATACAGCCTGAAAAAAATGGCTTTTCAAGTTCGAACCCAAGTCTGAAATAAGTGCCCATAGTAATGAAGATTTTTCTTAAAACAAAATTTAATGCAGATTTTGCGACTGATTACGGTTAAGACCATGATTCTTAACAATAATTCAGAGTTTAACCCGTTTGGTTCCAAAGATCTCAAAAAAATGGCTTCTTAATTTCGAACCCAAGTCTGAAATGAGTGCCCATAGGAATGATGATTTTTCTAAAAATACAAGTTAATGCAGATTTTTTGACTTATTTCGGTTAAACCATGATTCTTATCACTATTTCAGAGTTTTAGCCCGTTTGCTAGGATAAATCTCAAGAAATGGCTTCAAAAGTTCGAACCCATGTCTGAAATTAGTGCCCATAGGAATTATTATTTTTCTAAAAACAAAATTTAATTCTGATTTTCGACTGATTACGGTTAAAACCATGATTCTTACCATTTTTCCATAGTTGAAGCCCGTTTAGGTCCATAGATCTCAAAAAAATGGCTTCAAAAGTTCGAACCCAAGTCTGAAATTAGTGTCCATAGGAATGATGATTTTTCTAAAAATACAAGTTAATACAGATTTTTTGACTTATTTGGGTTAAGATTATGATTCTTATCAATATTCCAGAGTTTATCCCGTTTGTCTTCATAGATCTCCAAAAAATAGCTTCTAAAGTTCGAACCCAAGTCTGAAATTAGTGCACATAGAAATGATGATTTTTCTTAAAACACAATTTAATGCAGATTTTGGAACTGATTACGATTAAGACTATGATTCTTACCATTTTCCCATAGTTTTAGCCCGTTTGGTAGGATAGATCTCAAAAAAATGGCTTCAAAATTTCGAACCCAAGTCTGAAATTAGTGTCCATAGGAATGATGATTTTTCTAAAAATACAACAAAATGCAGAGTTTTGACTGATTTCGGTTGAAACCATGATTATCATCACTCTTCCAGAGTTAAAGCCCGTATGGTACCATAGATCCTGAAAAAATGGCGTTTCAAGTTCGAACCCATGTCTGAAATTAGTGCCCATGGGAATGATGATTTTTCTAAAAACAAAATTTAATTCAGATTTTGCGACTGATTACGGTTAAGACCATGATTCTTAACAATAATTCAGAGTTTAACCCGTTTGGTTCCATAGATCTCAAAAAAATGGCTTCTTAATTTCGAACCCAAGTCTGAAATGAGTGCCCATAGGAATGATGATTTTTCTAAAAATACAAGTTAATGCAGATTTTTTTACTTATTTCGGTTAAACCATGATTCTTATCACTATTTCAGAGTTTTAGCCCGTTTGGTAGGATAAATCTCAAAAAAATGGCTTCAAAAGTTCGAACCCAGGTCTGAAATTAGTGTCCATAGGAATGATGATTTTTCTAAAAATACAACTAAATGCAGATTTTTTGACTGATTTCGGTTGAAACCATGATTATCATCACTCTTCCAGAGTTAAAGCGTGAATGGTCCCATAGATCCTGAAAAAATGGCGTTTCAAGTTCGAACCCAAGTCTTAAATTAGTGCCCATGGGAATGATGATTTTTCTAAAAACAAAATTTAATTCAGATTTTGCGACTGATTACGGTTAAAACCATGATTCTTACCATTTTTCCATAGTTGAAGCCCGTTTAGGACCATAGATCTCGAAAAAATGGTTTCTTAAGTTCGAACCCAAGTCTGAAATAAGTGCTCATAGGAATGATGATTTTTCTATAAATACAAGTAAATGCAGATTTTTTGACTAATTTCGGTTAAACCATGATTCTTATCACTATTTCAGAGTTTTAGCCCGTTTGGTAAGATAAATCTAAAAAAAATGGCTTCAAAAGTTCGAACTCAGGTCTGAAATTAGTGTCCATAGGAATGATGATTTTTCTAAAAATACAACTAAATGCAGATTTTTGGACTGATTTCGGTTAAAAAAATGATTATCACCACTATTCCAGAGTTTTTGCCCGTTTGGTTCCATAGATCTCAAAAAAATGGCTTCTTAATTTCGAACCCAAGTCTGAAATGAGTGCTCATTGGAATGATGATTTTTCTAAAAATACAAGTTAATGCAGATTTTTTGACTTATTTCGGTTAAGACCATGATTCTTATCACTATTTCAGAGTTTAAGCCCGTTTTGTACCATACAGCCTGAAAAAAATGGCTTTTCAAGTTCGAACCCAAGTCTGAAATAAGCGCCCATAGTAATGAAGATTTTTCTTAAAACAAAATTTTATGCAGATTTTGCGACTGATTACGGTTAAGATTATGATTCTTATCAATATTCCAGAGTTTAAGCCCGTTTGGTATAATAGATCTCCAAAAAATATCTTCTAAAGTTCGAACCCAAGTCTGAAATTAGTGCACATAGATATGATGATTTTTCTTTAAACACAATTTAATGCAGATTTTGTGACTGATTACGATTAAGACCATGATTCTTACCATTTTTCCATAGTTTTAGCCCGTTTGGTAGGATAGATCTCAAAAAAATGGCTTCAAAAGTTCGAACCCATGTCTGAAATTAGTGTCCATAGGAATGATGATTTTTCTAAAAATACAAGTTAATGCAGATTTTTTGACTTATTTGGGTTAAGATTATGATTCTTATCAATATTCCAGAGTTTTAGCCCGTTTGGTTACATAGATCTCCAAAAAATAGCTTCTAAAGTTCGAACCCAAGTCTGAAATTAGTGCACATAGAAATGATGATTTTTCTTAAAACACAATTTAATGTAGATTTTGTGACTGATTGCGATTGAGACTATGATTCTTACCATTTTTCCATAGTTTTAGCCCGTTTGGTAGGATAGATCTCAAAAAAATGGCTTCTTCAGTTTGAACCCAAGTCTGAAATGAGTGCCCATAGGAATGATGATTTTTCTAAAAATACAAGTTAATGCAGATTTTTTGACTTATTTGGGTTAAGACCATGATTCTTATCACTATTTCAGAGTTTAAGCCCGTTTTGTACCATACAGCTTGAAAAAAATGGCTTTTCAAGTTCGAACCCAAGTCTGAAATGAGTGCCCATAGGAATGATGATTTTTCTAAAAATACAAGTTAATGCAGATTTATCGACTTATTTCGGTTAAACCATGATTCTTATCACTATTTCAGAGTTTTAGCCCGTTTGGTAGGATAAATCTCAATAAATTGCTTCAAAAGGTCGAACCCAGGTCTGAAATTAGTGCCCATAGTAATGAAGATTTTTCTTAAAACGAAATTTTATGCAGATTTTGCGACTGATTACGGTTAAGACCATGATTCTTAACAATATTCCATAGTTGAAGCCCGTTTGGGACCATAGATCTCGAAAAAATTGTTTCTTAAGTTCGAACCCAAGTCTGAAATAAGTGCTCATAGGAATGATGATTTTTCTAAAAATACAACTTAATGCAGATTTTTTTAATGATTACGGTTAAGACCATGATTCTTATAACAATTTCAGAGTTTAAACTCATTTAGTTCCATAGATCTCAAAAAGATGGCGTCTTAATTTCGAACCCAAGTCTGAAATGAGTGCCCATAGGAATGATGATTTTTCTAAAAATACAAGATAATGCAGGTTTTTTGACTGATTTCGGGTAAGACCATGATTCTTATCAATATTCCAGAGTTTTAGCCCGTTTGGTTCCATAGATCTCAAAAAATGGCTTCTTAATTTCGAACCCAAGTCTGAAATTAGTGCTCATTGGAATGATGATTTTTCTAAAAATACAAGTTAATACAGATTTTTTGATTGTTTGGGTTAAGATTATGATTCTTATCAATATTCCAGAGTTTTAGCCCGTTTGGTTTCATAGATCTCGAAAAAATTGTTTCTTAAGTTCGAACCCAAGTCTGAAATTAGTGCACATAGAAATGATGATTTTTCTTAAAACACAATTTAATGCAGATTTTGTGACTGATTGCGATTGAGACTATGATTCTTACCATTTTTCCATAGTTTTAGCCCGTTTGGTAGGATAGATCTCAAAAAAATGGCTTCTTCAGTTTGAACCCAAGTCTGAAATGAGTGCCCATAGGAATGATGATTTTTCTAAAAATACAAGTTAATGCAGATTTTTTGACTTATTTGGGTTAAGAACATGATTCTTATCACTATTTCAGAGTTTAAGCCCGTTTTGTACCATACAGCTTGATAAAAATGGCTTTTCAAGTTCGAACCCAAGTCTGAAATGAGTGCCCATAGGAATGATGATTTTTCTAAAAATACAAGTTAATGCAGATTTATCGACTTATTTCGGTTAAACCATGATTCTTATCACTATTTCAGAGTTTTAGCCCGTTTGGTAGGATAAATCTCAATAAATTGCTTCAAAAGGTCGAACCCAGGTCTGAAATTAGTGCCCATAGTAATGAAGATTTTTCTTAAAACGAAATTTTATGCAGATTTTGCGACTGATTACGGTTATGACCATGATTCTTAACAATATTCCATAGTTGAAGCCCGTTTGGGACCATAGATCTCGAAAAAATTGTTTCTTAAGTTCGAACCCAAGTCTGAAATAAGTGCTCATAGGAATGATGATTTTTCTAAAAATTCAAGATAATACAGATTTTTTGACTTATTTGGGTTAAGATTATGATTCTTATCAATATTCCAGAGTTTTAGCCCGTTTGGTTTCATAGGTCTTTAAAAAATAGCATCTAAAGTTCGAACCCAAGTCTGAAATTAGTGCCCATAGGAATGATGATTTTTCTAAAAACAAAATTTAATTCAGATTTTGCGACTGATTACGGTTAAGACCATGAGTCTTAACAATTTTCCCTGAGTTTAAGCAAGTTTGGTTTCATAGATCTCGATTAAATCGCACCTAAAGTTCGAACCCAAGTCTGAAATAAGCCCTTATAGGAATGATAATTTTTCTAAAAATACAACTTAATGAAGATTTTTTTAATGATTACGGTTAAGACCATGATTCTTATAACAATTTCAGAGTTTAAACTCATTTGGTTCCATAGATCTCAAAAAGATGGCGTCTTAATTTCGAACCCAAGTCTGAAATGAGTGCCCATAGGAATGATGATTTTTCTAAAAATACAAGATAATGCAGGTTTTTTGACTGATTTCGGGTAAGACCATGATTCTTATCAATATTCCAGAGTTTTAGCCCGTTTGGTTCCATAGATCTCAAAAAATGGCTTCTTAATTTCGAACCCAAGTCTGAAATTAGTGCTCATTGGAATGATGATTTTTCTAAAAATACAAGTTGATACAGATTTTTTGATTATTTGGGTTAAGATTATGATTCTTATCAATATTCCAGAGTTTTAGCCCGTTTGGTTTCATAGATCTCCAAAAAATAGCTTCTAAAGTTCGAACCCAAGTCTGAAATTAGTGCACATAGAAATGATGATTTTTCTTAAAACACAATTTATTGTAGATTTTGGAACTGATTACGATTAAGACTATGATTCTTACCATTTTCCCATAGTTTTAGCCCGTTTGGTAGGATAGATCTCAAAAAAATGGCTTCAAAATTTCGAACCCAAGTCTGAAATGAGTGCCCATAGGAATGATGATTTTTCTAAAAATACAAGTTAATGCAGATTTTTTGACTTATTTGGGTTAAGACCATGATTCTTATCAATATTTCAGAGTTTTAGCCCTTTCGGTACCATAGAGCCTGAAAAAATGGCTTTTCAAGTTCGAACCCAAGTCTGAAAGAAGTGCCCATAGGAATGATAATTTATCTAAAAACAAAATTTAATGCAGATTTTGCGACTGATTACGGTTAAGACCATGAGTCTTAACAATTTTCCAGAGTTTAAGCAAGTTTGGTTTCATAGATCTCGATAAAATCGCTCCTAAAGTTCGAACCCAAGTCTGAAATAAGCGGACATAGGAATGATAATTTTTCTAAAAATACAACTTAATGCAGATTCTTTTTATGATTACGGTTAAGACCGTGATTCTTATCACAATTTCAGAGTTTAAGCCCGTTTGGTTCCATAGATCTCAAAAAAATGGCTTCTGAATTTCGAACCCAAGTCTGAAATGAGTGCCCATAGGAATGATGAGTTTTCTAAAAATACAAGTTAATGCAGATTATTTGTCTAAATTCGGTTAAGACCATGATTCTTATCACTATTTCAGAGTTTTAGCCCGTTTTGTACCATACAGCCGGAAAAAAATGGCTTTTCAAGTTCGAACCCAAGTCTGAAATTAGTGCTCATAGTAATGAAGATTTTTCTTAAAACAAAATTAAATGCAGATTTTGCGACTGAATACGGCTAAGACCATGATTCTTAACAATATTCCAGAGTTTAAGCCCGTTTGGTTTCATAGATCTCCAAAAAATAGCTTCTAAAGTTCGAACCCAAGTCTGAAATTAGTGCACATAGAAATGATGATTTTTCTTAAAACACAATTTAATGCAGATTTAGTGACTGAATACGATTAAGACTATGATTCTTACAATTTTTCCATAGTTTAAGCCCGTTTGGTAGGATAGATCTCAAAAAAATGGCTTTATAAGTTCGAACCCAAGTCTGAAATTAGTGTCCATAGGAATGATGATTTTTCTAAAAATACAACAAAAGGAAGATTTTTTGACTTATTTCGGTTGAAACCATGATTGTCTTCACTCTTCCAGAGTTAAAGCCCGTATGGTACCATAGATCCTGAAAAAATGGCGTTTCAAGTTCGAACCCATGTCTGAAATTAGTGCCCATGGGAATGATGATTTTTCAAAAAAAAAAATTTAATTCAGATTTGGCGACTGATTACGGTTAAAACCATGATTCTTACCATTTTTCCATAGTAGAAGCCCGTTTGGGTCCATAGATCTCGAAAAAATGTCTTCATAAGTTCGAACCCAAGTCTGAAATAAGTGTTCATAGGAATGATGATTTTTCTTAAAATACAACTTAATACAGATTTTTTGACTAATTTCGGTTAAGACCATGATTTTTATCAATATTCCAGAGTTTTAGCCCGTTTGGTTCCATAGATCTTAAAAAAATGGCTTCTAAATTTCGAACCCAATTCTGAAATGAGTGCCCATAGGAATGATGATTTTTCTAAAAATACAAGTTAATGCAGGTTTTTTTTACTTATTTCGGTTAAGACCATGATTCTTGTCACTATTCAGAGTTTTAGCCCGTTTGGTAGGATAAATCTCAATAAATGGCTTCAAAAGTTCGAACCCAAGTCTGAAATTACTGTCCATAGGAATGATGATTTTTCTAAAAATACAACAAAATGCAGATTTTTTGGCTGATTTCAGTTGAAACCATGATTATCATCACTCTTCCAGAGTTGAAGCCCGTATGGAACCGAAGATCCTGAAAAAATGGCGTTTCAAGTTCGAACCCAAGTCTGAAATTAGTGTCCATAGAAATGATGATTTTTCTAAAAATACAACTTAATGCAGATTTTTTGACTAATTTCGGTTAAGACCATGATTCCTATTAATATTCCAGAGTTTTAGCCCGTTCGATTCCATAGATCTCAAAAAAATGGCTTCTTAATTTTGAACCCAAGTCTGAAATGAGTGCTCATTGGAATGATGATTTTTCTAAAAATACAAGTTAATGCAGATTTTTTGACTTATTTCGGTTAAGACCATGATTCTTATCACTATTTCAGAGTTTTAGCCGGTTTGGTAGGATAAATCTAAAAAAAATGGCTTCAAAAGTTCGAACCCAAGTCTGAAATTAGTGTCCATAGGAATGATGATTTTTCTAAAAATACAAGTTAATGCAGATTTTTTGACTTTTTTGGGTTAAGACCATGATTCTTATCAATATTCCAGAGTTTTAGCCCGTTTGGTTCCATAGATCTCAAAAAAATGGCTTCTTAATTTCGAACCCAAGTCTGAAATGAGTGCCCATAGGAATGACGATTTTTCTAAAAATACAAGTTAATGCAGATTTTTTGACTCATTTCGGTTAAACCACGATTCTTATCACTATTTCAGAGTTTTAGCCCGTTTGGTAGGATAAATCTCAAAAAATGGCTTCAAAAGTTCGAACCCAGGTCTGAAATTAGTGACCATGATGATTATCTTTCTAAAAACAAAATTTTATGCAGCTTTTGCGAATGATTACGGTTAACACCATGATTCTTACCATTTTTCCATAGTTGAAGCCCGTTTAGGACCATAGATCTCAAAAAAATGGTTTCTTAAGTTCGAAACCAAGTCTGAAATTAGTGCTCATAGGAATTATGATTTTTCTATAAATACAAGTAAATGCAGATTTTTTGACTAATTTCGGTTAAGACCAAAGATATAAGAAGAACGAGATGTGCTATGCGCAGTTCGTACTGAGTGGAATTGTTTTGCCGAGTGTCGCTGGTTTTGTTCACCAATACTACTGCACACCTTCGCTTACGCTAAGGCGTCGCTAAGGTATCCGCACTAATACATAGAACAGATTTCTGTGCGTACACGTCCCGATACCGTTCAAAGTACCCTAATTAGTTAGTACTCCGGCTACGGTCCGGCGGCCAACATAGCATATCTCGTTCTTTTAATATATTTGGTTAAGACCATAATTCTTATCATTATTCCAGAGTTTAGCCGTTTGGTTCCATAGAGCCTTAAAAAATGGGTTTTCAAGTTCCAACCCAAGTCTGAAATTAGTGCCCATGGGAATGATGATTTTTCAAAAACAAAATTTAATTCAGATTTTGCGACTGATTACGGTTTAAACCATGATTCTTACCATTTTTCCATAGTTGAATCCCGTTTGGGACCATAGATCTCGAAAAAATTGTTTCTTAAGTTCGAACCCAAGTCTGAAATAAGTGCTCATAGGAATGATGATTTTTCTAAAAATACAAGTTAATGCAGATTTTTTGACTAAATTCGGTTAAGACCATGATTCTTATCACTATTTCAAAGTTTTAGCCCGTTTGGTTTCATAGGTCTTTAAAAAATAGCTTCTAAAGTTCGAACCCAAGTCTGAAATTAGTGCCCATAGGAATGATGATTTTTCTAAAAACAAAATTTAATGCAGATTTTGCGACTGATTACGGTTAAGACCATGATTCTTAACAATAATTCAGAGTTTAACCCGTTTGGTTCCAAAGATCTCAAAAAAATGGCTTCTTAATTTCGAACCCAAGTCTGAAATGAGTGCCCATAGGAATGATGATTTTTCTAAAAATACAAGTTAATGCAGATTTTTTGACTTATTTCGGTTAAACCATGATTCTTATCACTATTTCAGAGTTTTAGCCCGTTTGCTAGGATAAATCTCAAGAAATGGCTTCAAAAGTTCGAACCCATGTCTGAAATTAGTGCCCATAGGAATTATTATTTTTCTAAAAACAAAATTTAATTCTGATTTTCGACTGATTACGGTTAAAACCATGATTCTTACCATTTTTCCATAGTTGAAGCCCGTTTGGGTCCATAGATCTCAAAAAAATGGCTTCAAAAGTTCGAACCCAAGTCTGAAATTAGTGTCCATAGGAATGATGATTTTTCTAAAAATACAAGTTAATACAGATTTTTTGACTTATTTCGGTTAAGACCATAATTCTTATCACTATTTCAGAGTTTTAGCCCGTTTGGTAGGATAAATCTCAAAAAAATGGCTTCAAAAGTTCGAACCCAAGTCTGAAATTAGTGTCCATAGGAATGATGATTTTTCTAAAAATACAAAATAAAAAAATGATTATCACCACTATTCCAGAGTTTTTGCCCGTTTGGTTCCATAGATCTCAAAAAAATGGCTTCTTAATTTCGAACCCAAGTCTGAAATGAGTGCTCATTGGAATGATGATTTTTTTAAAAATACAAGTTAATGCAGATTTTTTGACTTATTTCGGTTAAGACCATGATTCTTATCACTATTTCAGAGTTTAAGCCCGTTTTGTACCATACAGCCTGAAAAAAATGGCTTTTCAAGTTCGAACCCAAGTCTGAAATAAGCGCCCATAGTAATGAAGATTTTTCTTAAAACAAAATTTTATGCAGATTTTGCGACTGATTACGGTAAAGACCATGATTCTTAACAATAATTCAGAGTTTAATCCGTTTGGTTCCATAGATCTCAAAAAAATGGCTTCTTAATTTCGAACCCAAGTCTGAAATGAGTGCCCATAGGAATGATGATTTTTCTAAAAATACAAGTAAATGCAGATTTTTTTACTTATTTCGGTTAAACCATGATTCTTATCACTATTTCAGAGTTTTAGCCCGTTTGGTAGGATAAATCTCAAAAAAATGGCTTCAAAAGTTCGAACCCAGGTCTGAAATTAGTGTCCATAGGAATGATGATTTTTCTAAAAATACAAGTTAATGCAGATTTATCGACTTATTTCGGTTAAACCATGATTCTTATCACTATTTCAGAGTTTTAGCCCGTTTGGTAAGATAAATCTAAAAAAAATGGCTTCAAAAGTTCGAACCCAGGTCTGAAATTAGTGTCCATAGGAATGATGATTTTTCTAAAAATACAACTAAATGCAGATTTTTGGACTGATTTCGGTTAAAAAAATGATTATCACCACTATTCCAGAGTTTTTGCCCGTTTGGTTCCATAGATCTCAAATAAATGGCTTCTTAATTTCGAACCCAAGTCTGAAATGAGTGCTCATTGGAATGATGATTTTTTTAAAAATACAAGTTAATGCAGATTTTTTGACTTATTTCGGTTAAGACCATGATTCTTATCACTATTTCAGAGTTTAAGCCCGTTTTGTACCATACAGCCTGAAAAAAATGGCTTTTCAAGTTCGAACCCAAGTCTGAAATAAGCGCCCATAGTAATGAAGATTTTTCTTAAAACAAAATTTTATGCAGATTTTGCGACTGATTACGGTTAAGATTATGATTCTTATCAATATTCCAGAGTTTAAGCCCGTTTGGTATAATAGATCTCCAAAAAATATCTTCTAAAGTTCGAACCCAAGTCTGAAATTAGTGCACATAGATATGATGATTTTTCTTTAAACACAATTTAATGCAGATTTTGTGACTGATTACGATTAAGACCATGATTCTTACCATTTTTCCATAGTTTTAGCTCGTTTGGTAGGATAGATCTCAAAAAAATGGCTTCAAAAGTTCGAACCCATGTCTGAAATTAGTGTCCATAGGAATGATGATTTTTCTAAAAATACAAGTTAATGCAGATTTTTTGACTTATTTCGGTTAAACCATGATTCTTATCACTATTTCAGAGTTTTAGCCCGTTTGCTAGGATAAATCTCAAGAAATGGCTTCAAAAGTTCGAACCCATGTCTGAAATTAGTGCCCATAGGAATTATTATTTTTCTAAAAACAAAATTTAATTCTGATTTTCGACTGATTACGGTTAAAACCATGATTCTTACCATTTTTCCATAGTTGAAGCCCGTTTGGGTCCATAGATCTCAAAAAAATGGCTTCAAAAGTTCGAACCCAAGTCTGAAATTAGTGTCCATAGGAATGATGATTTTTCTAAAAATACAAGTTAATACAGATTTTTTGACTTATTTGGGTTAAGATTATGATTCTTATCAATATTCCAGAGTTTTAGCCCGTTTGGTTTCATAGATCTCCAAAAAATAGCTTCTAAAGTTCGAACCCAAGTCTGAAATTAGTGCACATAGAAATGATGATTTTTCTTAAAACACAATTTAATGCAGATTTTGGAACTGATTACGATTAAGACTATGATTCTTACCATTTTCCCATAGTTTTAGCCCGTTTGGTAGGATAGATCTCAAAAAAATGGCTTCAAAATTTCGAACCCAAGTCTGAAATTAGTGTCCATAGGAATGATGATTTTTCTAAAAATACAACAAAATGCAGAGTTTTGACTGATTTCGGTTGAAACCATGATTATCATCACTCTTCCAGAGTTAAAGCCCGTATGGTACCATAGATCCTGAAAAAATGGCGTTTCAAGTTCGAACCCATGTCTGAAATTAGTGCCCATGGGAATGATGATTTTTCTAAAAACAAAATTTAATTCAGATTTTGCGACTGATTACGGTTAAGACCATGATTCTTAACAATAATTCAGAGTTTAATCCGTTTGGTTCCATAGATCTCAAAAAAATGGCTTCTTAATTTCGAACCCAAGTCTGAAATGAGTGCCCATAGGAATGATGATTTTTCTAAAAATACAAGTTAATGCAGATTTTTTTACTTATTTCGGTTAAACCATGATTCTTATCACTATTTCAGAGTTTTAGCCCGTTTGGTAGGATAAATCTCAAAAAAATGGCTTCAAAAGTTCGAACCCAGGTCTGAAATTAGTGTCCATAGGAATGATGATTTTTCTAAAAATACAACTAAATGCAGATTTTTTGACTGATTTCGGTTGAAACCATGATTATCATCACTCTTCCAGAGTTAAAGCGTGAATGGTCCCATAGATCCTGAAAAAATGGCGTTTCAAGTTCGAACCCAAGTCTGAAATTAGTGCCCATGGGAATGATGATTTTTCTAAAAACAAAATTTAATTCAGATTTTGCGACTGATTACGGTTAAAACCATGATTCTTACCATTTTTCCATAGTTGAAGCCCGTTTAGGACCATAGATCTCGAAAAAATGGTTTCTTAAGTTCGAACCCAAGTCTGAAATAAGTGCTCATAGGAATGATGATTTTTCTATAAATACAAGTAAATGCAGATTTTTTGACTAATTTCGGTTAAACCATGATTCTTATCACTATTTCAGAGTTTTAGCCCGTTTGGTAAGATAAATCTAAAAAAAATGGCTTCAAAAGTTCGAACCCAGGTCTGAAATTAGTGTCCATAGGAATGATGATTTTTCTAAAAATACAACTAAATGCAGATTTTTGGACTGATTTCGGTTAAAAAAATGATTATCACCACTATTCCAGAGTTTTTGCCCGTTTGGTTCCATAGATCTCAAAAAAATGGCTTCTTAATTTCGAACCCAAGTCTGAAATGAGTGCTCATTGGAATGATGATTTTTTTAAAAATACAAGTTAATGCAGATTTTTTGACTTATTTCGGTTAAGACCATGATTCTTATCACTATTTCAGAGTTTAAGCCCGTTTTGTACCATACAGCCTGAAAAAAATGGCTTTTCAAGTTCGAACCCAAGTCTGAAATAAGCGCCCATAGTAATGAAGATTTTTCTTAAAACAAAATTTTATGCAGATTTTGCGACTGATTACGGTTAAGATTATGATTCTTATCAATATTCCAGAGTTTAAGCCCGTTTGGTATAATAGATCTCCAAAAAATATCTTCTAAAGTTCGAACCCAAGTCTGAAATTAGTGCACATAGATATGATGATTTTTCTTTAAACACAATTTAATGCAGATTTTGTGACTGATTACGATTAAGACCATGATTCTTACCATTTTTCCATAGTTTTAGCTCGTTTGGTAGGATAGATCTCAAAAAAATGGCTTCAAAAGTTCGAACCCATGTCTGAAATTAGTGTCCATAGGAATGATGATTTTTCTAAAAATACAAGTTAATGCAGATTTTTTGACTTATTTTGGTTAAGATTATGATTCTTATCAATATTCCAGAGTTTTAGCCCGTTTGGTTACATAGATCTCCAAAAAATAGCTTCTAAAGTTCGAACCCAAGTCTGAAATTAGTGCACATAGAAATGATGATTTATCTTAAAACACAATTTAATGCAGATTTTGTGACTGATTGCGATTAAGACTATGATTCTTACCATTTTTCCATAGTTTTAGCCCGTTTGGTAGGATATATCTCAAAAAAATGGCTTCAAATGTTCGAACCCAAGTCTTTAATTAGTGTCCATAGGAATGATGATTTTTCTAAAAATACAACAAAATGCAGATTTATTGACTAACTTCGGTTAAGACCATGATTCTTATCACTATTTCAGAGTTTAAGCCCGTTTCGTCCCATACAGCCTGATAAAAATGGCTTTAAAAGTTCGAACCCATGTCTGAAATGAGTGCCCATAGGAATGATGATTTTTCTAAAAATATAAGTTAATGCAGATTTTTGACTTATTTCGGTTAAGACCACGATTCTTATCACTATTTCAGAGTTTAAGCCCGTTTGGATTCATAGATCTCGAAAAAATAGCTTTTAAAGTTCGAGAACCCAAGTCTGAAATTAGTGCCCATAGGAATGCTGATTTTTCTAAAAACAAAATTTAATGCAGATTTTGCGACTGGTTACGGTAAAAACCATGATTCTTACCATTTTTCCATAGTTTAAGCCCGTTTGGTAGAATAGATCTAAAAAAAATGGCTTCTTAAGTTCGAACCCAAGTCTGAAATAAGTGCTCATAGGAATGATGATTTTTCTAAAAATACAACTTAATGCAGATTTTTTGACTAATTTCGGTTAAGACCATGATTCTTATCAATATTCCAGAGTTTTAGCCCGTTTGGTTCCATAGATCTCAAAAAAATGGCTTCTTAATTTCAAACCCAAGTCTGAAATGAGTGCCCATAGGAATGATGATTTTTCTAAAAATACAAGTTAATTCTGATTTTTTGACTTATTTCGGTTAAACCATGATTCTTATCACTATTTCAGAATTTTAGCCCGTTTGGTAGGATTAATCTCAAAAAAATTGCTTCAAAAGTTCGAACCCAGGTCTGAAATTAGTGTCCATAGGAATGATGATTTTTCTAAAAATACAACTAAATGCAGATTGTTTGACTGATTTAGGTTGAAACCATGATTATCATCACTATTCCAGAGTTAAAGCCCGTATGGTACCATAGAGCCTGAAAAAATGGCGTTTCAAGTTCGAACCCAAGTCTGAAATTAGTGCCCATAGGAATGATTATTTTTCTAAAAACAAAATTTAAATCTGATTTTGCGACTGATTACGGTTAAAACCATGATTCTTACCATTTTTCAGTAGTTGAAGCCCGTTTGGGTCCATAGATCTCAAAAAAATGGCTTCTTCAGTTTGAACCCAAGTCTGAAATGAGTGCCCCTAGGAATGATGATTTTTCTAAAAATACAAGTTAATGCAGATTTTTTGACTTATTTGGGTTAAGACCATGATTCTTATCACTATTTCAGAGTTTAAGCCCGTTTTGTACCATACAGCTTGAAAAAAATGGCTTTTCAAGTTCGAACCCAAGTCTGAAATGAGTGCCCATAGGAATGATGATTTTTCTAAAAATACAAGTTAATGCAGATTTATCGACTTATTTCGGTTAAACCATGATTCTTATCACTATTTCAGAGTTTTAGCCCGTTTGGTAGGATAAATCTCAATAAATTGCTTCAAAAGGTCGAACCCAGGTCTGAAATTAGTGCCCATAGTAATGAAGATTTTTCTTAAAACGAAATTTTATGCAGATTTTGCGACTGATTACGGTTAAGACCATGATTCTTAACAATATTCCATAGTTGAAGCCCGTTTGGGAACATAGATCTCGAAAAAATTGTTTCTTAAGTTCGAACCCAAGTCTGAAATAAGTGCTCATAGGAATGATGATTTTTCTAAAAATTCAAGTTAATACAGATTTTTTGACTTATTTGGGTTAAGATTATGATTCTTATCAATATTCCAGAGTTTTAGCCCGTTTGGTTTCATAGGTCTTTAAAAAATAGCTTCTAAAGTTCGAACCCAAGTCTGAAATTAGTGCCCATAGGAATGATGATTTTTCTAAAAACAAAATTTAATGCAGATTTTGCGACTGATTACGGTTAAGACCATGATTCTTAACAATAATTCAGAGTTTAACCCGTTTGGTTCCAAAGATCTCAAAAAAATGGCTTCTTAATTTCGAACCCAAGTCTGAAATGAGTGCCCATAGGAATGATGATTTTTCTAAAAATACAAGTTAATGCAGATTTTTTGACTTATTTCGGTTAAACCATGATTCTTATCACTATTTCAGAGTTTTAGCCCGTTTGCTAGGATAAATCTCAAGAAATGGCTTCAAAAGTTCGAACCCATGTCTGAAATTAGTGCCCATAGGAATTATTATTTTTCTAAAAACAAAATTTAATTCTGATTTTCGACTGATTACGGTTAAAACCATGATTCTTACCATTTTTCCATAGTTGAAGCCCGTTTGGGTCCATAGATCTCAAAAAAATGGCTTCAAAAGTTCGAACCCAAGTCTGAAATTAGTGTCCATAGGAATGATGATTTTTCTAAAAATACAAGTTAATACAGATTTTTTTACTTATTTGGGTTAAGATTATGATTCTTATCAATATTCCAGAGTTTTATCCCGTTTGGTTTCATAGATCTCCAAAAAATAGCTTCTAAAGTTCGAACCCAAGTCTGAAATTAGTGCACATAGAAATGATGATTTTTCTTAAAACACAATTTAATGCAGATTTTGGAACTGATTACGAATAAGACTATGATTCTTACCATTTTCCCATAGTTTTACCCGTTTGGTAGGATAGATCTCAAAAAAATGGCTTCAAAATTTCGAACCCAAGTCTGAAATTAGTGTCCATAGGAATGATGATTTTTCTAAAAATACAACAAAATGCAGAGTTTTGACTGATTTCGGTTGAAACCATGATTATCATCACTCTTCCAGAGTTAAAGCCCGTATGGTACCATAGATCCTGAAAAAATGGCGTTTCAAGTTCGAACCCATGTCTGAAATTAGTGCCCATGGGAATGATGATTTTTCTAAAAACAAAATTTAATTCAGATTTTGCGACTGATTACGGTAAAGACCATGATTCTTAACAATAATTCAGAGTTTAATCCGTTTGGTTCCATAGATCTCAAAAAAATGGCTTCTTAATTTCGAACCCAAGTCTGAAATGAGTGCCCATAGGAATGATGATTTTTCTAAAAATACAAGTTAATGCAGATTTTTTTACTTATTTCGGTTAAACCATGATTCTTATCACTATTTCAGAGTTTTAGCCCGTTTGGTAGGATAAATCTCAAAAAAATGGCTTCAAAAGTTCGAACCCAGGTCTGAAATTAGTGTCCATAGGAATGATGATTTTTCTAAAAATACAACTAAATGCAGATTTTTTGACTGATTTCGGTTGAAACCATGATTATCATCACTCTTCCAGAGTTAAAGCGTGAATGGTCCCATAGATCCTGAAAAAATGGCGTTTCAAGTTCGAACCCAAGTCTGAAATTAGTGCCCATGGGAATGATGATTTTTCTAAAAACAAAATTTAATTCAGATTTTGCGACTGATTACGGTTAAAACCATGATTCTTACCATTTTTCCATAGTTGAAGCCCGTTTAGGACCATAGATCTCGAAAAAATGGTTTCTTAAGTTCGAACCCAAGTCTGAAATAAGTGCTCATAGGAATGATGATTTTTCTATAAATACAAGTAAATGCAGATTTTTTTACTAATTTCGGTTAAACCATGATTCTTATCACTATTTCAGAGTTTTAGCCCGTTTGGTAAGATAAATCTAAAAAAAATGGCTTCAAAAGTTCGAACCCAGGTCTGAAATTAGTGTCCATAGGAATGATGATTTTTCTAAAAATACAACTAAATGCAGATTTTTGGACTGATTTCGGTTAAAAAAATGATTATCACCACTATTCCAGAGTTTTTGCCCGTTTGGTTCCATAGATCTCAAAAAAATGGCTTCTTAATTTCGAACCCAAGTCTGAAATGAGTGCTCATTGGAATGATGATTTTTTTAAAAATACAAGTTAATGCAGATTTTTTGACTTATTTCGGTTAAGACCATGATTCTTATCACTATTTCAGAGTTTAAGCCCGTTTTGTACCATACAGCCTGAAAAAAATGGCTTTTCAAGTTCGAACCCAAGTCTGAAATAAGCGCCCATAGTAATGAAGATTTTTCTTAAAACAAAATTTTATGCAGATTTTGCGACTGATTACGGTTAAGATTATGATTCTTATCAATATTCCAGAGTTTAAGCCCGTTTGGTATAATAGATCTCCAAAAAATATCTTCTAAAGTTCGAACCCAAGTCTGAAATTAGTGCACATAGATATGATGATTTTTCTTTAAACACAATTTAATGCAGATTTTGTGACTGATTACGATTAAGACCATGATTCTTACCATTTTTCCATAGTTTAAGCTCGTTTGGTAGGATAGATCTCAAAAAAATGGCTTCAAAAGTTCGAACCCATGTCTGAAATTAGTGTCCATAGGAATGATGATTTTTCTAAAAATACAAGTTAATGCAGATTTTTTGACTTATTTGGGTTAAGATTATGATTCTTATCAATATTCCAGAGTTTTAGCCCGTTTGGTTACATAGATCTCCAAAAAATAGCTTCTAAAGTTCGAACCCAAGTCTGAAATTAGTGCACATAGAAATGATGATTTTTCTTAAAACACAATTTAATGCAGATTTTGTGACTGATTGCGATTAAGACTATGATTCTTACCATTTTTCCATAGTTTTAGCCCGTTTGGTAGGATATATCTCAAAAAAATGGCTTCAAATGTTCGAACCCAAGTCTTTAATTAGTGTCCATAGGAATGATGATTTTTCTAAAAATACAACAAAATGCAGATTTATTCACTAACTTCGGTTAAGACCATGATTCTTATCACTATTTCAGAGTTTAAGCCCGTTTCGTCCCATACAGCCTGATAAAAATGGCTTTAAAAGTTCGAACCCATGTCTGAAATGAGTGCCCATAGGAATGATGATTTTTCTAAAAATATAAGTTAATGCAGATTTTTGACTTATTTCGGTTAAGACCACGATTCTTATCACTATTTTAGAGTTTAAGCCCGTTTGGATTCATAGATCTCGAAAAAATAGCTTTTAAAGTTCGAGAACCCAAGTCTGAAATTAGTGCCCATAGGAATGCTGATTTTTCTAAAAACAAAATTTAATGCAAATTTTGCGACTGGTTACGGTAAAAACCATGATTCTTACCATTTTTCCATAGTTAAAGCCCGTTTGGTAGAATAGATCTAAAAAAAATGGCTTCTTAAGTTCGAACCCAAGTCTGAAATAAGTGCTCATAGGAATGATGATTTTTCTAAAAATACAACTTAATGCAGATTTTTTGACTAATTTCGGTTAAGACCATGATTCTTATCAATATTCCAGAGTTTTAGCCCGTTTGGTTTCATAGATCTCAAAAAAATGGCTTCTTAATTTCAAACCCAAGTCTGAAATGAGTGCCCATAGGAATGATGATTTTTCTAAAAATACAAGTTAATTCTGATTTTTTGACTTATTTCGGTTAAACCATGATTCTTATCACTATTTCAGAATTTTAGCCCGTTTGGTAGGATTAATCTCAAAAAAATGGCTTCAAAAGTTCGAACCCAGGTCTGAAATTAGTGTCCATAGGAATGATGATTTTTCTAAAAATACAACTAAATGCAGATTGTTTGACTGGTTTAGGTTGAAACCATGATTATCATCACTATTCCAGAGTTAAAGCCCGTATGGTACCATAGAGCCTGAAAAAATGGCGTTTCAAGTTCGAACCCAAGTCTGAAATTAGTGCCCATAGGAATGATTATTTTTCTAAAAACAAAATTTAAATCTGATTTTGCGACTGATTACGGTTAAAACCATGATTCTTACCATTTTTCAGTAGTTGAAGCCCGTTTGGGTCCATAGATCTCAAAAAAATGGCTTCTTCAGTTTGAACCCAAGTCTGAAATGAGTGCCCCTAGGAATGATGATTTTTCTAAAAATACAAGTTAATGCAGATTTTTTGACTTATTTGGGTTAAGACCATGATTCTTATCACTATTTCAGAGTTTAAGCCCGTTTTGTACCATACAGCTTGAAAAAAATGGCTTTTCAAGTTCGAATCCAAGTCTGAAATGAGTGCCCATAGGAATGATGATTTTTCTAAAAATACAAGTTAATGCAGATTTATCGACTTATTTCGGTTAAACCATGATTCTTATCACTATTTCAGAGTTTTAGCCCGTTTGGTAGGATAAATCTCAATAAATTGCTTCAAAAGGTCGAACCCAGGTCTGAAATTAGTGCCCATAGTAATGAAGATTTTTCTTAAAACGAAATTTTATGCAGATTTTGCGACTGATTACGGTTAAGACCATGATTCTTAACAATATTCCATAGTTGAAGCCCGTTTGGGACCATAGATCTCGAAAAAATTGTTTCTTAAGTTCGAACCCAAGTCTGAAATAAGTGCTCATAGGAATGATGATTTTTCTAAAAATTCAAGTTAATACAGATTTTTTGACTTATTTGGGTTAAGATTATGATTCTTATCAATATTCCATAGTTTTAGCCCGTTTGGTTTCATAGGTCTTTAAAAAATAGCTTCTAAAGTTCGAACCCAAGTCTGAAATTAGTGCCCATAGGAATGATGATTTTTCTAAAAACAAAATTTTTATTTCAGATTTTGCGACTGATTACGGTTAAGACCATGAGTCTTAACAATTTTCCAGAGTTTAAGCAAGTTTGGTTTCATAGATCTCGATTAAATCGCACCTTAAGTTCGAACCCAAGTCTGAAATAAGCCCTTATAGGAATGATAATTTTTCTAAAAATACAACTTAATGCAGATTTTTTTAATGATTACGGTTAAGACCATGATTCTTATAACAATTTCAGAGTTTAAACTCATTTGGTTCCATAGATCTCAAAAAGATGGCGTCTTAATTTCGAACCCAAGTCTGAAATGAGTGCCCATAGGAATGATGATTTTTCTAAAAATACAAGATAATGCAGGTTTTTTGACTGATTTCGGGTAAGACTATGATTCTTATCAATATTCCAGAGTTTTAGCCCGTTTGGTTCCATAGATCTCAAAAAATGGCTTCTTAATTTCGAACCCAAGTCTGAAATTAGTGCTCATTGGAATGATGATTTTTCTAAAAATACAAGTTAATACAGATTTTTTGATTATTTGGGTTAAGTTTATGATTCTTATCAATATTCCAGAGTTTTAGCCCGTTTGGTTTCATAGATCTCCAAAAAATAGCTTCTAAAGTTCGAACCCAAGTCTGAAATTAGTGCACATAGAAATGATGATTTTTCTTAAAACACAATTTATTGCAGATTTTGGAACTGATTACGATTAAGACTATGATTCTTACCATTTTCCCATAGTTTTAGCCCGTTTGGTAGGATAGATCTCAAAAAAATGGCTTCAAAATTTCGAACCCAAGTCTGAAATGAGTGCCCCTAGGAATGATGATTTTTCTAAAAATACAGGTTAATGCAGATTTTTTGACTTATTTGGGTTAAGATTATGATTCTTATCAATATTCCAGAGTTTTAGCCCGTTTGGTTCCATAGATCTCAAAAAGATGGCTTCTTAATTTCGAACCCAAGTCTGAAATGAGTGCCCATAGGAATGATGATTTTTCTAAAAATACAAGATAATGCAGGTTTTTTGACTTATTTCGGTTAAGACCATGAATCTTATCACTATTCAGAGTTTTAGCCCGTTTGGTTTCATAGATCACGAAAAAATAGCTTCTAACGTTCGAACCCAAGTCTGAAATTAGTGCCCATAGGAATGATGATTTATCTTTAAAAACAATTTAATGTAGATTTTGTGACTGATTACGATTAAGACCATAATTCTTATCATTATTTAAGAGTTTTAGCCCATTTGGTTCCATAGAGCCTTAAAAAATGGCTTTTCAAGTTCGAACCCAAGTCTGAAATTAGTGCCCATAGGAATGATGATTTTTCTAAACACAAAATTTAATGCAGATTTTGCGACTGATTACGGTTAAACCCATGATTCTTTCCATTTTTCCAGAGTTGAAGCCCGTTTGGGACCATAGATCTCGAAAAAATTGTTTCTTAAGTTCGAACTCAAGTCTGAAAGAAGTGCTCATAGGAATGATGATTTTTCTAAAAACAAAATTTAATGCAGATTTTGCGACTGATAACGGTTAGGACCATGATTCTTAACAATATTCCAGAGTTTAAGCAAGTTTGGATTCATAGATCTCGAAAAAATAGCATCTTAAGTTCGAACCTAAGTCTGAAATAAGTGCCCATAGGAATGATGATTTATCTAAAAACAAAATTGAATGCAGATTTTGCGACTGATTACGGTTAAGACCATGAGTCTTAACAATTTTCCAGAGTTTTAGCAAGTTTGGTTTCATAGATCTCGATAAAATAGCTCCTAAAGTTCGAACCCAAGTCTGAAATAAGCGCACATAAGAATGATGATTTTTTTTAAAATACAACTTAATGCAGATTTTTTGACTGATTACGATTTTGACCATGATTCTTACGATTTTTCCATAGTTTTAGCCCGTTTGGTTTCATAGATCTCAAAAAAATGACTTCAAAACTTCGAACCCAAGTCTGAAATGAGTGCCCATAGGAATGATGATTTTTCTAAAAATACAAGTTAATGCAGATTTTTTGACTTATTTCGGTTAAACCATGATTCTTATCACTATTTTAGAGTTTTAGCCCGTTTGCTAGGATAAATCTCAAGAAATGGCTTCAAAAGTTCGAACCCATGTCTGAAATTAGTGCCCATAGGAATTATTATTTTTCTAAAAACAAAATTTAATTCTGATTTTCGACTGATTACGGTTAAAACCATGATTCTTTCCATTTTTCCATAGTTGAAGCCCGTTTGGGTCCATAGATCTCAAAAAATGGCTTCAAAAGTTCGAAGCCAAGTCTGAAATTAGTGTCCATAGGAATGATGATTTTTCTAAAAATACAACAAAATGCAGATTTATTGACTAACTTCGGTTAAGACCATGATTCTTATCACTATTTCAGAGTTTATGCCCGTTTCGTCCCATTCAGCCTGATAAAAATGGCTTTAAAAGTTCGAACCCATGTCTGAAATGAGTGCCCATAGGAATGATGATTTTTCTAAAAATATAAGTTAATGCAGAATTTTTGACTTATTTCGGTTAAGACCACGATTCTTATCACTATTTCAGAGTTTAAGCCCGTTTGGATTCATAGAACTCGAAAAAATAGCTTTTAAAGTTCGAGAACCCAAGTCTGAAATTAGTGCCCATAGGAATGCTGATTTTTCTAAAACCAAAATTTAATGCAGATTTTGCGACTGATTACGGTTAAAACCATGATTCTTACCATTTTTCCATAGTGTAGTTATCTTGGTGTACAAATAAAAAGTCTCGCTGTAACTCTGATACAGTGTTTATTGTTAAATTAAAATTGATTTTTTAGACGCAATATGTACGCGTTTACTATTCACAATACTGGCGATATCTAGGCCAACTTGGCTGGCGGTTTGGAGACGGAATACTGACGAGTTCCTTCATACTGCCGCTTTTATAAGTTAAAGAAGATTCTAGAACAATTTGGTTGCTATGTATGATTTTGTCAAACAAAAATGAAAAATAATAAAAGAACATCTAAGAATCTTGTTTGGAAAAAAATCGAAACTTCTGGAATTCCGTTCAAATGAAGTAGTGGCGTACCACTACAGGACTCCCCTTCCAGCGGCACGGTTGAGGGCCGCGATAGAAAGAAAAGCTGAGTCAGATCTTGCTTATTGATGGTCTTAAGAAGGGTTGGTCCTGGTGTTGTTGAATGAAAAGTTTTTATCTCACGTTAAAATAAAGTGGTTAGAAAAAACAAAAATTATTATAAATTACAAACACTGTTCACGACACACTAAAATAGATAATAAAAAGAATACACTAAAATAACTATTGTGAGCACTATTATTCGCGCTTGTGCGGAGATGGTCTGGTGCACGCAACTCCATGGTGCCTCAACCGATCACTACAGCACTCCGCTTTCATCAAAACACATAATGTTGCGTTTAGGGTTGAACGTGCCTTTAGGCGTTAAAGTAGTCCGGAAAACGAACACGCCTACCGGAATTTGTGGTCGTATGAGTGCGATCCGGGTTGGTAGCGGGCAAAGGAAGGGTTGAACTTATTCCTTGCGTAGTTTCCTTAGTTTCCTGGGCAATGTACGCAGGTTTGAGGCGGTCTATAGTCACCGTTACCTCTTTGCCTCTGTTTAAAATCGTAAACGTTCTTTCGTTCCGGCGTACCACTTGGTGAGGGCCAGTGTAGGGTTTCTGAAGCGGGCTTTTTACGGTGTCGTCCCTTAGAAACACATGGGTAGCTGCGGGAAGGTCTTTAAAAATGAAGCATTTCCTTTCACCATGTCGGGAACCTTCAACCGGTCTTAGGTTATTAAAATGTTGCCTCAGCTCTGTGAGGAAATCGCTGGTGCTGTCGTTGTTCGCTGGCCGAGCAACGAGGAATTCTCCAGGTAGGCGGAGTGGCTCGCCGTACACCAGTTCGGCCGAAGTGGCAGCGAGATCATCCCTCCAAGCTGCCCTGATTCCCATTAACACTGTTGGTAGCACCTCAGTCCAGCGGTCGTTCTGATGGCATTTGATTGCTGCCTTAAGCTGGCGGTGTAGCCTCTCAACCATGCCGTTAGCCGCAGGGTGGTAAGCCGTGGTACGTATTTGAGTCGTACCTGCCAGGCAGTTTAACTCCCTGAACAGCCTCGACTCAAACTGTCTTCCTTGATCAGTTGTAATTCGGAGTGGAGTACCGAACCTAGTAATCCATCCCTGGTAGAAAGCACGCGCCACAGTTGCTGCTTCCTGATCCCTAATCGGGAAAGCCTCTGGCCATCTTGTAAACCTGTCTACGCAGGTGAGGCAGTATCGGCATCCTTCAGATGAGGGCATGATGATGATGTCTATGTGCACATGCTCGAACCTGGCTGATGGACTGGGAAACGTTCCTAGAGGTGCTGACACGTGACGTGATACCTTGCTGCGTTGGCACTGTAGGCAGTTGCGTGCAAATTTACTCGCGTCCGCCTTAATGGCCGGCCAGACATAACGTTCAGTTATGAGCTTAACCGTTGTCTTGACGCCTGGGTGAGACAGCTGATGGACTGCATTAAATGCTGCGAGCCGAAACTTTTTCGTGACGAAAGGTCTCCCTGTATTTGTAGAAATATCACAGTACAAGTCCGTGTTGATGCCGGGAATGCGCACTTTCTTGAGTTGTAGGCTAGAACTTCCCTTTAAGCATTGCTCTAGTTCCGTGTCGTCCACCTGATCAGCTGCCAGTGCTGCATAGTCCAGGGGAGCGTCGACTGACTCGACCCTGGAGAGGGCATCTGCGACAATATTATCCCTGCCCGCTACGTGGCGAATGTCCGTGGTGAACTGGCTAATGAAGTCAAGGTGTCGAAACTGCCTTGGGGAGCATTTATCAGCCTTCTGGTGAAAGGCGAAAGTGATGGGTTTGTGATCCGTGAATATGGTGAACGTCCTGCCCTCTATCATGTGTCTGAAGTGTTTCACAGCGAGGTAGATGGCCAGGAGTTCTCTGTCATAGCGGTTCCCAGTGACCTGCGATCAGCTGCTGGAGTGCGGCGCCGGCTGTGGTGTCAGACGCGTCGCTGACTATAGACAGGGGAGCTTCGCACTTTGGGTGAGCTAGTAAGGTCGCCTGAGCAAGGGCTTCCTTGCACTTGTCAAAGGCTTCCATGGTCGCTGCTGTCCAGGATATGGGCTGCTTGCCTTTCTGTTTTCCGGTAAGGAAATCGTTGAGCGGTGCTTGCGTCTCTGCTGCACTGGGGATGAACCTCCTATAAAAATTGAGAGCTCCCAAAAAGCGTCGTAGATCTTTCACCGTTTCAGGCCGACTGTAATTTTTGATTGCGTCGACTTTCTCTGGCAGGGGTGTAGTGCCTTCACCAGACACCAGGTACCCTAAGAATTTGACTTCAGGCAAACCAAAATGACATTTGCTGGCGTTGACGACCACCCCATATTCTTGCAGGCGCTGGAGCAAGGTCTTGAGGTGGTTCATGTGTTCCTCTGCTGATGATGAGGCAATGAGGATGTCGTCGATGTAGGCGTAACAAAAGTCCAATCCTCTGGTGACCTCATCGATGAAACGTTGGAACGTCTGGGCTGCGTTACGGAGGCCAAAGGACATGACTGGAAACTCGAAGAGTCCGAACGGCGTGGATATGGCTGTCTTCGGGATGTCTTCAAGAGCTACAGGAATCTGGTTGTAAGCTCGTACCAGGTCTATTGTGGAGAATATCTTGGTATCCCTCAGTGACTGGGCGAAATCTTGAATGTGTCGTACTGGGTACCGGTCAGGTATGGTCCTGGCGTTCAATCCGCGGTAATCACCGCATGGTCGCCATTGGTCGTCCTTCTTAGGAACCATGTGAAGTGGGGATGCCCAACAGCTCTCAGAAGGCCGGGCAATTCCTAATCGGACCATGGTCTCAAACTCCTTCTTGGCCTGTTTGAGCTTGTCAGGGGCGAGTCGGCGGGGACGCTCTGCGACTGGAGGACCTGTAGTAGTCCTAATGTGATGAAGGGTAGTATGGCGAACTTCCTTCATGGCGCCGTCAGGGCGCGTAAGGTCCGGATATTGTTGCAACAGTTTGTGGTAGGGGGATGTCCCTGTGACAGTCTTAATGGAAGCGGTCATGTTGTTACTACGCCTGCCTGTAGTTGTCAGGTTCGTCACCTGATCCAGCAATCGCCTATTATGGACATCAACCAGGAGCTCGAATCGTGCCAAGAAATCCGCTCCTATGATGGGCCTGGAGACGTCAGCAATGACGAAACTCCAAGTGAAATCACGACGCAGGCCTAGGTCCAGGTTGAGCGTCAGGCTGCCATACGTCGCGATGGTGCTTCCGTTTGCGGCCGCCAATTCGTAAGACTGCTTGGTTGGACGACCTTGGACTAGGCGTCGTGGGTAAACACAGAGGTCAGCGCCGGTGTCTACGAGAAAATGGATGCGAGTTAACCGGTCCGTTACGAAAAGGCGACTTAATTGCGTCGGGCTGCTGGTGCTGGTCGCCATCAGTGTGAGCCCGGGGCGTTTCCCTCAAAATTGCAGGGTTTGATGCAGGAGCGCGCCTTGGTACCGAACGTAGGATGACCCCTGGAATGACTGCGCGAGTGATGGTTCCGCCGACTAGGACTGGTACTCCTGGGTGGGCGTTCCTGGGTGCGCAGAGTTGTTAACTCCCGTCGTAGGGTGTTTATTTCTTCTTGTAGCTGTAGCACCATTTTCTCCATAGTATTAAGCACGTAACCTTCGTAACTTGTCGTTGATGTTGTCGTAGCGCCGGGTGGGAGAGACATTTTAAAAAAATAACAGTTGTACACGATAACACTTAAAAATATTTAAACTCACGTCGTAGGTCACCACTGTAGTTATCTTGGTGTACAAATAAAAAGTCTCGCTGTAACTCTGATACAGTGTTTATTGTTAAATTAAAATTGATTTTTTAGACGCAATATGTACGCGTTTACTATTCACAATACTGGCGATATCTAGGCCAACTTGGCTGGCGGTTTGGAGACGGAATACTGACGAGTTCCTTCATACTGCCGCTTTTATAAGTTAAAGAAGATTCTAGAACAATTTGGTTGCTATGTATGATTTTGTCAAACAAAAATGAAAAATAATAAAAGAACATCTAAGAATCTTGTTTGGAAAAAAAATCGAAACTTCTGGAATTCCGTTCAAATGAAGTAGTGGCGTACCACTACAATAGTTTAAGCCCGTTTGGTAGAATAGATCTAAAAAAAATGGCTTCTTAAGTTCGAACCCAAGTCTGAAATAAGTGCTCATAGGAATGATGATTTTTCTAAAAATACAACTTAATGCAGATTTTTTGACTAATTTCGGTTAAGACCATGATTCTTATCAATATTCCAGAGTTTTAGCCCGTTTGGTTCCATAGATCTCAAAAAAATGGCTTCTTAATTTCAAACCCAAGTCTGAAATGAGTGCCCATAGGAATGATGATTTTTCTAAAAATACAAGTTAATTCTGATTTTTTGACTTATTTCGGTTAAACCATGATTCTAATCACTATTTCAGAATTTTAGCCCGTTTGGTAGGATTAATCTCAAAAAAATGGCTTCAAAAGTTCGAACCCAGGTCTGAAATTAGTGTCCATAGGAATGATGATTTTTCTAAAAATACAACTAAATGCAGATTGTTTGACTGATTTAGGTTGAAACCATGATTATCATCACTATTCCAGAGTTAAAGCCCGTATGGTACCATAGAGCATGAAAAAATGGCGTTTCAAGTTCGAACCCAAGTCTGAAATTAGTGCCCATAGGAATGATTATTTTTCTAAAAACAAAATTTAAATCTGATTTTGCGACTGATTACGGTTAAAACCATGATTCTTACCATTTTTCCATAGTTTAAGCCCGTTTGGTAGAATAGATCTAAAAAATATGGCTTCTTAAGTTCGAACCCAAGTCTGAAATAAGTGCTCATAGGAATGATGATTTTTCTAAAAATAAAACTTAATGCAGATTTTTTGACTAATTACGGTTAAGACCATGAGTCTTAACAATTTTCCAGAGTTTAAGCAAGTTTGGTTTCATAGATCTCGATTAAATCGCACCTAAAGTTCGAACCCAAGTCTGAAATAAGCCCTTATAGGAATGATAATTTTTCTATAAATACAACTTAATGCAGATTTTTTTAATGATTACGGTTAAGACCATGATTCTTATCACAATTTCAGAGTTTAAGCTCGTTTGGTTCCATAGATCTCAAAAAGATGGCGTCTTAATTTCGAACCCAAGTCTGAAATGAGTGCCCATAGGAATGATGATTTTTCTAAAAATACAAGATAATGCAGGTTGCATAGGAATGATGATTTTTCTAATAACAAAATTTAATGCAGATTTTGCGACTGATTACGGTTAAGACCATGAGTCTTAAATATTTTCCAGAGTTTGAGCAAGTTTGGGTTCCATAGATCTCGATAAAATAGCTCCTAAAGTTCGAACCCAAGTCTGAAATAAGCGCACATAAGAATGATGATTTTTTTAAAAATACAACTTAATGCAGATTTTTTGAATGATTTCGGTAGAGACCATGAATCTTATCACTAATTCAAAGTTAAAGCCCGTTTTGTACCATACAGCCTGATCAAAATGGCTTTAAAAGTTCGAACCCAAGTCTGAAATAAGTGCTCATAGGAATGATGATTTTTCTAAAATTACAACTTAATGCAGATTTTCTGACTAATTTCGGTTAAGACCATGATTCTTACCAATATTCCAGAGTTGAAGCCCGTTTGGTTCCATAGATGTCAAAAAAATGGCTTCTTAATTTCGAACCCAAGTCTGAAATGAGTGCCCATAGGAATGATGATTTTTCTAAAAATACAAGTTAATGCAGATTTTTTGACTTATTTCGGTTAAGACCATGATTCTTATCACTATTTCAGAGTTTTAGCCCGTTTGGTAGGGTAAATCTCAATAAATGGCTTCAAAAGTTCGAACCCAGGTCTGAAATTAGTGCCCATAGTAATGAAGATTTTTCTTAAAACGAAATTTTATGCAGATTTTGCGACCTATTACGGTTAAGACCATGATTCTTAACAATATTCCATAGTTGAAGCCCGTTTGGGACCATAGATCTCGAAAAAATTGTTTCTTAAGTTCGAACCCAAGTCTGAAATAAGTGCTCATAGGAATGATGATTTTTCTAAAAATTCAAGTTAATACAGATTTTTTGACTTATTTGGGTTAAGTTTATGATTCTTATCAATATTCCAGAGTTTTAGCCCGTTTGGTTTCATAGATCTCCAAAAAATCGCTTCTAAAGTTCGAACCCAAGTCTGAAATTAGTGCCCATAGGAATGATGATTTTTCTAAAAACAAAATTTAATTCAGATTTTGCGACTAATTACGGTTAAGACAATGAGTCTTAACAATTTTCCAGAGTTTAAGCAAGTTTGGTTTCATAGATCTCGATTAAATCGCACCTAAAGTTCGAACCCAAGTCTGAAATAAGCCCTCATAGGAATGATAATTTTTCTAAAAATACAACTTAATGCAGATTTTTTTAATGATTACGGTTAAGACCATGATTCTTATCACAATTTCAGAGTTTAAGCTCGTTTGGTTCCATAGATCTGAAAAAGATGGCTTCTAAATTTCGAACCCAAGTCTGAAATGAGTGCCGATAGGAATGATGATTTTTCTAAAAATACAAGTTAATGCAGGTTTTTTTACTTATTTCGGTTAAGACCATAAATCTTATCACTATTCAGAGTTTTAGCCCGTTTGGTTTCATAGATCACGAAAAAATAGCTTCTAACGTTCGAACCCAAGTCTGAAATTAGTGGCCATAGGAATGATGATTTTTCTTTAAAAACAATTTAATGTAGATTTTGTGACTGATTACGATTAAGACCATAATTCTTATCATTATTCAAGAGTTTTAGCCCGTTTGGTTCCATAGAGCCTTAAAAAATGGCTTTTCAAGTTCGAACCCAAGTCTGAAATTAGTGCCCATAGGAATGATGATTTTTCTAAAAACAAAATTTTATGCAGATTTTGCGACTGATTACGGTTAAACCCATGATTCTTACCATTTTTCCAGAGTTGAAGCCCGTTTGGGACCATAGATCTCGAAAAAATTGTTTCTTAAGTTCGAACTCAAGTCTGAAAGAAGTGCTCATAGGAATGATGATTTTTCTAAAAACATAATTTAATGCAGATTTTGCGACTGATAACGGTTAAGACCATGATTCTTAACAATATTCCAGAGTTTAAGCAAGTTGGGTTTCATAGATCTCGAAAAAATAGCATCTTAAGTTCGAACCCAAGTCTGAAATAAGTGCCCATAGGAATGATGATTTATCTAAAAACAAAATTGAATGCAGATTTTGCGACTGATTACGGTTAAGACCATGAGTCTTAACAATTTTCCAGAGTTTTAGCAAGTTTGGTTTCATAGATCTCGATAAAATAGCTCCTAAAGTTCGAACCCAAGTCTGAAATAAGCGCACATAAGAATGATGATTTTTTTAAAAATACAACATAATGCAGATTTTTTGAATGATTTCGGTTAAGACCATGATTCTTATCACTATTTCAAAGTTAAAGCCCGTTTTTTTCCATAAAGCCTCATCAAAATGGCTTTAAAAGTTCGAACCCAAGTCTGAAATAAGTGGTCATAGGAATGATGATTTTTCTAAAATTACAAGTTAATGCAGTTTTTTTACTTATTTCGGTTAAGACCATGATTCTTATCACTAATTCAGAGTTTTAGCCCGTTTGGTAGGATAAATCTCAATAAATTGCTTCAAAAGGTCGAACCCAGGTCTGAAATTAGTGCCCATAGTAATGAAGATTTTTCTTAAAACGAAATTTTATGCAAATTTTGCGACTGATTACGGTTAAGACCATGATTCTTAACAATATTCCATAGTTGAAGCCCGTTTGGGACCATAGATCTCGAAAAAATTGTTTCTTAAGTTCGAACCCAAGTCTGAAATAAGTGCTCATAGGAATGATGATTTTTCTAAAAACAAAATTTAATGCAGATTTTGCGACTGATAACGGTTAAGACCATGATTCCTAACAATATTCAAGAGTTTAAGCAAGTTGGGTTTCATAGATCTCGAAAAAATAGCATCTTAAGTTCGAACCCAAGTCTGAAATAAGTGCCCATAGGAATGATAATTTATCTAAAAACAAAATTGAATGCAGATTTTGCGACTGATTACGGTTAAGACGATGAGTCTTAACAATTTTCCAGAGTTTTAGCAAGTTTGGTTTCATAGATCTCGATAAAATAGCTCCTAAAGTTCGAACCCAAGTCTGAAATAAGCGCACATAAGAATGATGATTTTTTTAAAAATACAACATAATGCAGATTTTTTGAATGATTTCGGTTAAGACCATGATTCTTATCACTATTTCAAAGTTAAAGCCCGTTTTTTACCATAAAGCCTGATCAAAATGGCTTTAAAAGTTCGAACCCAAGTCTGAAATAAGTGCTCATAGGAATGATGATTTTTCTAAAATTACAAGTTAATGCAGATTTTTTGACTTATTTCGGTTAAGACCATGATTCTTATCACTAATTCAGAGTTTTAGCCCGTTTGGTAAGATAAATCTCAATAAATTGCTTCAAAAGGTCGAACCCAGGTCTGAAATTAGTGCCCATAGTAATGAAGATTTTTCTTAAAACGAAATTTTATGCAGATTTTGCGACTGATTACGGTGAAGACCATGATTCTTAACAAAATTCCATAGTTGAAGCCCGTTTGGGACCATAGATCTCGAAAAAATTGTTTCTTAAGTTCGAACCCAAGTCTGAAATAAGTGCTCATAGGAATGATGATTTTTCTAAAATTACATCTTAATGCAGATTTTCTGACTAATTTCGGTTAAGACCATGATTCTTATCAATATTCCAGAGTTTTAGCCCGTTTGGTTTCATAGATCTCCAAAAAATAGCTTCTAAAGTTCGAAGACAAGTCTGAAATTAGTGCCCATAGGAATGATGATTTTTCTAAAAACAAAATTTAATTCAGATTTTGAGACTGATTACGGTTAAGATCATGAGTCTTAACAATTTTCCAGAGTTTAAGCAAGTTTGGTTTCATAGATCTCGATTAAATCGCACCTAAAGTTCGAACCCAAGTCTGAAATAAGCCCTCATAGGAATGATAATTTTTCTAAAAATACAACTTAATGCAGATTTTTTTAATGATTACGGTTAAGACCATGATTCTTATCACAATTTCAGAGTTTTAGCCCGTTTGGTTCCATAGATCTCAAAAAAATGGCTTCTTAATTTCGAACCCAAGTCTGAAATGAGTGCCCATAGGAATGATGATTTTTCTAAAAATACAAGTTAATGCAGATTTTTTGACTTATTTCGGTTAAGACCATGATTCTTATCACTATTTCAGAGTTTTAGCCCGTTTGGTAGGATAAATCTCAATAAATTGCTTCAAAAGGTCGAACCCAGGTCTGAAATTAGTGCCCATAGAAATGAAGATTTTTCTTAAAACGAAATTTGATGCAGATTTTGCGACTGATTACGGTTAAGACCATGATTCTTAACAATATTCCATAGTTGAAGCCCGTTTGGGACCATAGATCTCGAAAAAATTGTTTCTTAAGTTCGAACCCAAGTCTGAAATAAGTGCTCATAGGAATGATGATTTTTCTAAAAATTCAAGTTAATACAGATTTTTTGACTTATTTGGGTTAATATTATGATTCTTATCAATATTCCAGAGTTTAAGCCCGTTTGGTTTCATAGATCTCCAAAAAATAGCTTCTAAAGTTCGAACCCAAGTCTGAAATAAGCCCTTATAGGAATGATAATTTTTCTAAAAATACAACTTAATGCAGAATTTTTTAATGATTACAATTAAGACCATGATTCTTATCACAATTTCAGAGTTTACGCTCGTTTGGTTCCATAGATCTGAAAAAGATGGCTTCTTAATTTCGAACCCAAGTCTGAAATGAGTGCCCATAGGAATGATGATTTTTCAAAAAATACAAGTTAATGCAGGTTTTTTGACCTATTTCGGTTAAGACCATAAATCTTATCACTATTCAGAGTTTTAGCCCGTTTGGTTTCATAGATCACGAAAAAATAGCTTCTAACGTTCGAACCCAAGTCTGAAATTAGTGCCCATAGGAATGATGATTTTTCTTTAAAAACAATTTAATGTAGTTTTTGTGACTGATTACGATTAAGACCATAATTCTTATCATTATTCAAGAGTTTTAGCCCGTTTGGTTCCATAGAGCCTTAAAAAATGGCTTTTCAAGTTCGATCCCAAGTCTGAAATTAGTGCCCATAGGAATGATGATTTTTCTAAAAACAAAATTTAATGCAGATTTTGCGACTGATTACGGATAAACCCATGATTCTTACCATTTTTCCAGAGTTGAAGCCCGTTTGGGACCATAGATCTCGAAAAAATTGTTTCTTAAGTTCGAACTCAAGTCTGAAAGAAGTGCTCATAGGAATGGTGATTTTTCTAAAAACAAAATTTAATGCAGATTTTGCGACTGATAACGGTTAAGACCATGATTCTTAACAATATTCCAGAGTTTAAGCAAGTTGGATTTCATAGATCTCGAAAAAATAGCATCTTAAGTTCGAACCCAAGTCTGAAATAAGTGCCCATAGGAATGATGATTTATCTAAAAACAAAATTGAATGCAGATTTTGCGACTGATTACGGTTAAGATCATGAGTCTTAACAATTTTCCAGAGTTTTAGCCCGTTTGGTTTCATAGATCTCCAAAAAATAGCTTCTAAAGTTCGAACCCAAGTCTGAAATTAGTGCCCATAGGAATGATGATTTTTCTAAAAACAAAATTTAATTCAGATTTTGCGACTGATTACGGTTAAGATCATGAGTCTTAACAATTTTCCAGAGTTTAAGCAAGTTTGGTTTCATAGATCTCGATTAAATCGCACCTAAAGTTCGAACCCAAGTCTGAAATAAGCCCTCATAGGAATGATAATTTTTCTAAAAATACAACTTGATGCAGATTTTTTTAATGACTACGGTTAAGACCATGATTCTTATCACAATTTCAGAGTTTTAGCCCGTTTGGTTCCATAGATCTCAAATAAATGGCTTCTTAATTTCGAACCCAAGTCTGAAATGAGTGCCCATAGGAATGATGATTTTTCTAAAAATACAAGTTAATGCAAATTTTTTGACTTATTTCGGTTAAGACCATGATTCTTATCACTATTTCAGAGTTTTAGCCCGTTTGGTAGGATAAATCTCAATAAATTGCTTCAAAAGGTCGAACCCAGGTCTGAAATTAGTGCCCATAGTAATGAAGATTTTTCTTAAAACGAAATTTTATGCAGATTTTGCGACTGATTACGGTTAAGACCATGATTCTTAACAATATTCCATAGTTGAAGCCCGTTTGGGACCATAGATCTCGAAAAAATTGTTTCTTAAGTTCGAACCCAAGTCTGAAATGAGTGCCCAAAGGAATGATGATTTTTCTAAAAATACAAGTTAATGCAGGTTTTTTGACCTATTTCGGTTAAGACCATAAATCTTATCACTTTTCAGAGTTTTAGCCCGTTTGGTTTCATAGATCACGAAAAAATAGCTTCTTACGTTCGAACCCAAGTCTGAAATTAGTGCCCATAGGAATGATGATTTTTCTTTAAAAACAATTTAATGTAGTTTTGTGACTGATCACGATTAAGACCATAATTCTTATCATTATTCAAGAGTTTTAGCCCGTTTGGTTCCATAGATCTCAAATAAATGGCTTCTTAATTTCGAAACCAAGTCTTAAATGAGTGCCCATAGGAATGATGATTTTTCTAAAAATACAAGTTAATGCAGATTTTTTGACTTATTTCGGTTAAGACCATGATTCTTATCACTATTTCAGAGTTTTAGCCCGTTTGGTAGGATAAATCTCAATAAATTGCTTCAAAAGGTCGAACCCAGGTCTGAAATTAGTGCCCATAGTAATGAAGATTTTTCTTAAAACGAAATTTTATGCAGAGTTTGCGACTGATTACGGTTAAGACCATGATTCTTAACAATATTCCATAATTGAAGCCCGTTTCGGACCATAGATCTCGAAAAAATTGTTTCTTAAGTTCGAACCCAAGTCTGAAATAAGTGCTCATAGGAATGATGATTTTTCTAAAAATTAGAGTTAATACAGATTTTTTTACTTATTTGGGTTAAGATTATGATTCTTATCAATATTCCAGAGTTTTAGCCCGTTTGGTTTCATAGATCTCCAAAAAATATCTTCTAAAGTTCGAACCCAAGTCTGAAATAAGCCCTTATAGGAATGATAATTTTTCTAAAAATACAACATAATGCAGATTTTTTTAATGATTACGGTTAAGACCATGATTCTTATCACAATTTCAGAGTTTAAGCTCGTTTGGTTCCATAGATCTGAAAAAGATGGCTTCTTAATTTCGAACCCAAGTCTGAAATGAGTGCCCATAGGAATGATGATTTTTCTAAAAACAAAATTTAATGCAGATTTTGCGACTGATTACGGTTAAACCCATGATTCTTAACAATATTCCAGAGTTTAAGCAAGTTGGGTTTCATAGATCTCGAAAAAATAGCATCTTAAGTTCGAACCCAAGTCTGAAATAAGTGCCCATAGGAATGATGATTTATCTAAAAACAAAATTGAATGCAGATTCTGCGACTTATTACGGTTAAGACCATGAGTCTTAACAATTTTCCAGAGTTTTAGCAAGTTTGGTTTCATAGATCTCGATAAAATAGCTTCTAAAGTTCGAACCCAAGTCTGAAATTAGTGCCCATAGGAATGATGATTTTTCTAAAAACAAAATTTAATTCAGATTTTGCGACTGATTACGGTTAAGACCATGAGTCTTAACAATTTTCCAGAGTTTAAGCAAGTTTGGTTTCATAGATCTCGATTGAATCGCACCTCAAGTTCGAACCCAAGTCTGAAATAAGCCCTCATAGGAATGAAAATTTTTCTAAAAATACAACATAATGCAGATTTTTTTAATGATTACGGATAAGACCATGATTCTTATCACTATTTCAAAATTAAAGCCCGTTTTTTACCATAAAGCCTAATCAAAATGGCTTAAAAAGTTCGAACCCAAGTCTGAAATAAGTGCTCATAGGAAAGATGATTTTTTTAAAAATACAACATAATGCAGATTTTTTGAATGATTTCGGTTAAGACCATGATTCTTATCACTATTTCAAAATTAAAGCCCGTTTTTTACCATAAAGCCTAATCAAAATGGCTTTAAAAGTTCGAACCCAAGTCTGAAATAAGTGCTCATAGGAATGATGATTTTTCTAAAATTACAACTTAATTCAGATTTTCTGACTAATTTCGGTGAAGACCATGATTCTTATCAATATTCCAGAGTTTTAGCCCGTTTGGTTTCATAGATCTCCAAAAAATAGTTTCTAAAGTTCGAACCCAAGTCTGAAATTAGTGCCCATAGGAATGATGATTTTTCTAAAAACAAAATTTAATTCAGATTTTGCGACTGATTACGGTTAAGACCATGAGTCTTAACAATTTTCCAGAGTTTAAGCAAGTTTGGTTTCATAGATCTCGATTAAATCGCACCTCAAGTTCGAACCCAAGTCTGAAATAAGCCCTCATAGGAATGAAAATTTTTCTAAAAATACAACTTAATGCAGATTTTTTTAATGATTACGGTTAAGACCATGATTCTTATCACAATTTCAGAGTTTTAGCCCGTTTGGTTCCATAGATCTCAAAAAAATGGGTTCTTAATTTCGAACCCAAGTCTGAAATGAGTGCCCATAGGAATGATGATTTTTCTAAAAATACAAGTTAATGCAAATTTTTTGTCTTATTTCGGTAAAGACCATGATTCTTATCACTATTTCAAAATTAAAGCCCGTTTTTTACCATAAAGCCTGATCAAAATGGCTTTAAAAGTTCGAACCCAAGTCTGAAATAAGTGCTCATAGGATTGATGATTTTTCTAAAATTACAACTTAATGCAGATTTTCTGACTAATTTCGGTGAAGACAATGATTCTTATCAATATTCCAGAGTTTTAGCCCGTTTGGTTTCATAGATCTCCAAAAAATAGCTTCTAAAGTTCGAACCCAAGTCTGAAATTAGTGCCCATAGGAATGATGATTTTTCTAAAAACAAAATTTAATTCAGATTTTGCGACTGATTACGGTTAAGACCATGAGTCTTAACAATTTTCCAGAGTTTAAGCAAGTTTGGTTTCATAGATCTCGATTAAATCGCACCTAAAGTTCGAACCCAAGTCTGAAATAAGCCCTCATAGGAATGATAATTTTTCTAAAAATACAACTTAATGCAGATTTTTTAATGATTACGGTTAAGACCATGATTCTTATCACAATTTCAGAGTTTTAGCCCGTTTGGTTCCATAGATCTCAAAAGAATGGCTTCTTAATTTCGAACCCAAGTCTGAAATGAGTGCCCATAGGAATAATGATTTTTCTAAAAATACAAGTTAATGCAGATTTTTTGTCTTATTTCGGTAAAGACCATGATTCTTATCACTATTTCAAAATTAAAGCCCGTTTTTTACCATAAAGCCTGATCAAAATGGCTTTAAAAGTTCGAACCCAAGTCTGAAATAAGTGCTCATAGGAATGATGATTTTTCTAAAATTACAACTAAATGCAGATTTTCTGACTAATTTCGGTGAAGACTATGATTCTTATCAATATTCCAGAGTTTTAGCCCGTTTGGTTTCATAGATCTCCATCAAATAGCTTCTAAAGTTCGAACCCAAGTCTGAAATTAGTGCCCATAGGAATGATGATTTTTCTAAAAACAAAATTTAATTCCGATTTTGCGACTGATTACGGTTAAGATCATGAGTCTTAACAATTTTCCAGAGTTTAAGCAAGTTTGGTTTCATAGATCTCGATTAAATCGCACCTAAAGTTCGAACCCAAGTCTGAAAAAAGCCCTCATAGGAATGATAATTTTTCTAAAAATACAACTTAATGCAGATTTTTTTAATGATTACGGATAAGACCATGATTCTTATCACAATTTCAGAGTTTTAGCCCGTTTGGTTCCATAGATCTCAAATAAATGGCTTCTTAATTTCGAAACCAAGTCTGAAATGAGTGCCCATAGGAATGATGATTTTTATAAAAATACAAGTTAATGCAGATTTTTTGACTTATTTCGGTTAAGACCATGATTCTTATCACTATTTCAGAGTTTTAGCCCGTTTGGTAGGATAAATCTCAATAAATTGCTTCAAAAGGTCGAACCCAGGTCTGAAATTAGTGCCCATAGTAATGAAGATTTTTCTTAAAACGAAATTTTATGCAGATTTTGCGACTGATTACGGTTAAGACCATGATTCTTAACAATATTCCATAATTGAAGCCCGTTTCGGACCATAGATCTCGAAAAAATTTTTTCTTAAGTTCGAACCCAAGTCTGAAATAAGTGCTCATAGGAATGATGATTTTCTAAAAATTCAAGTTAATACAGATTTTTTGACTTATTTGGGTTAAGATTATGATTCTTATTAATATTCCAGAGTTTTAGCCCGTTTGGTTTCATAGATCTCAAAAGAATGGCTTCTTAATTTCGAACCCAAGTCTGAAATGAGTGCCCATAGGAATGATGATTTTTCTAAAAATACAAGTTAATGCAGGTTTTTTGACCTATTTCGGTTAAGACCATAAATCTTATCACTATTCAGAGTTTAAGCCCGTTTGGTTTCAGAGATCACGAAAAAATAGCTTCTTACGTTCGAACCCAAGTCTGAAATTAGTGCCCATAGGAATGATGATTTTTCTTTATAAACAATTTAATGTAGTTTTTGTGACTGATTACGATTAAGACCATACTTCTTATCATTATTCAAGAGTTTTAGCCCGTTTGGTTCCATAGAGCCTTAAAAAATGGCTTTTCAAGTTCGAACCCAAGTCTGAAATTAGTGCCCATAGGAATGATGATTTTTCTAAAAACAAAATTTAATGCAGATTTTGCGACTGATTACGGTTAAACCCATGATTCTTACCATTTTTCCAGAGTTGAAGCCCGTTTGGGACCATAGATCTCGAAAAAATTGTTTCTTAAGTTCGAACTCAAGTCTGAAAGAAGTGCTCATAGGAATGGTGATTTTTCTAAAAACAAAATTTAATGCAGATTTTGCGACTGATAATGGTTAAGACCATGATTCTTAACAATATTCCAGAGTTTAAGCAAGTTGGGTTTCATAGATCTCGAAAAAATAGCATCTTAAGTTCGATCCCAAGTCTAAAATAAGTGCCCATAGGAATGATGATTTATCTAAAAACAAAATTGAATGCAGATTCTGCGACTGATTACGGTAAAGACCATGAGTCTTAACAATTTTCCAGAGTTTTAGCAAGTTTGGTTTCATAGATCTCGATAAAATAGCTCCTAAAGTTCGAACCCAAGTCTGAAATAAGCGCACATAAGAATGATGATTTTTTTAAAAATACAACATAAAACAGATTTTTTGAATGATTTCGGTTAAGACCATGATTCTTATCACTATTTCAAAATTAAAGCCCGTTTTTTACCATAAAGCCTAATCAAAATGGCTTTAAAAGTTCGAACCCAAGTCTGAAATAAGTGCTCATAGGAATGATGATTTTTCTAAAATTACAACTTAATGCAGATTTTCTGACTAATTTCGGTGAAGACCATGATTCTTATCAATATTCCAGAGTTTTAGCCCGTTTGGTTTCATAGATCTCCAAAAAATAGCTTCTTAATTTCGAACCCAAGTCTGAAATTAGTGCCCATAGGAATGATGATTTTTCTAAAAACAAAATTTAATTCAGATTTTGTGACTGATTACGGTTAAGACCATGAGTCTTAACAATTTTCCAGAGTTTAAGCAAGTTTGGTTTCATAGATCTCGATTAAATCGCACCTCAAGTTCGAACCCAAGTCTGAAATAAGCCCTCATAGGAATGAAAATTTTTCTAAAAATACAACTTAATGCAGTTTATTTTAATGATTACGGTTAAGACCATGATTCTTATCACTATTTCAAAATTAAAGCCCGTTTTTTACCATAAAGCCTAATCAAAATGGCTTTAAAAGTTCGAACCCAAGTCTGAAATAAGTGCTCATAGGAATGATGATTTTTTTAAAAATACAACATAATGCAGATTTTTTGAATGATTTCGGATAAGACCATGATTCTTATCACTATTTCAAAATTAAAGCCCGTTTTTTGCCATAAAGCCTCATCAAAATGGCTTAAAAAGTTCGAACCCAAGTCTGAAATAAGTGCTCATAGGAATGATGATTTTTCTAAAATTACAACTTAATTCAGATTTTCTGACTAATTTCGGTGAAGACCATGATTCTTATCAATATTCCAGAGTTTTAGCCCGTTTGGTTTCATAGATCTCCAAAAAATAGCTTCTAAAGTTCGAACCCAAGTCTGAAATTAGTGCCCATAGGAATGATGATTTTTCTAAAAACAAAATTTAATTCAGATTTTGCGACTGATTACGGTTAAGACCATGAGTCTTAACAATTTTCCAGAGTTTAAGCAAGTTTGGTTTCATAGATCTCGATTAAATCGCACCTCAAGTACGAACCCAAGTATGAAATAAGCCATCATAGGAATGAAAATTTTTCTAAAAATACAACTTAATGCAGATTTTCTTAATGATTACGGTTAAGACCATGATTCTTATCACAAATTCAGAGTTTTAGCCCGTTTGGTTCCATAGATCTCAAAAAAATGGCTTCTTAATTTCGAACCCAAGTCTGAAATGAGTGCCCATAGGAATGATGATTTTTCTAAAAATACAAGTTAATGCAAATTTTTTGTCTTATTTCGGTAAAGACCATGATTCTTATCACTATTTCAAAATTAAAGCCCGTTTTTTACCATAAAGCCTGATCAAAATGGCTTTAAAAGTTCGAACCCAAGTCTGAAATAAGTGCTCATAGGATTGATGATTTTTCTAAAATTACAACTTAATGCAGATTTTCTGACTAATTTCGGTGAAGACCATGATTCTTATCAATATTCCAGAGTTTTAGCCCGTTTGGTTTCATAGATCTCCAAAAAATAGCTTCTAAAGTTCGAACCCAAGTCTGAAATTAGTGCCCATAGGAATGATGATTTTTCTAAAAACAAAATTTAATTCAGATTTTGCGACTGATTACGGTTAAGACCATGAGTCTTAACAATTTTCCAGAGTTTAAGCAAGTTTGGTTTCATAGATCTCGATTTAATCGCACCTCAAGTTCGAACCCAAGTCTGAAATAAGCCCTCATAGGAATGATAATTTTTCTAAAAATACAACTTAATGCAGATTTTTTTAATGATTACGGTTAAGACCATGATTCTTATCACAATTTCAGAGTTTTAGCCCGTTTGGTTCCATAGATCTCAAAAAAATGGCTTCTTAATTTCGAACCCAAGTCTGAAATGAGTGCCCATAGGAATGATGATTTTTCTAAAAATACAAGTTAATGCAAATTTTTTGTCTTATTTCGGTAAAGACCATGATTCTTATCACTATTTCAGAGTTTTAGCCCGTTTGGTTTCATAGATCTCCAAAAAATAGCTTCTAAAGTTCGAACCCAAGTCTGAAATAAGCCCTTATAGGAATGATAATTTTTCTAAAAATACAACTTAATGCAGATTTTTTTAATGATTACGGTTAAGACCATGATTCTTATCACAATTTCAGAGTTTTAGCCCGTTTGGTTCCATAGATCTCAAAAAAATGGCTTCTTAATTTCGAACCCAAGTCTGAAATGAGTACCCATAGGAATGATGATTTTTCTAAAAATACAAGTTAATGCAAATTTTTTGTCTTATTTCGGTAAAGACCATGATTCTTATCACTATTTCAGAGTTTTAGCCCGTTTGGTTTCATAGATCTCCAAAAAATAGCTTCTAAAGTTCGAACCCAAGTCTGAAATAAGCCCTTATAGGAATGATAATTTTTCTAAAAATACAACTTAATGCAGATTTTTTTAATGATTACGGTTAAGACCATGATTCTTATCACTATTTCAGAGTTTTAGCCCGTTTGGTTCCATAGATCTCAAAAAAATGGCTTCTTAATTTCGAACCCAAGTCTGAAATGAGTGCCCATAGGAATGATGATTTTTCTAAAAATACAAGTTAATGCAAATTTTTTGTCTTATTTCGGTAAAGACCATGATTCTTATCACTATTTCAGAGTTTTAGCCCGTTTGGTTTCATAGATCTCCAAAAAATAGCTTCTAAAGTTCGAACCCAAGTCTGAAATAAGCCCTTATAGGAATGATAATTTTTCTAAAAATACAACTTAATGCAGATTTTTTTAATGATTACGGTTAAGACCATGATTCTTATCACAATTTCAGAGTTTTAGCCCGTTTGGTTCCATAGATCTCAAAAAAATGGCTTCTTAATTTCGAACCCAAGTCTGAAATGAGTGCCCATAGGAATGATGATTTTTCTAAAAATACAAGTTAATGCAAATTTTTTGTCTTATTTCGGTAAAGACCATGATTCTTATCACTATTTCAGAGTTTTAGCCCGTTTGGTTTCATAGATCTCCAAAAAATAGCTTCTAAAGTTCGAACCCAAGTCTGAAATTAGTGCCCATAGGAATGATGATTTTTCTAAAAACAAAATTTAATTCAGATTTTGCGACTGATTACGGTTAAGATCATGAGTCTTAACAATTTTCCAGAGTTTAAGCAAGTTTGGTTTCATAGATCTCGATTAAATCGCACCTAAAGTTCGAACCCAAGTCTGAAATAAGCCCTCATAGGAATGATAATTTTTCTAAAAATACAACTTAATGCAGATTTTTTTAATGATTACGGTTAAGACCATGATTCTTATCACAATTTCAGAGTTTTAGCCCGTTTGGTTCCATAGATCTCAAAAAAATGGCTTCTTAATTTCGAACCCACGTCTGAAATGAGTGCCCATAGGAATGATGATTTTTCTAAAAATACAAGTTAATGCAGATTTTTTGTCTTATTTCGGTAAAGACCATGATTCTTATCACTATTTCAAAATTAAAGCCCGTTTTTTACCATAAATCCTGATCAAAATGGCTTTAAAAGTTCGAACCCAAGTCTGAAATAAGTGCTCATAGGAATGATGATTTTTCGAAAAATTACAACTTAATGCAGATTTTCTGACTAATTTCGGTGAAGATTATGATTCTTATCAATATTCCAGAGTTTTAGCCCGTTTGGTTACATTGATCTCCAAAAAATAGCTTCTAAAGTTCGAACCCAAGTCTGAAATTAGTGCCCATAGGAATGATGATTTTTCTAAAAACAAAATTTAATTCAGATTTTGCGACTGATTACGGTTAAGACCATGAGTCTTAACAATTTTCCAGAGTATAAGCAAGTTTGGTTTCATAGATCTCGATTAAATCGCACCTAAAGTTCGAACCCAAGTCTGAAATAAGCCCTCATAGGAATGATAATTTTTCTAAAAATACAACTTAAAGCAGATTTTTTTAATGATTACGGTTAAGACCATGATTCTTATCACAATTTCAGAGTTTTAGCCCGTTTGGTTCCATAGATCTCAAAAAAATGGCTTCTTAATTTCGAACCCAAGTCTGAAATGAGTGCCCATAGGAATGATGATTTTTCTAAAAATACAAGTTAATGCAGATTTTTTGTCTTATTTCGGTTAAGACCATGAATCTTATCACTATTTCAGAGTTTTAGCCCGTTTGGTAGGATAAATCTCAATAAATTTCTTCAATAGGTCGAACCCAGGTCTGAAATTAGTGCCCATAGTAATGAAGATTTTTCTTAAAACGAAATTTTATGCAGATTTTGCGACTGATTACGGTAAAGACCATGATTCTTAACAATATTCCATAGTTGAAGCCCGTTTGGGACCATAGATCTCGAAAAAATTGTTTCTTAAGTTCGAACCCAAGTCTGAAATAAGTGCTCATAGGAATGATGATTTTTCTAAAAATTCAAGTTAATACAGATTTTTTGACTTATTTGGGTTAAGACTATGATTCTTATCAATATTCAGAGTTTTAGCCCGTTTGGTTTCATAGATCTCCAAAAAATAGCTTCTAAAGTTCGAACCCAAGTCTGAAATTAGTGCCCATAGGAATGATGATTTTTCTAAAAACAAAATTTAATTCAGATTTTGCGACTGATTACGGTTAAGACCATGAGTCTTAACAATTTTCCAGAGTTTAAGCAAATTTGGTTTCATAGATCTCGATTAAATCGCACCTAAAGTTCGAACCCAAGTCTGAAATAAGCCCTTATAGGAATGATAATTTTTCTAAAAATATAAATTAATGCAGATTTTTTTAATGATTACGGTTAAGACCATGATTCTTATCACAATTTCAGAGTTTAAGCTCGTTTGGTTCCATAGATCTCAAAAAGATGGCTTCTTAATTTCGAACCCAAGTCTGAAATGAGTGCCCATAGGAATAATGATTTTTCTAAAAATACAAGATAATGCAGGTTTCTTGACTTATTTCGGTTAAGACCATGAATCTTATCACTATTCAGAGTTTTAGCCCGTTTGGTTTCATAGATCACGAAAAAATAGCTTCTAACGTTCGAACCCAAGTCTGAAATTAGTGCCCATAGGAATGATGATTTATCTTTAAAAACAATTTAATGTAGATTTTGTGACTGATTACGATTAAGACCATAATTCTTATCATTATTCAAGAGTTTTAGCCCGTTTGGTTCCATAGAGCCTTAAAAAATGGCTTTTCAAGTTCGAACCCAAGCCTGAAATTAGTGCCCATAGGAATGTAGATTTTTCTAAAAACAAAATTTAATGCAGTTTTTGCGACTGATTACGGTTAAACCCATGATTCTTACCATTTTTCCAGAGTTGAAGCCCGTTTGGGACCATAGATCTCGAAAAAATTGTTTCTTAAGTTCGAACTCAAGTCTGAAAGAAGTGCTCATTGGAATGATGATTTTTCTAAAAACAAAATTTAATGCAGATTTTGCGACTGATAACGGTTAGGACCATGATTCTTAACAATATTCCAGAGTTTAAGCAAGTTTGGATTCATAGATCTCGAAAAAATAGCATCTTAAGTTCGAACCTAAGTCTGAAATAAGTGCCCATAGGAATGATGATTTATCTAAAAACAAAATTGAATTCAGATTTTGCGACTGATTACGGTTAAGACCATGAGTCTTAACAATTTTCCAGAGTTTTAGCAAGTTTGGTTTCATAGATCTCGATAAAATAGCTTCTAAAGTTCGAACCCAAGTCTGAAATAAGCGCACATAAGAATGATTATTTTTCTAAAATTACAAATTAATGCAGATTATCTGACTAATTTCGGTGAAGACCATGATTCTTATCAATATTCCAGAGTTTTAGCCCGTTTGGTTTCATAGATCTCCAAAAAATAGCTTCTAAAGTTCGAACCCAAGTCTGAAATTAGTGCCCATAGGAATGATGATTTTTCTAAAAACAAAATTTAATTCAGATTTTGCGACTGATTACGGTTAAGATCATGAGTCTTAACAATTTTCCAGAGTTTAAGCAAGTTTGGTTTCATAGATCTCGATTAAATCGCACCTAAAGTTCGAACCCAAGTCTGAAATAAGCCCTCATAGGAATGATAATTTTTCTAAAAATACAACTTAATGCAGATTTTTTTAATGATTACGGTTAAGACCATGATTCTTATCACAATTTCAGAGTTTTAGCCCGTTTGGTTCCATAGATCTCAAAAAAATGGCTTCTTAATTTCGAACCCACGTCTGAAATGAGTGCCCATAGGAATGATGATTTTTCTAAAAATACAAGTTAATGCAGATTTTTTGTCTTATTTCGGTAAAGACCATGATTCTTATCACTATTTCAAAATTAAAGCCCGTTTTTTACCATAAAGCCTGATCAAAATGGCTTTAAAAGTTCGAACCCAAGTCTGAAATTAGTGCCCATAGGAATGATGATTTTTCTAAAAACAAAATTTAATTCAGATTTTGCGACTGATTACGGTTAAGATCATGAGTCTTAACAATTTTCCAGAGTTTAAGCAAGTTTGGTTTCATAGATCTCGATTAAATCGCACCTAAAGTTCGAACCCAAGTCTGAAATAAGCCCTCATAGGAATGATAATTTTTCTACAAATACAACTTAATGCAGATTTTTTTAATGATTACGGTTAAGACCATGATTCTTATCAATATTCCAGAGTTTTAGCCCGTTTGGTTTCATAGATCTCCAAAAAATAGCTTCTAAAGTTCGAACCCAAGTCTGAAATTAGTGCCCATAGGAATGATGATTTTTCTAAAAACAAAATTTAATTCAGATTTTGCGACTGATTACGGTTAAGACCATGAGTCTTAACAATTTTCCAGAGTTTAAGCAAATTTGGTTTCATAGATCTCGATTTAATCGCACCTAAAGTTCGAACCCAAGTCTGAAATAAGCCCTTATAGGAATGATAATTTTTCTAAAAATACAACTTAATGCAGATTTTTTTAATGATTACGGTTAAGACCATGATTCTTATCACAATTTCAGAATTTAAGCTCGTTTGGTTCCATAGATCTCAAAAAGATGGCTTCTTAATTTCGAACCCAAGTCTGAAATGAGTGCCCATAGGAATAATGATTTTTCTAAAAATACAAGATAATGCAGGTTTCTTGACTTATTTCGGTTAAGACCATGAATATTATCACTATTCAGAGTTTTAGCCCGTTTGGTTTCATAGATCACGAAAAAATAGCTTCTAACGTTCGAACCCAAGTCTGAAATTAGTGCCCATAGGAATGATGATTTATCTTTAAAAACAATTTAATGTAGATTTTGTGACTGATTACGATTAAGACCATAATTCTTATCATTATTCAAGAGTTTTAGCCCGTTTGGTTCCATAGAGCCTTAAAAAATGGCTTTTCAAGTTCGAACCCAAGCCTGAAATTAGTGCCCATAGGAATGATGATTTTTCTAAAAACAAAATTTAATGCAGTTTTTGCGACTGATTACGGTTAAACCCATGATTCTTACCATTTTTCCAGAGTTGAAGCCCGTTTGGGACCATAGATCTCGAAAAAATTGTTTCTTAAGTTCGAACTCAAGTCTGAAAGAAGTGCTCATTGGAATGATGATTTTTCTAAAAACAAAATTTAATGCAGATTTTGCGACTGATAACGGTTAGGACCATGATTCTTAACAATATTCCAGAGTTTAAGCAAGTTTGGATTCATAGATCTCAAAAAAATAGCATCTTAAGTTCGAACCTAAGTCTGAAATAAGTGCCCATAGGAATGATGATTTATCTAAAAACAAAATTGAATTCAGATTTTGCGACTGATTACGGTTAAGACCATGAGTCTTAACAATTTTCCAGAGTTTTAGCAAGTTTGGTTTCATAGATCTCGATAAAATAGCTTCTAAAGTTCGAACCCAAGTCTGAAATAAGCGCACATAAGAATGATTATTTTTCTAAAATTACAAATTAATGCAGATTATCTGACTAATTTCGGTGAAGACCATGATTCTTATCAATATTCCAGAGTTTTAGCCCGTTTGGTTTCATAGATCTCCAAAAAATAGCTTCTAAAGTTCGAACCCAAGTCTGAAATTAGTGCCCATAGGAATGATGATTTTTCTAAAAACAAAATTTAATTCAGATTTTGCGACTGATTACGGTTAAGATCATGAGTCTTAACAATTTTCCAGAGTTTAAGCAAGTTTGGTTTCATAGATCTCGATTAAATCGCACCTAAAGTTCGAACCCAAGTCTGAAATAAGCCCTCATAGGAATGATAATTTTTCTAAAAATACAACTTAATGCAGATTTTTTTAATGATTACGGTTAAGACCATGATTCTTATCACAATTTCAGAGTTTTAGCCCGTTTGGTTCCATAGATCTCAAAAAAATGGCTTCTTAATTTCGAACCCACGTCTGAAATGAGTGCCCATAGGAATGATGATTTTTCTAAAAATACAAGTTAATGCAGATTTTTTGTCTTATTTCGGTAAAGACCATGATTCTTATCACTATTTCAAAATTAAAGCCCGTTTTTTACCATAAATCCTGATCAAAATGGCTTTAAAAGTTCGAACCCAAGTCTGAAATAAGTGCTCATAGGAATGATGATTTTTCGAAAAATTACAACTTAATGCAGATTTTCTGACTAATTTCGGTGAAGATTATGATTCTTATCAATATTCCAGAGTTTTAGCCCGTTTGGTTACATAGATCTCCAAAAAATAGCTTCTAAAGTTCGAACCCAAGTCTGAAATTAGTGCCCATAGGAATGATGATTTTTCTAAAAACAAAATTTAATTCAGATTTTGCGACTGATTACGGTTAAGACCATGAGTCTTAACAATTTTCCAGAGTATAAGCAAGTTTGGTTTCATAGATCTCGATTAAATCGCACCTAAAGTTCGAACCCAAGTCTGAAATAAGCCCTCATAGGAATGATAATTTTTCTAAAAATACAACTTAAAGCAGATTTTTTTAATGATTACGGTTAAGACCATGATTCTTATCACAATTTCAGAGTTTTAGCCCGTTTGGTTCCATAGATCTCAAAAAAATGGCTTCTTAATTTCGAACCCAAGTCTGAAATGAGTGCCCATAGGAATGATGATTTTTCTAAAAATACAAGTTAATGCAGATTTTTTGTCTTATTTCGGTTAAGACCATGAATCTTATCACTATTTCAGAGTTTTAGCCCGTTTGGTAGGATAAATCTCAATAAATTTCTTCAATAGGTCGAACCCAGGTCTGAAATTAGTGCCCATAGTAATGAAGATTTTTCTTAAAACGAAATTTTATGCAGATTTTGCGACTGATTACGGTAAAGACCATGATTCTTAACAATATTCCATAGTTGAAGCCCGTTTGGGACCATAGATCTCGAAAAAATTGTTTCTTAAGTTCGAACCCAAGTCTGAAATAAGTGCTCATAGGAATGATGATTTTTCTAAAAATTCAAGTTAATACAGATTTTTTGACTTATTTGGGTTAAGACTATGATTCTTATCAATATTCAGAGTTTTAGCCCGTTTGGTTTCATAGATCTCCAAAAAATAGCTTCTAAAGTTCGAACCCAAGTCTGAAATTAGTGCCCATAGGAATGATGATTTTTCTAAAAACAAAATTTAATTCAGATTTTGCGACTGATTACGGTTAAGACCATGAGTCTTAACAATTTTCCAGAGTTTAAGCAAATTTGGTTTCATAGATCTCGATTAAATCGCACCTAAAGTTCGAACCCAAGTCTGAAATAAGCCCTTATAGGAATGATAATTTTTCTAAAAATATAAATTAATGCAGATTTTTTTAATGATTACGGTTAAGACCATGATTCTTATCACAATTTCAGAGTTTAAGCTCGTTTGGTTCCATAGATCTCAAAAAGATGGCTTCTTAATTTCGAACCCAAGTCTGAAATGAGTGCCCATAGGAATAATGATTTTTCTAAAAATACAAGATAATGCAGGTTTCTTGACTTATTTCGGTTAAGACCATGAATCTTATCACTATTCAGAGTTTTAGCCCGTTTGGTTTCATAGATCACGAAAAAATAGCTTCTAACGTTCGAACCCAAGTCTGAAATTAGTGCCCATAGGAATGATGATTTATCTTTAAAAACAATTTAATGTAGATTTTGTGACTGATTACGATTAAGACCATAATTCTTATCATTATTCAAGAGTTTTAGCCCGTTTGGTTCCATAGAGCCTTAAAAAATGGCTTTTCAAGTTCGAACCCAAGCCTGAAATTAGTGCCCATAGGAATGTAGATTTTTCTAAAAACAAAATTTAATGCAGTTTTTGCGACTGATTACGGTTAAACCCATGATTCTTACCATTTTTCCAGAGTTGAAGCCCGTTTGGGACCATAGATCTCGAAAAAATTGTTTCTTAAGTTCGAACTCAAGTCTGAAAGAAGTGCTCATTGGAATGATGATTTTTCTAAAAACAAAATTTAATGCAGATTTTGCGACTGATAACGGTTAGGACCATGATTCTTAACAATATTCCAGAGTTTAAGCAAGTTTGGATTCATAGATCTCGAAAAAATAGCATCTTAAGTTCGAACCTAAGTCTGAAATAAGTGCCCATAGGAATGATGATTTATCTAAAAACAAAATTGAATTCAGATTTTGCGACTGATTACGGTTAAGACCATGAGTCTTAACAATTTTCCAGAGTTTTAGCAAGTTTGGTTTCATAGATCTCGATAAAATAGCTTCTAAAGTTCGAACCCAAGTCTGAAATAAGCGCACATAAGAATGATTATTTTTCTAAAATTACAAATTAATGCAGATTATCTGACTAATTTCGGTGAAGACCATGATTCTTATCAATATTCCAGAGTTTTAGCCCGTTTGGTTTCATAGATCTCCAAAAAATAGCTTCTAAAGTTCGAACCCAAGTCTGAAATTAGTGCCCATAGGAATGATGATTTTTCTAAAAACAAAATTTAATTCAGATTTTGCGACTGATTACGGTTAAGATCATGAGTCTTAACAATTTTCCAGAGTTTAAGCAAGTTTGGTTTCATAGATCTCGATTAAATCGCACCTAAAGTTCGAACCCAAGTCTGAAATAAGCCCTCATAGGAATGATAATTTTTCTAAAAATACAACTTAATGCAGATTTTTTTAATGATTACGGTTAAGACCATGATTCTTATCACAATTTCAGAGTTTTAGCCCGTTTGGTTCCATAGATCTCAAAAAAATGGCTTCTTAATTTCGAACCCACGTCTGAAATGAGTGCCCATAGGAATGATGATTTTTCTAAAAATACAAGTTAATGCAGATTTTTTGTCTTATTTCGGTAAAGACCATGATTCTTATCACTATTTCAAAATTAAAGCCCGTTTTTTACCATAAAGCCTGATCAAAATGGCTTTAAAAGTTCGAACCCAAGTCTGAAATAAGTGCTCATAGGAATGATGATTTTTCGAAAAATTACAACTTAATGCAGATTTTCTGACTAATTTCGATGAATATTATGATTCTTATCAATATTCCAGAGTTTTAGCCCGTTTGGTTACATAGATCTCCAAAAAATAGCTTCTAAAGTTCGAACCCAAGTCTGAAATTAGTGCCCATTGGAATGATGATTTTTCTAAAAACAAAATTTAATTCAGATTTTGCGACTGATTACGGTTAAGACCATGAGTCTTATCACAATTTCAGAGTTTTAGCCCGTTTGGTTCCATAGATCTCAAAAAAATGGCTTCTTAATTTCGAACCCAAGTCTGAAATGAGTGCCCATAGGAATGATGATTTTTCTAAAAATACAAGTTAATGCAGATTTTTTGTCTTATTTCGGTTAAGACCATGATTCTTATCACTATTTCAGAGTTTTAGCCCGTTTGGTAGGATAAATCTCAATAAATTGCTTCAATAGGTCGAACCCAGGTCTGAAATTAGTGCCCATAGTAATGAAGATTTTTCTTAAAACGAAATTTTATGCAGATTTTGCGACTGATTACGGTAAAGACCATGATTCTTAACAATATTCCATAGTTGAAGCCCGTTTGGGACCATAGATCTCGAAAAAATTGTTTCTTAAGTTCGAACCCAAGTCTGAAATAAGTGCTCATAGGAATGATGATTTTTCTAAAAATTCAAGTTAATCAAGATTTTTTGACTTATTTGGGTTAAGATTATGATTCTTATCAATATTCAGAGTTTTAGCCCGTTTGGTTTCATAGATCTCCAAAAAATAGCTTCTAAAGTTCGAACCCAAGTCTGAAATTAGTGCCCATAGGAATGATGATTTTTCTAAAAACAAAATTTAATTCAGATTTTGCGACTGATTACGGTTAAGACCATGAGTCTTAACAATTTTCCAGAGTTTAAGCAAATTTGGTTTCATAGATCTCGATTAAATCGCACCTAAAGTTCGAACCCAAGTCTGAAATAAGCCCTTATAGGAATGATAATTTTTCTAAAAATACAACTTAATGCAGATTTTTTTAATGATTACGGTTAAGACCATGATTCTTATCACAATTTCAGAGTTTAAGCTCGTTTGGTGCCATAGATCTCAAAAAGATGGCTTCTTAATTTCGAACCCAAGTCTGAAATGAGTGCCCATAGGAATGATGATTTTTCTAAAAATACAAGATAATGCAGGTTTTTTGACTTATTTCGGTTAAGACCATGAATCTTATCACTATTCAGAGTTTTAGCCCGTTTGGTTTCATAGATCACGAAAAAATAGCTTCTAACGTTCGAACCCAAGTCTGAAATTAGTGCCCATAGGAATGATGATTTATCTTTAAAAACAATTTAATGTAGATTTTGTGACTGATTACGATTAAGACCATAATTCTTATCATTATTCAAGAGTTTTAGCCCGTTTGGTTCCATAGAGCCTTAAAAAATGGCTTTTCAAGTTCGAACCCAAGCCTGAAATTAGTGCCCATAGGAATGATGATTTTTCCTAAAAACAAAATTTAATGCAGTTTTTGCGACTGATTACGGTTAAACCCATGATTCTTACCATTTTTCCAGAGTTGAAGCCCGTTTGGGACCATAGATCTCGAAAAAATTGTTTCTTAAGTTCGAACTCAAGTCTGAAAGAAGTGCTCATTGGAATGATGATTTTTCTAAAAACAAAATTTAATGCAGATTTTGCGACTGATAACGGTTAGGACCATGATTCTTAACAATATTCCAGAGTTTAAGCAAGTTTGGATTCATAGATCTCGAAAAAATAGCATCTTAAGTTCGAACCTAAGTCTGAAATAAGTGCCCATAGGAATGATGATTTATCTAAAAACAAAATTGAATGCAGATTTTGCGACTGATTACGGTTAAGACCATGAGTCTTAACAATTTTCCAGAGTTTTAGCAAGTTTGGTTTCATAGATCTCGATAAAATAGCTTCTAAAGTTCGAACCCACGTCTGAAATAAGCGCACATAAGAATGATGATTTTTCTAAAATTACAAATTAATGCAGATTATCTGACTAATTTCGGTGAAGACCATGATTTTTATCAATATTCCAGAGTTTTAGCCCGTTTGGTTTCATAGATCTCCAAAAAATAGCTTCTAAAGTTCGAACCCAAGTCTGAAATTAGTGCCCATAGGAATGATGATTTTTCTAAAAACAAAATTTAATTCAGATTTTCCGACTGATTACGGTTAAGACCATGATTCTTATCACTATTTCAGAGTTTTAGCCCGTTTGGTAGGATAAATCTCAATAAATTGCTTCAAAAGGTCGAACCCAGGTCTGAAATTAGTGCCCATAGTAATGAAGATTTTTCTTAAAACGAAATTTTATTCAGATTTTGCGACTGATTACGGTTAAGACCATGATTCTTAACAATATTCCATAGTTGAAGCCCGTTTGGGACCATAGATCTCGAAAAAATTGTTTCTTAAGTTCGAACCCAAGTCTGAAATAAGTGCTCATAGGAAGGATGATTTTTCTAAAAATTCAAGTTAATACAGATTTTTTGACTTATTTCGGTTAAGATTATGATTCTTATCAATATTCCAGAGTTTTAGCCCGTTTGGTTTTATAGATCTCCAAAAAATAGCTTCTAAAGTTCGAACCCAAGTCTGAAATAAGCCCTTATAGGAATGATAATTTTTCTAAAAATACAACTTAATGCAGATTTTTTAATGATTACGGTTAAGACCATGATTCTTATCACAATTTCAGAGTTTAAGCTCGTTTGGTTCCATAGATCTGAAAAAGATGGCTTCTTAATTTCGAACCCAAGTCTGAAATGAGTGCCCATAGGAATGATGATTTTTCTAAAAATACAAGTTAATGCAGGTTTTTTGACCTATTTCGGTTAAGACCATAAATCTTATCACTATTCAGAGTTTTAGCCCGTTTGGTTTCATAGATCTCGAAAAAATTGTTTCTTAAGTTCGAACTCAAGTCTGAAAGAAGTGCTCATTGGAATGATGATTTTTCTAAAAACAAAATTTAATGCAGATTTTGCGACTGATAACGGTTAGGACCATGATTCTTAACAATATTCCAGAGTTTAAGCAAGTTTGGATTCATAGATCTCGAAAAAATAGCATCTTAAGTTCGAACCTAAGTCTGAAATAAGTGCCCATAGGAATGATGATTTATCTAAAAACAAAATTGAATGCAGATTTTGCGACTGATTACGGTTAAGACCATGAGTCTTAACAATTTTCCAGAGTTTTAGCAAGTTTGGTTTCATAGATCTCGATAAAATAGCTTCTAAAGTTCGAACCCAAGTCTGAAATAAGCGCACATAAGAATGATTATTTTTCTAAAATTACAAATTAATGCAGATTATCTGACTAATTTCGGTGAAGACCATGATTCTTATCAATATTCCAGAGTTTTAGCCCGTTTGGTTTCATAGATCTCCAAAAAATAGCTTCTAAAGTTCGAACCCAAGTCTGAAATTAGTGCCCATAGGAATGATGATTTTTCTAAAAACAAAATTTAATTCAGATTTTGCGACTGATTACGGTTAAGATCATGAGTCTTAACAATTTTCCAGAGTTTAAGCAAGTTTGGTTTCATAGATCTCGATTAAATCGCACCTAAAGTTCGAACCCAAGTCTGAAATAAGCCCTCATAGGAATGATAATTTTTCTAAAAATACAACTTAATGCAGATTTTTTTAATGATTACGGTTAAGACCATGATTCTTATCACAATTTCAGAGTTTTAGCCCGTTTGGTTCCATAGATCTCAAAAAAATGGCTTCTTAATTTCGAACCCACGTCTGAAATGAGTGCCCATAGGAATGATGATTTTTCTAAAAATACAAGTTAATGCAGATTTTTTGTCTTATTTCGGTAAAGACCATGATTCTTATCACTATTTCAAAATTAAAGCCCGTTTTTTACCATAAAGCCTGATCAAAATGGCTTTAAAAGTTCGAACCCAAGTCTGAAATAAGTGCTCATAGGAATGATGATTTTTCGAAAAATTACAACTTAATGCAGATTTTCTGACTAATTTCGATGAATATTATGATTCTTATCAATATTCCAGAGTTTTAGCCCGTTTGGTTACATAGATCTCCAAAAAATAGCTTCTAAAGTTCGAACCCAAGTCTGAAATTAGTGCCCATTGGAATGATGATTTTTCTAAAAACAAAATTTAATTCAGATTTTGCGACTGATTACGGTTAAGACCATGAGTCTTATCACAATTTCAGAGTTTTAGCCCGTTTGGTTCCATAGATCTCAAAAAAATGGCTTCTTAATTTCGAACCCAAGTCTGAAATGAGTGCCCATAGGAATGATGATTTTTCTAAAAATACAAGTTAATGCAGATTTTTTGTCTTATTTCGGTTAAGACCATGATTCTTATCACTATTTCAGAGTTTTAGCCCGTTTGGTAGGATAAATCTCAATAAATTGCTTCAATAGGTCGAACCCAGGTCTGAAATTAGTGCCCATAGTAATGAAGATTTTTCTTAAAACGAAATTTTATGCAGATTTTGCGACTGATTACGGTAAAGACCATGATTCTTAACAATATTCCATAGTTGAAGCCCGTTTGGGACCATAGATCTCGAAAAAATTGTTTCTTAAGTTCGAACCCAAGTCTGAAATAAGTGCTCATAGGAATGATGATTTTTCTAAAAATTCAAGTTAATACAGATTTTTTGACTTATTTGGGTTAAGATTATGATTCTTATCAATATTCAGAGTTTTAGCCCGTTTGGTTTCATAGATCTCCAAAAAATAGCTTCTAAAGTTCGAACCCAAGTCTGAAATTAGTGCCCATAGGAATGATGATTTTTCTAAAAACAAAATTTAATTCAGATTTTGCGACTGATTACGGTTAAGACCATGAGTCTTAACAATTTTCCAGAGTTTAAGCAAATTTGGTTTCATAGATCTCGATTAAATCGCACCTAAAGTTCGAACCCAAGTCTGAAATAAGCCCTTATAGGAATGATAATTTTTCTAAAAATATAAATTAATGCAGATTTTTTTAATGATTACGGTTAAGACCATGATTCTTATCACAATTTCAGAGTTTAAGCTCGTTTGGTTCCATAGATCTCAAAAAGATGGCTTCTTAATTTCGAACCCAAGTCTGAAATGAGTGCCCATAGGAATAATGATTTTTCTAAAAATACAAGATAATGCAGGTTTCTTGACTTATTTCGGTTAAGACCATGAATCTTATCACTATTCAGAGTTTTAGCCCGTTTGGTTTTATAGATCACGAAAAAATAGCTTCTAACGTTCGAACCCAAGTCTGAAATTAGTGCCCATAGGAATGATGATTTATCTTTAAAAACAATTTAATGTAGATTTTGTGACTGATTACGATTAAGACCATAATTCTTATCATTATTCAAGAGTTTTAGCCCGTTTGGTTCCATAGAGCCTTAAAAAATGGCTTTTCAAGTTCGAACCCAAGCCTGAAATTAGTGCCCATAGGAATGTAGATTTTTCTAAAAACAAAATTTAATGCAGTTTTTGCGACTGATTACGGTTAAACCCATGATTCTTACCATTTTTCCAGAGTTGAAGCCCGTTTGGGACCATAGATCTCGAAAAAATTGTTTCTTAAGTTCGAACTCAAGTCTGAAAGAAGTGCTCATTGGAATGATGATTTTTCTAAAAACAAAATTTAATGCAGATTTTGCGACTGATAACGGTTAGGACCATGATTCTTAACAATATTCCAGAGTTTAAGCAAGTTTGGATTCATAGATCTCGAAAAAATAGCATCTTAAGTTCGAACCTAAGTCTGAAATAAGTGTCCATAGGAATGATGATTTATCTAAAAACAAAATTGAATTCAGATTTTGCGACTGATTACGGTTAAGACCATGAGTCTTAACAATTTTCCAGAGTTTTAGCAAGTTTGGTTTCATAGATCTCGATAAAATAGCTTCTAAAGTTCGAACCCAAGTCTGAAATAAGCGCACATAAGAATGATTATTTTTCTAAAATTACAAATTAATGCAGATTATCTGACTAATTTCGGTGAAGACCATGATTCTTATCAATATTCCAGAGTTTTAGCCCGTTTGGTTTCATAGATCTCCAAAAAATAGCTTCTAAAGTTCGAACCCAAGTCTGAAATTAGTGCCCATAGGAATGATGATTTTTCTAAAAACAAAATTTAATTCAGATTTTGCGACTGATTACGGTTAAGATCATGAGTCTTAACAATTTTCCAGAGTTTAAGCAAGTTTGGTTTCATAGATTTCGATTAAATCGCACCTAAAGTTCGAACCCAAGTCTGAAATAAGCCCTCATAGGAATGATAATTTTTCTAAAAATACAACTTAATGCAGATTTTTTTAATGATTACGGTTAAGACCATGATTCTTATCACAATTTCAGAGTTTTAGCCCGTTTGGTTCCATAGATCTCAAAAAAATGGCTTCTTAATTTCGAACCCACGTCTGAAATGAGTGCCCATAGGAATGATGATTTTTCTAAAAATACAAGTTAATGCAGATTTTTTGTCTTATTTCGGTAAAGACCATGATTCTTATCACTATTTCAAAATTAAAGCCCGTTTTTTACCATAAAGCCTGATCAAAATGGCTTTAAAAGTTCGAACCCAAGTCTGAAATTAGTGCCCATAGGAATGATGATTTTTCTAAAAACAAAATTTAATTCAGATTTTGCGACTGATTACGGTTAAGATCATGAGTCTTAACAATTTTCCAGAGTTTAAGCAAGTTTGGTTTCATAGATCTCGATTAAATCGCACCTAAAGTTCGAACCCAAGTCTGAAATAAGCCCTCATAGGAATGATAATTTTTCTAAAAATACAACTTAATGCAGATTTTTTTAATGATTACGGTTAAGACCATGATTCTTATCAATATTCCAGAGTTTTAGCCCGTTTGGTTACATAGATCTCCAAAAAATAGCTTCTAAAGTTCGAACCCAAGTCTGAAATTAGTGCCCATAGGAATTATGATTTTTCTAAAAACAAAATTTAATTCAGATTTTGCGACTGATTACGGTTAAGACCATGAGTCTTATCACAATTTCAGAGTTTTAGCCCGTTTGGTTCCATAGATCTCAAAAAAATGGCTTCTTAATTTCGAACCCAAGTCTGAAATGAGTTCCCATAGGAATGATGATTTTTCTAAAAATACAAGTTAATGCAGATTTTTTGTCTTATTTCGGTTAAGACCATGATTCTTATCACTATTTCAGAGTTTTAGCCCGTTTGGTAGGATAAATCTCAATAAATTGCTTCAATAGATCGAACCCAGGTCTGAAATTAGTGCCCATAGTAATGAAGATTTTTCTTAAAACGAAATTTTATGCAGATTTTGCGACTGATTACGGTAAAGACCATGATTCTTAACAATATTCCATAGTTGAAGCCCGTTTGGGACCATAGATCTCGAAAAAATTGTTTCTTAAGTTCGAACCCAAGTCTGAAATAAGTGCTCATAGGAATGATGATTTTTCTAAAAATTCAAGTTAATCAAGATTTTTTGACTTATTTGGGTTAAGATTATGATTCTTATCAATATTCAGAGTTTTAGCCCGTTTGGTTTCATAGATCTCCAAAAAATAGCTTCTAAAGTTCGAACCCAAGTCTGAAATTAGTGCCCATAGGAATGATGATTTTTCTAAAAACAAAATTTAATTCAGATTTTGCGACTGATTACGGTTAAGACCATGAGTCTTAACAATTTTCCAGAGTTTAAGCAAATTTGGTTTCATAGATCTCGATTAAATCGCACCTAAAGTTCGAACCCAAGTCTGAAATAAGCCCTTATAGGAATGATAATTTTTCTAAAAATACAACTTAATGCAGATTTTTTTAATGATTACGGTTAAGACCATGATTCTTATCACAATTTCAGAGTTTAAGCTCGTTTGGTGCCCTAGATCTCAAAAAGATGGCTTCTTAATTTCGAACCCAAGTCTGAAATGAGTGCCCATAGGAATGATGATTTTTCTAAAAATACAAGATAATGCAGGTTTTTTGACTTATTTCGGTTAAGACCATGAATCTTATCACTATTCAGAGTTTTAGCCCGTTTGGTTTCATAGATCACGAAAAAATAGCTTCTAACGTTCGAACCCAAGTCTGAAATTAGTGCCCATAGGAATGATGATTTATCTTTAAAAACAATTTAATGTAGATTTTGTGACTGATTACGATTAAGACCATAATTCTTATCATTATTCAAGAGTTTTAGCCCGTTTGGTTCCATAGAGCCTTAAAAAATGGCTTTTCAAGTTCGAACCCAAGCCTGAAATTAGTGCCCATAGGAATGATGATTTTTCCTAAAAACAAAATTTAATGCAGTTTTTGCGACTGATTACGGTTAAACCCATGATTCTTACCATTTTTCCAGAGTTGAAGCCCGTTTGGGACCATAGATCTCGAAAAAATTGTTTCTTAAGTTCGAACTCAAGTCTGAAAGAAGTGCTCATTGGAATGATGATTTTTCTAAAAACAAAATTTAATGCAGATTTTGCGACTGATAACGGTTAGGACCATGATTCTTAACAATATTCCAGAGTTTAAGCAAGTTTGGATTCATAGATCTCGAAAAAATAGCATCTTAAGTTCGAACCTAAGTCTGAAATAAGTGCCCATAGGAATGATGATTTATCTAAAAACAAAATTGAATGCAGATTTTGCGACTGATTACGGTTAAGACCATGAGTCTTAACAATTTTCCAGAGTTTTAGCAAGTTTGGTTTCATAGATCTCGATAAAATAGCTTCTAAAGTTCGAACCCACGTCTGAAATAAGCGCACATAAGAATGATGATTTTTCTAAAATTACAAATTAATGCAGATTATCTGACTAATTTCGGTGAAGACCATGATTTTTATCAATATTCCAGAGTTTTAGCCCGTTTGGTTTCATAGATCTCCAAAAAATAGCTTCTAAAGTTCGAACCCAAGTCTGAAATTAGTGCCCATAGGAATGATGATTTTTCTAAAAACAAAATTTAATTCAGATTTTCCGACTGATTACGGTTAAGACCATGATTCTTATCACTATTTCAGAGTTTTAGCCCGTTTGGTAGGATAAATCTCAATAAATTGCTTCAAAAGGTCGAACCCAGGTCTGAAATTAGTGCCCATAGTAATGAAGATTTTTCTTAAAACGAAATTTTATTCAGATTTTGCGACTGATTACGGTTAAGACCATGATTCTTAACAATATTCCATAGTTGAAGCCCGTTTGGGACCATAGATCTCGAAAAAATTGTTTCTTAAGTTCGAACCCAAGTCTGAAATAAGTGCTCATAGGAAGGATGATTTTTCTAAAAATTCAAGTTAATACAGATTTTTTGACTTATTTCGGTTAAGATTATGATTCTTATCAATATTCCAGAGTTTTAGCCCGTTTGGTTTTATAGATCTCCAAAAAATAGCTTCTAAAGTTCGAACCCAAGTCTGAAATAAGCCCTTATAGGAATGATAATTTTTCTAAAAATACAACTTAATGCAGATTTTTTAATGATTACGGTTAAGACCATGATTCTTATCACAATTTCAGAGTTTAAGCTCGTTTGGTTCCATAGATCTGAAAAAGATGGCTTCTTAATTTCGAACCCAAGTCTGAAATGAGTGCCCATAGGAATGATGATTTTTCTAAAAATACAAGTTAATGCAGGTTTTTTGACCTATTTCGGTTAAGACCATAAATCTTATCACTATTCAGAGTTTTAGCCCGTTTGGTTTCATAGATCTCGAAAAAATTGTTTCTTAAGTTCGAACTCAAGTCTGAAAGAAGTGCTCATTGGAATGATGATTTTTCTAAAAACAAAATTTAATGCAGATTTTGCGACTGATAACGGTTAGGACCATGATTCTTAACAATATTCCAGAGTTTAAGCAAGTTTGGATTCATAGATCTCGAAAAAATAGCATCTTAAGTTCGAACCTAAGTCTGAAATAAGTGCCCATAGGAATGATGATTTATCTAAAAACAAAATTGAATGCAGATTTTGCGACTGATTACGGTTAAGACCATGAGTCTTAACAATTTTCCAGAGTTTTAGCAAGTTTGGTTTCATAGATCTCGATAAAATAGCTTCTAAAGTTCGAACCCAAGTCTGAAATAAGCGCACATAAGAATGATTATTTTTCTAAAATTACAAATTAATGCAGATTATCTGACTAATTTCGGTGAAGACCATGATTCTTATCAATATTCCAGAGTTTTAGCCCGTTTGGTTTCATAGATCTCCAAAAAATAGCTTCTAAAGTTCGAACCCAAGTCTGAAATTAGTGCCCATAGGAATGATGATTTTTCTAAAAACAAAATTTAATTCAGATTTTGCGACTGATTACGGTTAAGATCATGAGTCTTAACAATTTTCCAGAGTTTAAGCAAGTTTGGTTTCATAGATCTCGATTAAATCGCACCTAAAGTTCGAACCCAAGTCTGAAATAAGCCCTCATAGGAATGATAATTTTTCTAAAAATACAACTTAATGCAGATTTTTTTAATGATTACGGTTAAGACCATGATTCTTATCACAATTTCAGAGTTTTAGCCCGTTTGGTTCCATAGATCTCAAAAAAATGGCTTCTTAATTTCGAACCCACGTCTGAAATGAGTGCCCATAGGAATGATGATTTTTCTAAAAATACAAGTTAATGCAGATTTTTTGTCTTATTTCGGTAAAGACCATGATTCTTATCACTATTTCAAAATTAAAGCCCGTTTTTTACCATAAAGCCTGATCAAAATGGCTTTAAAAGTTCGAACCCAAGTCTGAAATAAGTGCTCATAGGAATGATGATTTTTCGAAAAATTACAACTTAATGCAGATTTTCTGACTAATTTCGATGAATATTATGATTCTTATCAATATTCCAGAGTTTTAGCCCGTTTGGTTACATAGATCTCCAAAAAATAGCTTCTAAAGTTCGAACCCAAGTCTGAAATTAGTGCCCATTGGAATGATGATTTTTCTAAAAACAAAATTTAATTCAGATTTTGCGACTGATTACGGTTAAGACCATGAGTCTTATCACAATTTCAGAGTTTTAGCCCGTTTGGTTCCATAGATCTCAAAAAAATGGCTTCTTAATTTCGAACCCAAGTCTGAAATGAGTGCCCATAGGAATGATGATTTTTCTAAAAATACAAGTTAATGCAGATTTTTTGTCTTATTTCGGTTAAGACCATGATTCTTATCACTATTTCAGAGTTTTAGCCCGTTTGGTAGGATAAATCTCAATAAATTGCTTCAATAGGTCGAACCCAGGTCTGAAATTAGTGCCCATAGTAATGAAGATTTTTCTTAAAACGAAATTTTATGCAGATTTTGCGACTGATTACGGTAAAGACCATGATTCTTAACAATATTCCATAGTTGAAGCCCGTTTGGGACCATAGATCTCGAAAAAATTGTTTCTTAAGTTCGAACCCAAGTCTGAAATAAGTGCTCATAGGAATGATGATTTTTCTAAAAATTCAAGTTAATACAGATTTTTTGACTTATTTGGGTTAAGATTATGATTCTTATCAATATTCAGAGTTTTAGCCCGTTTGGTTTCATAGATCTCCAAAAAATAGCTTCTAAAGTTCGAACCCAAGTCTGAAATTAGTGCCCATAGGAATGATGATTTTTCTAAAAACAAAATTTAATTCAGATTTTGCGACTGATTACGGTTAAGACCATGAGTCTTAACAATTTTCCAGAGTTTAAGCAAATTTGGTTTCATAGATCTTGATTAAATCGCACCTAAAGTTCGAACCCAAGTCTGAAATAAGCCCTTATAGGAATGATAATTTTTCTAAAAATACAACTTAATGCAGATTTTTTTAAAGATTACGGTTAAGACCATGATTCTTATCACAATTTCAGAGTTTAAGCTCGTTTGGTTCCATAGATCTCAAAAAGATGGCTTCTTAATTTCGAACCCAAGTCTGAAATGAGTGCCCATAGGAATGATGATTTTTCTAAAAATACAAGATAATGCAGGTTTTTTGACTTATTTCGGTTAAGACCATGAATCTTATCACTATTCAGAGTTTTAGCCCGTTTTGTTTCATAGATCACGAAAAAATAGCTTCTAACGTTCGAACCCAAGTCTGAAATTAGTGCCCAAAGGAATGATGATTTATCTTTAAAAACAATTTAATGTAGATTTTGTGACTGATTACGATTAATAATAATAATAATAATAATAATAATAATGTTTATTTCAGCTGGACAGAGCGGTGTGTGCAATGCTCTGCCTGCCATAAAAGTTTACATTTAAGTTAATACATACAAATAAAATGAATAAAGAAATAAATAAAAATAAAAATAATAAATAAAAAATCAATACATTGATGTGCACATTAGGTCTTTATGGTGGCTTCAGTGAAATTCTCCATCTCCGGTGTAGAGGCGCTCCCTGCCACTGGGCAACGGCCTGGACAAGAGTGTTGTCCGATCTCTGGCAGCGCTGACTCGTCCCGGCTATTCTGTGGCGCATCAAAGCAGCGAACCCTTGCACCCTTCCTTCGGTGAACATCTGTGAGGCGCTGCATCGCCAGGGGAGGCCAAATAGGGCTCTGTATGCGTGGTTGTACTGTACTCGGAGTGTGTTCATGACGCCTTGTGTGTATGTCGTCCATAGCTCGCTAGTGTAGAAGCTCATACAATATGTTTGGAAAAGTTGCTTCTTCACCGGAGGACTGCATTTGTTGAATCTCCTGGCAAGCATGTTAGCTCGCACACTCAGTACTCTTCTTTGACGTTCTATGTCTTTTTTATCATTTAGGTCATCGGTGATGACATGCCCCAAATATTTGATTTCGCTGCAAATTGTCAGGTTGGCCCCGTCGAGACGTATGGGTGGAATGACAGTGGGACCAGTATTTGCTTTAAATATCAGCAGGGATGACTTTTTAGCATTGTACATCAGCCCGTGACTATCAACGTAAGCTTCGCATATTGCCAGAAGTTTTCTCATCGCTCTTATCGATGGAGCTAGTATGACCATGTCGTCTGCATAGCTAATATTGTTCATACATACCCCGGCAATATGACATCCGATTCTTGTTGTGTTCAGTGTTTTACTAAGTTCATCCATATATACGTTGAAAAGCACTGGGGACATTGAGCCTCCTTGTCTAACGCCGCACTTTAATTTGGCTGCTTCTGATAGGCTTTCATTCCATCTGACAAAGTTTTCCTGTTGGTTGTACCATGTTCTCAATATATTGACTATTTGTGGTGGAACTTGTCGTTCGGTCAGTTTTTTCCACAACTCATTATGACAAACCCTGTCAAAGGCTTTGCTTAAGTCTAGGAAGCATGCAAATACCGTTGTTTTTCTGGCTTTATAGTATTCAATTGTTTGTTTCATGCTATATATGGCCGTATCAGTAGAGCATCCAGCTTTGAAGCCCATTTGAGAGTCCTCTGTATTGAGCTTGTCTTCCGTTAAATTTAAGATGACCTTTTCGAAGATTCTTGCAATTATTGTGGCAAGAGATATGGGTCTGTAATTAACAGATGATGTCAAGTTCAACTGGCGGCTTTTTGGGATCGGTATTATTATTGTTTTGGACAGCTCTTTCGGAATGTGTCCGAGGCCGATCATGGCAGTGAAGAGAGAGGCAAGCAGTATTGTTAAATACTCCCCCGCATGCTTTACATGTTCTATCACTAGTCCATCGTGACCTGCAGATTTACCTCCTGCCATGTTGCTTATTGCTCGCTGGATCATCTCAGGTAATATGACGATGGACGGCTGTTGTTCTGGTTGATGCATTGTTGTCTCAATCTCTTTAACCATTATTTGCGGTTGATCTGGTGCGGAGCAGAATGTATTTCTGAAAACTTCAGCAATATCTTTATTTACAGATTTTCCATCAATCTGGCTCGGTGCGGTGTATTTCGCTTTCAATACGGCATTGGTTTTATTCCAGAAAGATGAAAAATTCTTGCATTCAAAGCTGTTCGCTATTTTGTCCATTTTGTTCTGCTCAAAGCTTCTTTGACAATTCTTATATTTTTTCTTAAAAAGCAATCTGGTTTCTTTTCTAGCTTCCATGATGGGACCTTCAGTAGGTCGTCCATTCTGCAGCCAATTTATATGTGCATTTCTAGACGCTTCATAATATAAGGCAACCTGATCATTCCAACCCGCTGTAGCCTTCCATTTTCTCCCATTTTTTGGCCTTCTCCCTATGTTAAACGCAGATATAGCTGAGTTACTCAATGCTTGTACAATGTTTTTGTATAGGTCGTCGATTTGGGCTACATTCATCGTGGTGCTGTCATAAGTTTCTGTGTTGGTTCCATAAATTATCTGAAGTTGACCTATTGCAAATTGGGCATACTTGGAGTAGGACTGCACTTCTACATGACTTTTGGGCCGCCATCGACACGGATCCTCTACTTTTGTGTGACTTGCGGTATATGTGGGTAACCCATTAGTTCTTAGAGTGGTGTGCATTGGTCTATGATCAGACCAGTCGGACTTGTAGTCAATATACATATTTTCTATTGTATTGAGTACTGCCTGAGTCACTAGACAGTGGTCGAGCCACTTCGTGGTATTATGTGCATCGCTTACGTATGTGTAGGAGTCGAGCGGGAGTATGTCAACATCCGCAATTTGTAGGTTATATTCGGAGCAGAATGATTTAAGCTCACGTCCAAATGGCGAATTCATGTCGGCATTAAAGTCTCCCAGAATAATACAATTAGGGTTGTCTCTTTCCTCAATTATCGTGTGCATTTTTGATAGACAGGATAAATATTCCGGTAAATTATCAGTGTTGTCCACTGGCATGTATACACTCATGACAAGTAATGTTCCAGTGTTGAGTGTGATATCAATCGCTATTATCCTGGGAGTTTCACAGTCGATTGTCACTGCCTTGAATGATTTCCTCCATAGTATAGCTAGTCCGCCATATGGTCGTCCTCGTAGTGGGCCATTAGAGACGTCTACCGCTGAGGTACCATAGCTCATGAATTCAGGGTGAATTTCGCTAAGAAAATCTAAATCAGTTGGTATAAGCCATGTCTCTTGTAATAGAATGATATCGTTTGTAATACACAGATCAGAAATAAATTTTTCTACTCTTTTTACAGATCGGCAATTGATCGAAGTGATGTTTAACTTATTCATTTTGTTTTGTTCCTTTCGTGGTTCGCTCGATAGCTTCTCTGTATCTTCTGAATACGATGCCTTGGGGCCAGAAATCGTGATTCATCACAGTTTTAATGTCGCTTTGCTGGATCATGATTTTAAATGTCCTGAATGGAGTTTCTTTGAAAGGTTTTAGGATTTCAACATTAATTACTTTTAAACCTTTATTTTCGCAAAATAATTTTACATCTTCTGTGTTTGTTTCAAGTGCAAAACGAGATACATATAACCCTATTGAAAGGTTTGCTATTTTTAAATTTCCTTCATTACTTCCTGTTCCACGATTATTTAAGAATCGCTTCTTGCGATGTTTATTCATAACAACCGTAAAACCATTGTTTACGTTTGACGCGTTTGATAGTGAACTGCTTCGGGCTGCTTCGGTTTTTTCCGGCTCTCTTCGGGCTTTCTCACTAACACTAGCATAAGTACGAGCATTTCGTTTAGATTTGCCGTCGTGAGCGGCTGTAGGCTGCGGCCATATTTGCGTATTCTCGTGATTTGCATTGTTTTCGTTTGAAATGTCAAGAGAGTTTATAGAAGGACTCACAATTTTTGGTTGTGCATTAGAATTTGAGCGTTCATGTGTGATATGGCTGACGGTTTCTTTGATTTGACTAAGTTCCTGCTTCAAAGCATTCATATCTAATATTGTTGCCTTTGCGGCAATTTCGGTTTTCAGTAATATTAAATCTTTAAGAAGTCTTGTAACGTCGACGTGGTCAAAAGTAACTGGTGGTAACTTGTTGAGATCACGGGCGACAAACGTAGGAAGTTGGTCTGGATCGGTTTCCTTCATGATCTTTATGATATCTTGCAATGTTTTCGTTATTTTGCAATCGCCTTTTCTCGTGATACGACGGCCAGGGACGGATTCTAACAGGAGGCATTTAGCACTTTCAATTTCTTCCTCTTGGAAGCTTGTGGAACATATTTGTACAATGCTCACTTCATCAAGAACATCCACTTTATTTTGTACGAATGTTAATAATTCGTTAATAATAACTCGACAGGCGCAATTTGTTGACATTTTAATTGAGCGGTTATAAACGCGAGACCATAATTCTTATCATTATTCAAGAGTTTTAGCCCGTTTGGTTCCATAGAGCCTTAAAAAATGGCTTTTCAAGTTCGAACCCAAGCCTGAAATTAGTGCCCATAGGAATGATGATTTATCTAAAAACAAAATTTAATGCAGTTTTTGCGACTGATTACGGTTAAACCCATGATTCTTACCATTTTTCCAGAGTTGAAGCCCGTTTGGGACCATAGATCTCGAAAAAATTGTTTCTTAAGTTCGAACTCAAGTCTGAAAGAAGTGCTCATTGGAATGATGATTTTTCTAAAAACAAAATTTAATGCAGATTTTGCGACTGATAACGGTTAGGACCATGATTCTTAACAATATTCCAGAGTTTAAGCAAGTTTGGATTCATAGATCTCGAAAAAATAGCATCTTAAGTTCGAACCTAAGTCTGAAATAAGTGCCCATAGGAATGATGATTTATCTAAAAACAAAATTGAATGCAGATTTTGCGACTGATTACGGTTAAGACCATGAGTCTTAACAATTTTCCAGAGTTTTAGCAAGTTTGGTTTCATAGATCTCGATAAAATAGCTTCTAAAGTTCGAACCCAAGTCTGAAATAAGCGCACATAAGAATGATGATTTTTCTAAAATTACAAATTAATGCAGATTATCTGACTAATTTCGGTGAAGACCATGATTTTTATCAATATTCCAGAGTTTTAGCCCGTTTGGTTTCATAGATCTCCAAAAAATAGCTTCTAAAGTTCGAACCCAAGTCTGAAATTAGTGCCCATAGGAATGATGATTTTTCTAAAAACAAAATTTAATTCAGATTTTGCGACTGATTACGGTTAAGACCATGATTCTTATCACTATTTCAGAGTTTTAGCCCGTTTGGTAGGATAAATCTCAATAAATTGCTTCAAAAGGTCGAACCCAGGTCTGAAATTAGTGCCCATAGTAATGAAGATTTTTCTTAAAACGAAATTTTATTCAGATTTTGCGACGATTACGGTTAAGACCATGATTCTTAACAATATTCCATAGTTGAAGCCCGTTTGGGACCATAGATCTCGAAAAAATTGTTTCTTAAGTTCGAACCCAAGTCTGAAATAAGTGCTCATAGGAAGGATGATTTTTCTAAAAATTCAAGTTAATACAGATTTTTTGACTTATTTCGGTTAAGATTATGATTCTTATCAATATTCCAGAGTTTTAGCCCGTTTGGTTTCATAGATCTCCAAAAAATAGCTTCTAAAGTTCGAACCCAAGTCTGAAATAAGCCCTTATAGGAATGATAATTTTTCTAAAAATACAACTTAATGCAGATTTTTTAATGATTACGGTTAAGACCATGATTCTTATCACAATTTCAGAGTTTAAGCTCGTTTGGTTCCATAGATCTGAAAAAGATGGCTTCTTAATTTCGAACCCAAGTCTGAAATGAGTGCCCATAGGAATGATGATTTTTCTAAAAATACAAGTTAATGCAGGTTTTTTGACCTATTTCGGTTAAGACCATAAATCTTATCACTATTCAGAGTTTTAGCCCGTTTGGTTTCATAGATCACGAAAAAATAGCTTCTAACGTTCGAACCCAAGTCGGAAATTAGTGCCCATAGGAATGATGATTTTTCTAAAAACAAAATTTAATGCAGATTTTGCGACTGATTACGGTTAAACCCATGATTCTTACCATTTTTCCAGAGTTGAGATCCCGTTTGGGACCATAGATCTCGAAAAAATTGTTTCTTAAGTTCGAACTCAAGTCTGAAAGAAGTGCTCATAGGAATGGTGATTTTTGTAAAAACAAAATTTAATGCAGATTTTGCGACTGATAACGGTTAAGACCATGATTCTTAACAATATTCCAGAGTTGAAGCAAGTTGGGTTTCATAGATCTCGAAAAAATAGCATCTTAAGTTCGAACCTAAGTCTGAAATAAGTGCCCATAGGAATGATGATTTATCTAAAAACAAAATTGAATGCAGATTTTGCGACTGATTACGGTTAAGACCATGAGTCTTAACAATTTTCCAGAGTTTTAGCAAGTTTGTATTGTACATTCTTATCACTATTTCAAAGTAAAAGCCTGTTTTGTTCCATACAGCCAGATCAAAATGGTTTTAAAAGTTCGAACCCAAGTCTGAAATAAGTGCTCATAGGAACGATGATTTTTCTAAAAATACAACTTAAAGCAGATTTTTTGACTAATTTCGGTGAAGACCATGATTCTTATCAACATTCCAGAGATTTAGCCCGTTTGGTTCCATTGATCTCAAAAAAATGGCTTCTAAATTTCGAACCCAAGTCTGAAATGAGTGCCCATAGGAATGATGATTTTTCTAAAAATACAAGTAAATGCAGGTTTTTTGACTTATTTCGGTGTAGACGATGATTCTTATCACTATTCAGAGTTTAAGCCCGTTTGGTTTCATAGATCTCCAAAAAATAGCTTCTAACGTTCGAACCCAAGTCTGAAATTAGTGCCCATAGGAATGATGATTTTTCTTTAAAAACAATTTAATGTTGATTTTGTGACTGATTACGATTAAGACCATGATTCTTACGATTTTAACATAGTTTAAGCCCATTCGGTAGGATAGATCTCAAAAAAATGGCTTCAAAAGTTCGAACCCAAGTCTGAAATGAGTGCCCATAGGAATGATGATTTTTCTAAAAATACAAGTTAATGCAGATTTTTGGACTAATTTCGGTTAAGACCATGATTCTTATCACTATTTCAAAGTTTTAGCCCGTTTTGTACCATACAGCCTGAAAAAAATTGCTTTTCATGTTCGAACCCAAGTCTGAAATAAGTGCCCATAGTAATGAAGATTTTTCTTAAAACAAAATTTTTCTGCAGATTTTGGACTGATTACGGTTAAGACCATGATTCTTAACAATATTCCTGAGTTTTAGCCCGTTTGGTTCCTTAGATCTCCAAAAAATGGCTTCAAAAGTTCGAACCCAAGTCTGAAATTAGTGTCCATAGGAATGATGATTTTTCTAAAAATACAAGTAAATGCAGGTTTTTTTACTTATTTCGGTGTAGACCATGATTCTTATCACTATTCAGAGTTTAAGCCCGTTTGGTTTCATAGATCTCCAAAAAATAGCTTCTAACGTTCGAACCCAAGTCTGAAATGAGTGCCCATAGGAATGATGATTTTTCTAAAAATACAAGTTAATGCAGATTTTTGGACTAATTTCGGTTAAGACCATGATTCTTATCACTATTTCAAAGTTTTAGCCCGATTTGTACCATACAGCCTGAAAAAAATTGCTTTTCATGTTCGAACCCAAGTCTGAAATAAGTGCCCATAGTAATGAAGATTTTTCTTAAAACAAAATTTTTATGCAGATTTTGGACTGATTACGGTTAAGACCATGATTCTTAACAATATTCCAGAGTTTTAGCCTGTTTGGTTCCATAGATCTCCAAAAAATGGCTTCAAAAGTTCGAACCCAGGTCTGAAATTAGTGTCCATAGGAATGATGATTTTTCTAAAAATACAACTAAATGCAGATTTTTTGACTGATTTCGGTTGAAAGCATGATTATCATCACTCTTCCAGAGTTAAAGCCCGTATGGTACCATAGATCCTGAAAAAATGGCGTTTCAAGTTCGAACCCAAGTCTGAAATTAGTGCCCATGGGAATGATGATTTATCTAAAAACAAAATTTAATTCAGATTTTGCGACTGATTACGGTTAAAACAATGAATCTTACCATTTTTCCATAGTTGAAGCCCGTTTGGGACCATAGATCTCGAAAAAATGGTTTCTTAAGTTCGAACCCAAGTCTGAAATAAGTTTTCATAGGAATGATGATTTTTCTAAAAATACAACTTAATGCAGATTTTTTGACTAACTTCGGTTAAGACCATAATTTTTATCAATATTCCAGAGATTTAGCCCGTTTGGTTCCATTGATCTCAAAAAAATGGCTTCTAAATTTCGAACCCAAGTCTGAAATGAGTGCCCATAGGAATGATGATTTTTCTAAAAATACAAGTAAATGCAGGTTTTTTGACTTATTTCGGTTAAGACCATGATTCTTATCACTATTCAGAGATTTAGCCCGTTTGGTTTCATAGATCACCAAAAAATAGCTTCTAACCTTCGAACCCAAGTCTGAAATTAGTGCCCATAGGAATGATGATTTTTCTTTAAAAACAATTTAATGTAGATTTTGTGACTGATTACAATTAAGACCATGATTCTTACCATTTTTACATAGTTTAAGCCCATTCGGTAGGATAGATCTCAAAAAAATGGCTTCAAAAGTTCGAACCCAAGTCTGAAATAAGTGCTCATAGGAATGATGATTTTTCTAAAAATACAAGTTAATGCAGAGTTTTTGACGTATTTCGGTTAAACCATGATTCTTATCACTTTTTCAGAGTTTGAGCCCGTTTGGTAGGATAAACCTCAAAAAAATGGCTTCAAATGTTCGAACCCAGGTCTGAAATTAGTTTCCATAGGAATGATGATTTTTCTTAAAATACAACTAAATGCAGATTTTTTGACTGATTTCGGTTGAAACCATGATTATCATCACTCTTCCAGAGTTAAACCCCGTATGGTACCATAGATCCTAAAAAAATCCATAGGAATGATGATTTTTCTAAAAATACAACATAATGAAGATTTTTTTTCTTATTTCGGTTGAAACCATGATTATCATCACTCTTCCAGAGTTAAAGCCCGTATGGTATCATAGATCCTGAAAAAATGGCGTTTCAAGTTCGAACCCAAGTCTGAAATAAGCGCACATAAGAATGATGATTTTTTTTAAAATACAACTTAATGCAGATTTTTTGACTGATTTTTGAATGAAAAAATTGTTAAGAATCATGGTTTTAACCGTAATCAGTCGCCAAATCTGAATTAAATTTTTTTTTAGAAAAATCATCATTCCCATGGGCACTAATTTCAGACATGGGTTCGAACTTGAAACGCCATTTTTTCAGGATCTATGATACCATACGGGCTTTAACTCTGGAAGAGTGATGATAATCATGGTTTCAACCGAAATAAGTAAAAAAATCTTCATTATGTTGTATTTTTAGAAAAATCATCATTCCTATGGACACTAATTTCAGAATTGGGTTCGAACTTATGAAGCCATTTTTTTGAGATCTATCCTACCAAACGGGCTTAAACTATGGAAAAATGGTAAGAATCATAGTCTTAATCGTAATCAGTCACTAAATCTGCATTAAATTGTGTTTTAAGAAAAATCATCATTTCTATGTGCACTAATTTCAGACTTGGGTTCGAACTTTAGAAGCTATTTAGCAAGTCCATAGGAATGATGATTTTTCTAAAAATACAACTTAATGCAGATTTTTTGACTAATTTCGGTTAAGACCATGATTCTTATCAATATTCCAGAGTTTTAGCCCGTTTTGTTCCGTAGATCTCAAAAAAATGGCTTCTTAATTTCGAACCCAAGTCCGAAATTAGTGCCCATAGGAATGATGATTTTTCTAAAAATACAAATTAATGCAGATTTTTTGACTTATTTGGGTTAAGACCATGATTCTTATCAATATTCCAGAGTTTTAGCCGGTTTTGTTCCGTAGATCTCAAAAAAATGGCTTCTTAATTTCGAACCCAAGTCTGAAATGAGTGCCCATAGGAATGATGATTTTTCTAAAAATACAAGTTAATGCAGATTTTTTTACTTTTTTGGGTTGAGACCATGATTCTTATCACTATTTCAGAGATTTATCCCGTTTTGTACCATTCAGCCTGAAAAAACTGGCTTTTCAAGTTCGAACCCAAGTCTGAAATGAGTGCCCATAGTAATGAAGATTTTTCTTAAAACAAAATTTTATGCAGATTTTGCCACTGATTACGGTTAACACCATGATTCTTAACAATATTCTAGAGTTTTAGCCCGTTTGGTTTCATATATCTCCAAAAAATAGCTTCTAAAGTTCGAACCCAAGTCTGAAATTAGTGCACATAGAAATGATGATTTTTCTAAAAATACAACAAAATGCAGATTTATTGACTAACTTCGGTTAAGACCATGATTCTTATCACTATTTCAGAGTTTAAGCCCGTTTCGTCCCATACAGCCTGATAAAGATGGCTTTAAAAGTTCGAACCCAAGTCTGAAATGAGTGCCCATAGGAATGATGATTTTTCTAAAAATATAAGTTAATGCAGAATTTTTGACTTATTTCGGTTTAGACCACGATTCTTATCACTATTTCAGAGTTTAAGCCCGTTTGGATTCATAGATCTCGAAAAAATAGCTTCTAAAGTTCGAACCCAAGTCTGAAATTAGTGCCCATAGGAATGCTGATTTTTCTAAAAACAAAATTTAATGCAGATTTTGCGACTGATTACGGTTAAAACCATGATTCTTACCTTTTTTCCATAGTTGAAGCCCGTTTGGGTCCATAGATCTCAAAAAAATGGCTTCTTAAGTTTGAACCCAAGTCTGAAATGACTGCCCATAGGAATGATGATTTTTCTAAAAATACAAGTTAATGCTGATTTTTTGACTTATTTGGGTTAAGACCATGATTCTTATCACTATTTCAGAAAATTTAGCCCGTTTTGTACCATACAGCCTGAAAAAAATGGCTTTTCAATTTTAAACCCAAGTCTGAAATAAGTGCCCATAGTAATGAAGATTTTTCTTAAAACAAAATTTTATGCAGATTTTGCGACTGATTACGGATAACACCATGATTCTTAACAATATTCCAGAGTTTTAGCCCGTTTGGTTTCATATATCTCCAAAAAATAGCTTCTAAAGTTCGAACCCAAGTCTGAAATTAGTGCACATAGAAATGATGATTTTTCTTAAAACACAATTAAATGCAGATTTTGTGACTGATTACGATTAACACTATGATTCTTAACATTTTTCCATAGTTTTAGCCCGTTTGATAGGATAGATCTCAATAAAATGGCTTAAAAACTTTTAGAGTTTCAGAGTTTTAGCCCGTTTGGTAGGATAAATCTCAATAAAATGCTTCAAAAGGTCGAACCCAGGTCTGAAATTAGTGCCCATAGTAATGAAGATTTTTCTTAAAACGAAATTTCATTCAGATTTTGCGACTGATTACGGTTAAGACCATGATTCTTAACAATATTCCATAGTTGAAGCCCGTTTGGGACCATAGATCTCGAAAAAATTGTTTCTTAAGTTCGAACCCAAGTCTGAAATAAGTGCCCATAGTAATGAAGATTTTTCTTAAAACAAAATTTTATGCAGATTTTGCGACTGATTACGGATAACACCATGATTCTTAACAATATTCCAGAGTTTTAGCCCGTTTGATAGGATAGATCTCAAAAAAATGGCTTAAAAACTTTTAGAGTTTCAGAGTTTTAGTCCGTTTGGTAGGATAAATCTCAATAAATTGCTTCAAAAGGTCGAACCCAGGTCTGAAATTAGTGCCCATAGTAATGAAGATTTTTCTTAAAACGAAATTTCATTCAGATTTTGCGACTGATTACGGTTAAGACCATGATTCTTAACAATATTCCATAGTTGAAGCCCGTTTGGGACCATAGATCTCGAAAAAATTGTTTCTTACGTTCGAACCCAAGTCTGAAATTAGTGTCCATAGGAATGATGATTTTTCTAAAAATACAACAAAATGCAGATTTTTTGACTGATTTCGGTTGAAACCATGATTATCATCACTCTTCCAGAGTTAAAGCCCGTATGGTACCATAAATCCCGAAAAAATGGCGTTTCAAGTTCGAACCCATGTCTGATATTAGTGTCCATGGGAATGATGATTTTTCTAAAAACAAAATTTAATTCAGATTTTGCGACTGATTACGGTTAAAACCATGATTCTTACCATTTTTTACATAGTTAAAGGCCGTTTGGGTCCATAGATCTCGAAAAAATGGCTTCTTAAGTTCGAACCCAAGTCTGAAATGAGTGCCCATAGGAATGATGATTTTTCTAAAAATACACGTTAATGCAGATTTTTTTACTTATTTCGGTTAATACCATGATTCTTAACAATATTCCAGAGTTTATGCCCGTTTGGTTTCATAGATCTCCAAAAAATAGCTTCTAAAGTTCGAACCCAAGTCTGAAATTAGTGCACATAGAAATGATGATTTTTCTTAAAACACAATTTTATGCAGATTTTGTGACTGATTACGATTAAGACCATGATTCTTAACATTTTTCCATAGTTTTAGCCCGTTTGGTAGGATCGATCTCAAAAAAATGGCTTCAAAAGTTCGAACCCAAGTCTGAAATTTATGCTCATAGGAATGATGATTTTAAAATTTTTTGATTTTTGATTTGAAAATACAACTAAATGCAGATTTTGTTACTGATTACGGTTAGGACCATGATTCTTATAACTTTTCAAGACTTTTGCCCGTTTGGAACCATAGAGCCTGAAAAAATGGTTTTTCAAGTTCAAACCCAAGTCTGAAATTAGTGCTCATAGGAATGATGATTTTTCTAAAATCACAAATAATTGCAGATTTTGTGACTAATTTCTGTTAAAACCATAATTCTTATCATTATTCCAGAGTTTTAGCCCGTTTGGTTCCATAGAGCCTTAAAAAATGACTTTTCAAGTTCGAACCCAAGTCTGAAATTAGTGCTCATAGGAATGATGATTTTTCTAAAATCACAAATAATTGCATATTTTGTGACTAATTTCTGTTAAAACCATAATTCTTATCATTATTCCAGAGTTTTAGCCCGTTTTGTTCCATAGAGCCTTAAAAAATGACTTTTCAAGTTCGAACCCAAGTCTGAAATTAGTGCTCAAAGGAATGATGATTTTTCTAAAATCACAAATAATTGCAGATTTTGTGACTAATTTCTGTTAAAACCATAATTCTTATCATTATTCCAGAGTTTTAGCCCGTTTGGTTCCATAAAGCCTTAAAAAATGACTTTTCAAGTTCGAACCCAAGTCTGAAATTAGTGCACATAGGAATGATGATTTTTCTAAAAACAAAATTTAATGCAGATTTTGCGACTGATTACGGTTAAACTCATGATTCGTACCATTTTTCCATAGTTGAAACCCGTTTGGGACCATAGATCTCGAAAAAATGGTTTCTTAAGTTCGATCCCAAGTCTGAAAGAAGTGCTCATAGGAATGATGATTTTTCTAAAAATACAACTTAATGAAGATTTTTTGACTAATTTCGGTTAAGACCATGATTCTTATCATTATTTCAAAGTTAAAGCCCGTTTTGTACCATACAGCCTGATCAAAATGGCTTTAAAAGTTCGAACCCAAGTCTGAAATTAGTGTCCATAGGAATGATGATTTTTCTAAAAATACAACTAAATGCAGATTTTTTGACTTATTTGGGTTAAGACCATGATTCTTATCACTATTTTAGACTTTCACTATCACTATTTTAGCCCGTTTTGTACCATACAGCCTGAAAAAAATGGCTTTTCAAGTTCGAACCCAAGTCTGAAATAAGTGCCCATAGTAATGAAGATTATTCTTAAGACAAAATTTTATGCAGATTTTGCTACTGATTACGGTTAAGACCATGATTCTTAACAATATTCTAGAATTTTATCCCATTTGGTTTCATAGATCTCCAAAAAATAGCTTCTTAAGTTCGAACCCAAGTCTGAAATAAGTGCTTATAGGAATGATGATTTTTCTAAAAATACAAGTTAATGCAGATTTTTTGACTTATTTCGGTTAAACCATGATTCTTATCACTATTTCAGAATTTTAGCCCGTTTGGTAGGATTAATCTCAAAAAAATGGCTTCAAAAGTTCGAACCCAAGTCTGAAATTTATGCTCAAAGGAATGATGATTTTTCTAAAAATACAACTAAATGCAGATTTTGTGACTGATTACGGTTAAGACCATGATTATTATAACTATTCCAGAGTTAAAACCCGTATGGTACCATAGAGCCTGAAAAAATGGCGTTTCAAGTTCGAACCCAAGTCTGAAATTTATGCTCAAAAGAATGATTATTTTTCTAAAAATACAACTAAATGCAGATGTTGTTACTGATTACGGTTAAGACCATGATTATTATAACTATTCCAGAGTTAAAACCCATATGGTACCATAGAGCCTTAAAAAATGGCTTTTCAATTTCGAACCCAAGTCTGAAATTAGTGCTCAAAGGAATGATGATTTTTCTAAAAATTTAACTTAATTCAATTTTTTTTACTTATTTTGGTTAAGACCATAACCATGAAAAATTATGAGGTGGGTTTGTATACCGCCACCCCGGGAACTATTTTTTCGACCACCAACACCTCTATTTTTGGTGATTTCGCAAGGGTTCCCGGGTTCATCCGAGTGCTTGGCTTGCCAGATCGGGAGAGACTGGTTTCGTGTAGACCCTTTGACTACTCCAGCTGGTCTTTCTTGATCCATCGCTTTGCGCCGCAGTGGGAAGGATAGAGCATACGTCTGCCACTCCCGAACACAGTGATCCCTAGATTCCTACGCATTCCTCACAGCTTTTTCCTTCCCAGAACTTCATTTCTTTATTTTCCTTAAAACGATCTTCTACACATCATCCCCAAAGCGTGAGGTTTTTGTTATAAAAATGTGCTTTTAGAAGTAATATCTGGTACCCATCTACCTTTATCAAATTACCAAAAACTGACGAAGGCAATTCTGACATTATTTCATTTTTATTTAAGTTTTTAATGCAGCAGGACTAGGAGCGTAGTGCAATCCCAGTCTTCCATATTAAACCCCATATATATATATATATAGCTTACTTCGTTGCTTAAGTTTTTTTTATAATTTATTTTAATTACTCTTAAATCACTATTGTATTTCGGTCCACAGAGAGTAAAATAATATTTAATTACAATTACGATAGTATAAATAATAAAAAAATACATCACCTTGTTCTGTTTTAATTTTGAAATCTAATTAAGAGCAGTATAATCTGGATAATATTCTATTAAAATGAATGCAGACAGAATGCGGGAGCATGCCTCGTGCCACGTAAGTCGGTACCTGCGCCCAACAATAGCTAAGTTTCAAATTGCACAACTGTTTCCAACCTTTGGGAGTGTACGCGAAATTGTTAAGAGAAAATCTTGAATATTTAATATCCGAGTTTAAGACTGTAGCGGGCGCAGCTTCCGTCTCACTCCAATCCAGGCACTGAGGGCAATTCTGATAACAATGCAATGAACTTTCAATCAATCACGGTGCCGCTGGTGGTGAAATATATGTGTTATACAGGGTGTCCAGAGGTAAAGTGCACTATCTTCGGGAGGTGATTCTACATGATAGTAGGAATAAAAATGGTGAATAACTTTCCTCGAAATTCTTTTTTTTTCCATAGAAGAATATTTATTTTCCCGCACAAGCAATTACCTTAAAACATTGGAATTTCGAAAAAAATATTTATCTTTTCTTTTTCTAAAATCATCTAGAGTCACCCTTGAAATCAGTACATTTTGCACCCTGTATATGTCCCAAATGCCAGTAGCAAGTAATCTTTATTTATTTTTGTTACATTAGCTCCTCACAGGAGGCTTTAGGAAAAAAAATCCCTCAGGGCCAATGTTATCTTGGGGGTTGCTGTGTGGAGGGTATTTTTATGGAAATTAGGGAGAGGAAGAAATTGTTACGTTTGGGATTGTTTTACTACATGGTTTTCCAATAAGAGGTGTTATTTTGATATTCAATTGTAAAAGATCAATGGTTTCGTTGCTTGTGTAGCACGTAGCGTCGTCTTGTTGAAAGTAAACGTTGTCCAGATCAATACCATCCAATTCCGGCCATAAAAAATCATTAATCATCTCTCGATAGCGCAATCCATTCACCGTAACTTTTGCTCCAGCCTCATTATCTAAAAAGTAAGGTCCAATGACTCCGCCGGACCATAAACCGCACCAAACATTCACACGTTGAGGATAGAGAGGCTTTTCAATAATAACTTTTGGGTTTTCCGAGCCCCAGATGCGATAATTTTGCTTGTTGACGAAGCCACCGAGGTGGAAATGGGCCTCATCACTCAAGATGATTTGCATTTGATTCACTCAAGTGAATTTTAATAATTTCAATGCGTTGTTGAAGCGTGTATCGTTCCATTTTTATTAATGGCAATTTTCTACTTGACAAATGTTAAAAAATGACAGCTTCAAAAGTAACATCTACCGAAATAACGGGCTATTCAAAATAACACCTCTTATTGGAAAACCCTGTGTTAATTTTTTTATTGCAAAATTGTACGAAATACCTACTTAGGACAGCTTTACACTAAAAAACACCTTTGCCGTAGGTCACCCTAAGTAAGTACGTGTGGTGATTTAGCAGTAACGCCCGCGTTCATCGGGTGAGGTGTGTTCAAGATGCACCCGCCCACCAGCTTCGTGCTGAGCCAAATCGGGAGAGGCTGGTTTGAGGAGACCCTTTGACCTCTCCTACTAGACTCTCGACCCATCGTCTTACGCCGCAGTGGGAGGGATATATTCATAGTCCTTAACTCCTGTACACGCTGATCCCTAGATTCCTACCCACCCCTCGAACCTTTTACCTTCCTAGAACTTCCTATCATTCCTTTCCTTAAAAAAACACCCTCAAGACAGCATCCCAAGAGATGACATAGGCCCAAGCTACAACAACATCAACAACGTCGTATTTTTCAATCTTACTGCTGAAGCTCACTGAAAAGAGACGAGCCTCCACTGGTACTAACTCAATCTGGAAATCCTGATAAGAGTATTTTAAAAAAGGGAGTTTGGTCCGAAAATGACACAGGGCGTTGAAATCTCACTCCTATTCTTCGAGATTGGTCGTTTAGATATTTTTATATCCTGTTTCAAATCAGATGCATGATAATAATATCATGATGTTAATACATCATGTTAAGGCGATGTCATACGTAGCAATGCAAAATCATGTGTTTTTGGTTTTAAAATAAGGTCGCCTAGAAATGTTTCAGATGCTTTAATTAAATACTGCGAGTAGAATACATCTCGGCCTTTGTAATAATCGAGTATTTTTTAGATAAGTCTTTTTATAAGCCCAGAAAAAAATAATGTATAAGGCCTATGAAAACTGCTTTAAAGTTCAAAATCTCCTACTTAAGAACTCATTTTCGTTCATAATTTTATTGTATAATGTGGCAAATTAAGTTATTTATAAAATGATCGAAAAAAAAATAAATATTTATGCCTGAACATCCACAAAATAAAATAAAAGGCACTTTTTGGCCATGTTCTTTTCTTGCATAAATCAAAACAGGCGGATGGTGTTAAGCGGGAATTTAAACCTTATCGCCATCTACGTGGGGGTTGTTATTGATAGCGGCTCAATTTAAAATATTACACGACGTAGTGCATCGCCTTAATACTCCTGAGTATAAACATGATCAATTGATTTGTAGCGAAGAATTTTTTTAATTCACTGTTTTGCATTTTGTCTGTATGTAAATTTTTCGACCTTTTTAGTTTCCGTTTCAAGACGTTGTCCATTTTAATGGTGCAGTAAAGATTATTTTTCAAATTGGAAATAAATTGCTGTGTTTATTTGAACTTTCTTACGGGAATTTTTTATTCCATATTACGGTACACACCTACCTGAAGAAAGTTTAAAAAAAGAATTGTCATTGTATAATTCCTTATTTGAAAAGTTATCTTAAATATATTTTGGTTTATAATTAATTAGGACGGTATTATGAAAAATATGTTTTGGACGCCAGGTTGATTACAGAAATCATAAATTGGCGCACTGAAGAGAAAACCGGTAGAAATGTGTTGTGGGCGCGTCTGGTGTGCCCGAAGAACGTATTATTTCTCTTACTTCGGGTGAAAATGATGAAAGGTTTTCAAAACATGGAAATTCTTCCTTGCTCAAAGAATCAATTTAATTGGCCTAACGTAAATGGTGACAGTTTTCTCATGTATCTAGGTATTTTATGTTCAGTGATCGTGCCCCTCGCCCCTCGCTCAGGACACGGAAAAATTAATTCAAGGAAAGGTGGAATTTAATTACGTGCACCGCTGTTGAAAATAAAACGGTTGCTTGCAGAAAAGGCTTGCAGGTTGTTTCCACAAAACTTTAAAACATCAAATAAATTCGTGTGAATCTCGACCGGCCATTCCGTGAATTTTAATATATTATGAGATAAACGTTCTCGTGTGAAGTGCAACACAATCACGGCTAAATGTTCACCTGTGGTAACTGAAATATTTTTTATTATTGTTTCCGAAATAGTTGTTACAAGTTAAAAATAGTTGTTACCAGTGAAAAGTAGTTGTTACTAGTGAAAAATAGTTGCTTACAGTGAAAAATAGTTGTTACCAGTAAAAAGTAGTTGTTACCAGTGAAAAATAATTGTTCCCAGTGAAAAATAGTTGTAACCAGTGAAAAGTAGTTGTCACTAGTGAAAAATAGTTGTTACCAGTGAAAAATAGTTGTTACCAATGAAAAATCACAGGATGTAACTTGACTTGCCAAGAAAGAAAATTTGTAAAATTTTTTCCACAGAAAAAAATTATTAGACTCTAGCGCAGACCCATGAAAAATCATGGGATATTATAATTATACAAAATTTCAATTATTATATTACCTGAGTACCTACTTACATTATCGCTTGTCTGATTTTTTCACACAATCATTTCTAATGTTGAAAACGACAATTCAATGAATTAAATTTATAGCAAACCCGAGTTCTAGAGTTCATTGAACCAGAGTTACAGACAGACACAACCGAAAATAGTATTTTGGATGAAATCAAATATGGAATTTAAAAAGGTAGGTGGGGTGATTTTTCACAAAAACGACGCTATACAAATCATCCAAATATAATTATCATTTGGTACTTTTTCGCTTGTTAGGATGATCTATTATTCCAAGATTGATTATTCCAAGTTAGATTATTATTTTTATACATATTATTACAGTCATTTGTGTTATATGGTGTTTCAATATCAGCTTATTCCAAGACAGTTGGTTACTAATTTTATATTTTAATAGTTTATATTTTATGATTGAAATCGAATATTATAAAAGTAATTTATTACCAAAAAAAACATAGATAAAATCACATATTTGACAACTGTATCAGTTTTTTACGATTCCCCAACAAAACGTTAAAAATAACCCTCAATTTTTATTGTATTGAATCTTATATTAATTTTGATAGTTTTTTGGCATTTGGGACAATTATTCATATTTCAAAGTTGATTTTCAAGTTCTGTGAAAGATTTTTTCAAGTTCTGTTACTATTTCAGTTCTGTCAAGCAACTAGCCTATAATTATATAATAACAGAACTTGAATAAGTCTTTCACAGAACCCGAAAATGAACGTTGAAATTTGATGAATTGTTCAAATTCTCCGAAACAACTAATCTTTAATTTAACTAATAACTTTCCAATTTGGGAGGCGGGTGTGGGTACCGCCCCCCCGGCAACCTAGACTGGTGGAGACTGGTTGAGGGAGATCTTTTCACCTCCCCTGCAGAAATCTCTCAACCCATCAAAAGAAAAAATAAAAAACATATTTTTAGTATTACAAATTATTTTTTTTATTTTAAAAAATTATGTTTTTTTACATTAGCTTCCAGTGATTAGAAAGTTTTTAATATTCATTTTTATTAAATTCATTCGTTCATTAACACTAAACGAATTTTCGGCTGTTCTATTATTTACGACCATACGATTTGCATTTTTGTCTACTTCAAATCCAATTCAAAGTGATAGCGTCGCGGAAAGTTTGGTGTGCTGACACTGCCTACACTGCCTACCACTGCCTACCACTGCCTACCACTGCCTACACTGCCTATCACTGCGCGGGTCGGCAATAAAGCTCATAGACAGTCGTTTCAATCATTTTTATTGAGAGGATTAATCCAGTTCGGTGAAACGCTTTGACAATCATTAACTATATATCTAACCGTACCAATACCACATTCTCATACTAAAATCCAATAAAAAAACTGTAAAATACAAGATTCATTGATTGTTCGAAGGCATCACGTAGATGCAATAAAGAAAATAACGGAGAAAAATGAGTATGGCTGATTTATTAAAATCTTGATAAAAACTTGATGGCAAACCATTTCTTAGTAAAATATTAATTAGTCTATTCAGAATGAATCAGAACACGTGTTCTTGCAATCTTATAAATATAATGAAGAAATGAAACAATATATGGATTTTTCATGAACACGTTTTCCGACATCCTCAAAAAACATTCGTGTTTTACTGATAGTTTGTTAGGAAATCTGTCAATTCATTTTTTAAAGCCCTGCAGTCCCGTTTTTAACAGGAATACGAATAATTTGACCAGATTTTTTTAATTTATTAGCAAGATTTCATATAAGTAAGTTTAACACAAAAAGTAACACAAAATATCGACAAAATTTCACCATTCAGAGCTTAAATTTCCAACACTAAATTGTGTGTTCACCGTAAAATTCAAATAGAATGGAGATCTTTTTTGGCTTTGCCCCTTTTAGCTCGCGCTCGCTTCTCTAATGCGGCTAGTACACGTTGGCCCAATGCATTGGGCCAATGCTCTGGCCCAACGTATACAGGTCGACTTGGCCGTTGCATGCGTTGACCTGCAATGTTAGCCGGTCAACCCGATTATTGTCGATTTTCGTGAACACATCAAAAGATCTTTCCATCAACCCGCCGACAGCGTTCACACGTTGGCCCCGTTTTCAGTGGAGACGGTATGCGCGTTCAGTTGAGACGGTAGTGCTGGTTATTGCGCGAGCGGTGATTTACGTTTACGAATTACGATGATTAATAATTAAACGTGCTTTTAAATTAAAAATGCCGATGCTGCGTAATTTTGACTGACGATTTGACGGCCTCCGTGGTTGAGGAGTAAGGCTCTCGACTAACTATCCGCAGGTCACGAGTTAAAATCCCGTCGTGCGCAAGTAAATTTCATTTGATGAATTTGAACAAATGAGTTGCTCTCAGGTTATAGTGGGTCAAAGCTTGTGCTGTCATTGGGAAAAAGAAAGGTTCCATTTTTGTTCTGAAATTAAAAAGTTAGCTAGGAGCAATCATATAGTGTTTATTTAACCAAAACAAATTATGACATTGTTGTAGTTGTAGCATTTGCAAAATATAAATTAAACAAACATCATATCTGTGAACCCGTCGTAAATAATAGTAAATAAATAATAGTAATAAACAAACTACTTAGAAAGTACTTAGAACACACGGATGGGCAGAGCAGGATCTCTCTTACGTGACGATCCTGAATCAAACCACAGCATCCAAGTACAGCATCCCGCGGAGCTGATTCCTTCAAAGGCGAGCTCGCTCCGTAAGGTGAGGGTAGCCGCCAACGTGTTGGTATACGGGGCACGTCGATGCCTTTTCCCTCGAGGGGGCCCACAATTAAGGCTTTTGCGTGAACTCCTTAGTTTCGGGTGCATCTGTGTGATAATTCAACAGGTACTTCATCATCTCCATAAGCAGATGGCTTACGATTCACCAGGGATAAGCAAAACTCCCAGTGCCACACAGAACACTTTACATTTTAAAACGAAAAGAAAGTTCTCATTTTGAAAACACCAAAATATCACGACGGCACGCGGACAATCACTCTTCAGAACCAGGATTGCCCAAATATAAAAAAAAGGAAGTCAATCACTTTGATTATGTGACATAATCGAATCCACGTGGTTTCTCTCACCGGCGGAAATTCAAGAAGTGACGTTACTCGGCGGAAACGGTGCCAAAATTCACCAAAAAATGTTGCCAGTCAAATTCAAGCTTGTGAAATAATTCCTTCAATGGCCAGGTAAAGTCAGGAAAATCCCACCTTTCCCCAATACCTTCAGCCTCACAACATACCCCATTTGGGATGCCATAGTTTTACTGGCTGCAGACGTTTGGGAGCAGTTCCGACTCTTTTGCGGTATTCATAATTTTAAAAAGATGTCAAATTGCCAACGCAGATTAGCGTTTTTAAAATGTTTTTATTCTTATTTTTTGGACTAGGGCATTTTCTTCAACATTGGCAACAGCGTTCAAACGTTGGCTCAATGCGTTGGGCCAGCGTGGACTCGGCCTATTACGCTTGTCTGACATCGTATACCGCCATCCCATTTGAATTTTATAATGATGACGAAACACTGTAAAACATATGAAATAAGCAAAGAATGATTATAAATAAGTTAAAATTTTGGATCACGACATTCGCCCACATATTATGTATACATTCGAACAAAAACCTAGTACACTAGCCCCCGCATAACCAATTTATACCGATTTATAACAAGTTTCTCGTTAAGGCGATGCACTACGTCGTGTAATATTTTAAATTGAGCCGCTATCAATAACAACCCTTACGCAGATGGCGATAAGGTTTAAATTCCCGCCTAACACCATCCGCCTTTTTTGATTTATGCAAGAAAAAAACAATGCCAAAAAGTGCCTTTTATTTTAATTTGTGGATGTTCAGGCATAAATATTTTTTTTCGATCATTTTATAAATAACTTAATTTGCCACATTATACAATAAAATCATGAACAAAAATGGGTTCGTAAGTAGGAGATTTTGAACTTTAAAGCAGTTTTCATAGGCCTTATACATTATTTTTTTCTGGGCTTATAAAAAAGACTTATCTAAAAAATACTCGATTATTTCAAAGGCCAATATGTATTCTACTCGCAGTATTTAATTAAAGCATCTGAGACATTTTTAGGTGACCAAATTTTCAAACCAAAAACACATGATTTTGCATTACTAGGTATGGCATCGCCTTAATACTTTTTTTTAAGATATACATTTGTTATGTTATATAAACTTTAATTATATGAAATTCCCTGGATTGAAAAATATCGCAAAGTAAGCTCCGAAAATTATTAAAAACACGTTTTGTTCTTTTATTTAACATTTTATAGGCGTGAAATTCTCAGTATATCTTTAAATGCAACTAAAGCATTTGTCGAGAGATTTTTGCTCTATTTCAATCGAGTCATGTTTTATTAAAATTTTTCACCATTTTCTCTTTAATTATTATCGTTTTTTTTAATTTACATATCTCCCTTTTGAACCATTTTTAAACGCTTATTACGGGGCCTTAATTGAAATTGCATTTTTTTAACTGTACGAGTGATATTTGAAATCAGTTTGGTTGCATTTCCACCACGCCTCGTATAATATAGATGTACGGTGAATATGAGGAGCCTGTCGGTGCATGTATTATTCATCCAACAGCGGGTGGCGCATCAAAATCCGCGCGTAAATTTTCCTCCATCCCTCCCCCTCCGTGGCATGCACCTTCCCCAACCCCCTTGTTCCCCACAACATCTCCCATCCACCTCTTCCAAACACCCCTGCGCTAGTGCCGACATTTTTGCATCAGTGCGAATGCATTAAAGCACAAATTCACCCCCTATAGAACTTCCAGCCGTTGTTTATTACAGAATAAAGCTATTTTCGTCCATTTTGCCGGTTGTTGTATAGAACACAAAAGGACTGCAGCTAGACGCTGATAACTTTTCAGTCTACGGCGTCACCACCGTAATGTTGTGAATATCAGTACAAAATAAATCCCTAGACATTGGCTTTATTACAATAATGAATTAGAAGACATAATAAAACACAACCTCTTAAACAAAACAATGTCAAAACGAAATAAAGTGAATACTAGACACTCCACCATGCAAGATGGAAAAATATGATACTAGGAAAATTACAAAACTTTGGTAAGATAAACAGAGCTACGTAGTTTCTATAGTTAAATTATATTATGTTTGATATTCTTCTTTCTGAAATAAATTGGGTAATGACTTGTTTATATTTGGTGAATGATGTGTTGAATATATCAACAACATCTTTATAGTCATTACCCATAGTTTGTATACGGCAAACGGGGGTATAGAATTGAGATTCTGTGTTGGAGTTATCACAATAGAACGGTAGATAATGCCTCGATGTTGTTATTTATATTATTAATTGTTTGATTTTTTAATTGTACGTAACCTGTATTTAATTGCATATTTACTTATATGTTACAGTGTGTAATTTTTATGCCATTGCAGATTTTTTTTCTGTAAATTAACAGAGTTTTTGTAACTGGATAGTTCTCACGTAAGTGAGAACATCGGTAAAAACCCAGTTTAAACAAATAAATAAATATATAGTATATTTGCGACACGATTCAGAGTGGAATATACTCTCAGTATCGCCCTGGTGTAAGACTACAATTCAAAATTGAAACTTTGCTTGAATTGGTTTTAGCCGTGTTTGGTCACCAAATCTGAATAACCAGGCACTTCCCCACCTTCCTCGACCTCATCTCCTTCCCCACTCCACTGCTTTCAGCCTAACAATATACCCCAATTGGGGATGACATAGTCTTACTTCCTCCAGATGGTTGGGAGCAGTTGGGACTCTTGTGCGATATTCACATAAAAAAAGATTTCTTTTAAATCATTTAAACGTTTATTTTAATTCATTGCGTGTCACCAGTGAAATTGATAAAAATCCAGCAATAACTAAATAAAATTAATCCACACTTTCGAAGCTCAAATACTTAAATGCACAAAAGCTAAATTGGCATCGCTTCGTCCTTTACTGAATTTATTTGGACTTTTAATTTTTTCACGGTCCTTGAATGTCAAAACATTAAGAATAATATTTAGTCCATCACTTTTCAGAGGATTTCCATTTTTATGGTTTTATATCATAAAAACAATTAAGCTTTAAGAAACTCAATTTAAAACACGTTGACAGTCAAATAACATATAAACAAATTAGATAATCTTCAAACGGTTTTTTTTATGAAAATGTATTTTATTTAAAGATTTAATAACGGCAGTTAAATTAGTTTTTCGATATCTCCAAAAATGACGAAGTTATGAGCTTTCAAAGTGAATTCGGGTAAAACGTATGCAATGGTGTCTCGTGACGTCACACTAGACATGACTCAGTATAATTCATAATTCGAATGACATGGCTGCAGAACCGCCGCGCCTGCACTGTGATTTCACAAGCTTTTCGGTCGGCCAATATAAATATCAATTATTTATTTGAAACCTATCCGCATTTTCCTCAAAAAGTTTTGTCCTCAATATTCTCTAATTAACATTTTAAATGTCCCCATATGTCTTTAGCAATATACTACGAGACCAACTCTAAACAGAATTTCTTTATGTACCAATGTACATATTCATTAAAAAAAATTATATGTATTATTGACTTATAAAAAATACCTTTTTTATAATTATATTAATTACGACATTGACATCTGTAACTCGACTCTACGGGACTCTGGCGGAGTAAAAAAGTACCATCCAACACGGCTACCATCTTCAGGATTGATCAAACGTGGAATACACACATAAATTTACAGACAGACGAAATGCAAAGTGCTCTGTCAAAAATACATGTAATTTTGCCGTGGGAAATCCTATTCTTATCGCCTGTAAAGTTATCCGGAGATGTTTTCTTCAAAACCTGAATATTTCGCGTGATAACCATTTCATACCTGCTAATATAGTATGTATCAATAATTTTCAATTGTTTTCAAGCCAAAGAATCATTTAGAATTTTTTTTCCAGAGAACAACCATAAGCGGTGCAGTTTATCAAATACACAATTTTGATTTAAAACAGACAAAAGACTACTGGGCTTTATATCATGTGATTTAGCAGGCCTGTGTCCCAGTTCCAGAGTGAACGCTTTACCAATAATTCTGTACATCAGGGCTTTCAAACAAGGGCTTCCAATCCTCTTCCAAATAAGGTTTATCTTGATGATTCCACGAGCACCAAAAAGCACCTGACTTTGCAATCTGAATGCAATGCGAACTCTCGTTCGTCTCTTGGTTGTTTTAGCTTTGGGCCTTGTGCTTTTATTTCTAAAAAAAATGGCTTGGAATTTCGACAATAGAGAAGGCATGGAATAAATATGAAAAATAGAAGTGCCTTCCATGCAAATATGAAAAGAAACAATGTTCCATTTAGCCCAAGAGCCCAGCGCTCCGATCACACTTGCATGACATCGTAGATCTTCATCCTAGTTTAATCTGGTAAACACAGTTTTGTATTGGAAATGTAAGCCTCGATTAGGCAAATACTGAGACACGAAACACTTCAACGAGGCACTTCTATTGTTATTCTTTATACTATGAGAGCAGGAAATACGAACTCTAAAATTGAAAAAAGAACGTTAAAAACAGGGTTTTTTTACTATAATACATTTAATTTCATTTATCGACATAATTGCGCCATCTCTTGTGCCGGCTAGTAGCCAATTTCAAAGTTTTTTTTTTACTAAGGATTGATAATTCCTCCCCAGGGACAATAGTCAACCGCGCTGACAACTGCGGCAAATCTCGATTGGGTAGGACCGGTTCATTGGTTTTTTATTTAATGTCTTGGATCTCTTTTTTAATGTCAAAAAATTATTTTTTCTCATTTTTTGTAGAATTTATTTCAGTTTAAGGTCCATTCTATCGGTCATTGTTTGTAGTAACTGATCTTTGAAATTTTAACATTTTTAAATATTGTTTATTGTCCATTTATTAAATCATATGATGCACTAGAGTGATATATTATAATAAAACAAATATGAAACTATTTTCCACTTTAATTTTATTGACCGTAACCGGTTTCAGCTCTTTAAAGCCATCTTCAGACTGGTACAAATTATTCTTAGGGGAGGGAGAGAGGGGTGGTCTACAAGGGTTTTTAATCAATTATATTAATTACATTTGTTACTACGTCGATTTAGACTGTCGAATTTCTAATTATTTTGGTATTTTCAGTAGGCTAATTACCTTGGGTTTGTAGCTCACTTCAATATTGTGCAGGGAAAAACCTTACAAGTAATATGAATTATTAATGTCCTAATTTTATTTTCAAATCGTTATTATGATGTATGGGATTTTTTTTATATAATATTATTTTTTGAAGGGATATGTTTACATTGGAGTGGGGATGGTCATTACATAAACTAAATACATATTATAATTTCGAAATTATTTTGAAAATTATAATGGATACAAAAGCGGAGACTAAACGATTGATTCTAATTGCTTATTCATTACAAAGTTAGGGTCTATTTTTTTAGTTAAGCGGGCAATTTCTAAAGAATCTAGTCTATCAAGTTTATGACCTTTATTACAAGTATGGAGAATTTTAACGTCTCTATCTTTATCAAAAGAGTGTTTGTTTTGTAATAAGCGTGATGCTACATTAAAATGTAATATGTCAACATTTCGCCTTTGTCATTCACCCAGTTTGCGAAGTGTTCTTTAATTCGGGTTTTGAATGACCTCCCAGTTTGATCTATGTAATATGACGGGCAATCAGCACAGTTCACTTGGTAGATGTGTCTGTTCCACAGGTATTTCAATAGAGCCTGCTCCAAAGAGCTAGCAGCATTGATTCCTGATGCACCGGTGCACGTGCGTGAAACTCGACGGACACGAACTGATCACCCGTTCACGGTTGACGTTGGCTTCATGAGAACGGGCCGTTTTTACGACTCATTTTTGTGTAAGTCGGCTCATATGTGGAACGAGCTACCGGCATCTGTTTTTTCCTCCCTCCTATAATCCGAGCCTCTTCAAGGCCCGCATTAACAAATCCCTTCCTACAGCCCCTACCTTATTCCGCCTCACAACGCCGCCCAACCGGGTGGTGACATAGTTCCCCTGTCTGTACACTGCACAGGCAGGGACGCTCTTGTGAGGTGTCACATAAAAAAAATAAAATATAAAAAAAAGACGCCCGAGTTTTCAAGTTTTTCTCTCTTATCTTTATTGTTGACTAAAATTCTCCCTAGAGAATTCACATTATAAAAAGCTGTTTTGCATTTATCGTTATTAGTTAATCTGGATATTTTTCTAATATTTCTCCAATATAAGGGATTTTAACCCATTGTTTAGTGATATCTTTTTCATTGTGTATTTTCAAGGCCTTGTGAAATGATTGTTAATGTAAGATTTTTTATCCTTTTTCTTTAATAAGCTTTCAATAGTTTCGTTTTGTATCCATTATTATTTGCCATGGTCTTTATCATTGTTAAGAATTGTTTGGGCTTGATGAAGTCTTCAATAACAGACGCATGGTTTTTTTGTTTTTGTTGCACAAAACTGCATTTTCCTTTTTTTTATTTATTACTTGTAAATTATTTAACATTATAAATGATAACAATATGCAGACTTATATATATAATTTTTTCGTTGTTATTCTACTACTCCATAAGTTGAGCTCCAGGAGCTAATGTTACAACGAGTTAAAATTATTCCCGACCCGGGCAAAACACTTTTATTAATGGTCAGTTGACCATAATGACTGCCTGTTACTATTTTATAGGAGAGAAGAAGAGAAAAATCCACTCGGCGAGGCTTTTTATAATCTAATCAAGTAACACACACTGACAAGCTAATTATCAAAACAAACACTGTCAAAGAAGCCAAATTGATAAGCAAAACATCTGTTTTATCTGTTAGCCCTAGTTTTACCTATGACCGCTAGGTGCTAGGCAGGAGCCTGTAAAGTAACTGCTGGCGAACTTTGCTAATAGTTCGTACATTTTAACATTTAATTCATTAGTATTTGACGGCCGGCATAGTCCAGTGGTAACGCATTGGACTGCCATTCCGAAGGTCGCGGGTTCGAACCCGGCGTGCGCAAATAAATTTTATTTGATTAATTTGTGTTATTTCACAATTAATTAATTAAAATAATATATAGTATATTTGCGGCACGTTCCAGAGTGGAAGATACTACCAGTATCGCCCTGGTGTAAGACCACCATTCAGAATTGAAACGTTGCTCCAAATGGCTTTAACCGTGTTTAGTGACTAGATCTGAATAGCCAGGTACTTCCCCACCTTCCTCTTTCCCTTCCCCACTTACCTTCAGCCTCACAACATCCCCCAATTGGGGATGCCATAGTCTCACTGGCTCCAGACGGGAGCAGTTGGGACTCTTGTTGAGGTATTCACTATAAAAAAAAAATAAAAAAAATATATTATTCGAAGGTACCTGTAAAAGTCTGGGAAGTGAGTAGAATACTGATAATTTATGTGAAATGTGGTTTTCTATAAATTGAGAATTCTAGTTTTTTGTTAATGACTTCAATAGCTATATCAAGAAAATTTATCTTATTTTCCCCTATTTCCATTGTAAATTGGATCGATTTATTAATTTCTTTGAGACAAATATCTAATTGTCTGTGTGTCCCTGTTCAGATAATTAAAATGTCATCTACATATCTACGATAGAACTTTTTAAAATGAATTTAATTTTTCGATAGATTCTTTGATATAATCCATAAAAAATTCCGCTAACACTGGGGAAATCGGGCTCCCCATGGCTAGAGTGACATCAATGGGCAGCTGATTATGTTTTGTCTGATGGTCGATAGATGGGGTATGATAAAAAAATCAATATTTTTTTTTTTAAAGGAGTTTATCATTTTTATTTATTATGAATTAATCAGCTGATGTTTTAATATCAATTTAATTGCTTTGAGAAACGATTTTGTATTGTTAACAAATTTGCATAAATAAAAATATTTATTTTTCATTTATGTTGAATTAATCAGCAGATGATTTAATATTATTTTGAGAGTTACTTTTTTTCACTTTTGTCCACTTAAACTTTACCCTTTTTGATAATTCTAGTCAAACACGGTTACAGTTTGTTAGATTTTATGTGTTGATAACTTGTTGATGATTGTGTTTCAATATGGTATTTAATTATTAGGTAGGTATATAGGCGGAGAAATTTTTGATTTTATTTATTGAATAAGAGAAAATGAGATACATATTTTGTGAACGCGATATCCATAACTGTTCACATAACTAGTAGATATATTTTGCAAATAAGTGTATTTATTTAAACAGTGGTTGATTTTCTCTGAATTCATATCACGCAGTCCGTCAACTAGTCCGGAAAACTCAGTTGGCCGCCGGCTGTCACACACCCTGTTCACAGTACAGTATATAACACACACACACAGCCTGTAGAACTGTAGACGGTAGGCAGTGGGACTGGCTGTAAGTGTACACTGCACCACCCAGTAGTTATGTGCTATGGGCCGTGGGGAAAGCCGGTCCTGGCCGGGCAGTGGCGGATCGGGCCTGTGTAGAGTCGGGGGCTGACGCAGATATGATGAGCGAACGGCGCCAAACAAAGAATACCCCTTTAATCATTCACAACGGCCGAGGGAAGCGGCATTTTATCATTGATAAACGCATGACGTCGTATATTAATGGCATCCATTCATTCGTTTTCGGAGAGATTGCACGTGGTAAGCGAATTAAACTTAAATAAAACGTGTATTTAATATTATTTTGATACATCACTCGGGTTGTGTTTCAGAAATATTCCCGGAATTTCTTCTAGAGAAATCTCTTTTCGGACATTCTGGAATGTTCATTTTCAGAGAATAATAATTCGAGAGTTTTTTTTTTGTTTTTTAATAGTTACACAATCTGGTCGGAGTCAGTGGAGCTTTGGCATGTTTATCATATTATGTATTTGGGGATATCTGCGATTAAAGATGAAATAAATAAGATAAGGTAAGAAGTTGGTTCGAATACTGTCACTAAGCATTGGGAGCGTGCTGCAGTTAAAAACCATGCATACACCGAGAAAAGAAGATGAAATAAAAATCATGACAAATTTATGAAAAAAAACATGTATTAAATATTATGTTTTACCTTATTTGTTTTCCTTGTGCATTTACAGCTCTCTGTGGTTCATCAGGTCAATTTCACAATATTCTTTATAACAGTAAAGCACAAATATAATGAGACACCACAATTTAGAAAATAGAGATTTAATTATAACATTACAAATGGCTACAAAATAAAAACATAAAATACTCAGATAGGTAGATATAACACATTTAATCTACATACATTTAAAGTGGCAACATAATCAAACTCATATGCAGTAGTATGACAAATGTGTGCTTTTCTTTCAAAATCTTGTTATTTTAAGTGTCGACCATCGATATAATATAACTAGCTGTCGTGTTCTCGGCGTAACTACGAGTTATCCTTAGGAGGGTTCCATGATAACTCAACACAGTAACAATTCAACACACTTTCAAAAAGTGATATAAAGTCATTAGAACCGATGAAAAAAAAAATTAACCTCTCCTAACCTACTTAACCCAGGTAATAAAGTTTTTGTTTCATCACGTTCCATGACTTTATATAACTTTTTAAAGATGTGATGAATTATAATTGTGAAGATTTATCCGGTCACCCCTTAGGAGATAGACATATACCGTCGCGCACGGTTCTGTAGGTCGTTTTAATATATATAATTCTGTAGTACATAATTTTGGTGTATCTTATAAGGTTTAGCTATCATTAAAAGGAAGCTACAAGCCAAAAATGTGTATATTCTTGGTATACCTTATATTGTAGGTAATAAGCATTAAAATCGCTTGACAAACGGAGTCTAGAAACGTTAGATTTCAAGCACAAAACTGGTTTTTATTTATTTTGTAAATAATTTTATAAGAAAGCAAAAAAATTAATCAAGTGAAACTGTCACAAATAATCTCAGCTACAATACTGTATTTTTTAGGGTTGTTTCCTTTACGCGTTCGTACATTTCTATTGAAAAAAAAAATGTTTAGTAGTTTACATTTATATTTTTTATTGACTGATTTATTATTTTATTTGTATTCTACTCTAAACGATAGGAAAACCTTCAATTTATCCAAAGCATATTTTTTGGTATTCAAAAAGTACACCAATTCGTTATAAAGATTAATCAAAATAGTGATTTAGCATTAAGCTTCGCCTTAATCTGCAACCAATGTAAATATGTCTAAGTACCCGTAAATGTTTAATTAGTACACATTAAACTGCAACGATGACCACATCACCTAAGGACTGAATTCTCCGGCAGTAAATATCAGAAATCAACAATCCTTGAAATAAGATAAGCATTAATGGATATTAAATAAGCGCAGATTCATTCGCTTTACTAACTTTAAAAAAATTATTACGGGTTGTTTCATTTTTAAGTTCTGTGAAAGATTTTTTCATGTTCTGTTTTTATTTCAGTTCTGTCAAGTAACTAGCCTATAATAATAGAACTTGAATAAGACTTCTACAGAACCCAAATATGAACGTTTAAATTTGATGAATTGTTCAAATTCTATGAAACAACCCATCATAAGATTCTAATTTTTTACAAATCATAACCAAAATTTCCTCTGAAATCAAAAAAATTCCAAGTTGGTACTTAAATACCTACCTAGTTAATTATTAATCATAAATACTTCACGTAACATTTCTTTTTTTTTATTTCAAATATAGAATTTTACAATTTGTCCAGAAGAAAATGTCTTCATACCGGTAGGTACCACAATATTGATTATTTCGATGTTTGTTTCTAATTTTGAATATATGTATATTTATAATTTCAATTAATCAAAACCAAAATTTCCACTGAAATCACAAGATTTGCAAGTGGGTACTTAAATACTTATCTACTTAAACATAAGTCCATCCTCTCACGGGGCAGCTGAAAAAATACTAGTTGGCAATTCAATTTGCTATCTTGTGTATTTGAATGGCGGTCCGCACACGGCGCAATCAGTTTTCAACGACGACGCAACCAGTCACTAGCAAATCGCCTGCGCGTTTCGGTTGCCCATAGACAAAGAAATTTGCGATTTCCTCAAGAGCTGTCAGATTACGATATGTCCGAGCAGGAAAACATAAAATTTGTTCGGGATATTGAAAAATTCCAGTGTGTTCACGACTATAGTCAATAAACGAAGAAAAATAAAGGCTGGTTCATCATCAATTTTAAATAAAGAATTATACAATTTGTCCAAAAGAACCTGTCTTCGGACAGGTAGGTACCACAATATTGATTACTTCGATTTGACAGCTTTTAGTAGGAACCACGATCATGCAAAATCTGGGGATAAAAAGTAGTATCCAACTAGACCACCATCTTGAACCTGAACTGGAACGTAACAAACAAATAGAGGAAATGCCAAATGGTCGAGTTAAAACGAACTTCGCTACGCTAAGTCAATTGTGGAGCCAGTCTCTAAAGGGGTAATATACATCTCTACATAAATCAAGATTTTACATTTTTTAAAGTTAATTTTTTTTCGTTAAAATGCAGTAAGTACATCGTTATCCAAATTGGTAGACTGGCTCTAATATGAAATCTGGGTACTATTTCGACTAGCTATGACTTTCAGTCGTACGTCGACCGCCGAGGAGCGAACATTGAAATAACCAGACCCTGCGCAGAAAAGTAAAAATGGCTAAAGTAAGACAAAGGTTTACAGCGCAGTATATTGTGGGACTTTTCTACGCAGAATCTGAATGTTCGTTTTTAAACGAACCGCCTGACGTAGCGAAGCTAAAAATGAGTGAGGTAGGTAAATTATAACACATCTGTAAAAGAGTCTAACTAAATGGTGTCACAAAATATAAAATTTTGGAAACAGGGCCAAACTTTTGTTTAATTTATTAACAAATCACATAAAGTGAGATGGTCACGCCGCCTCCCGCGCTCCTCAAACTTAATTTGTTCGCCTTTCCCTCATTGGAAAATGTCTCTCATTTTAAATGTCTATGAGCAGTTATATATTTTGCACCTTATTTATCCAGAAAGGAAGATAGATAGGTACTCTCTTACCACCCAGTGAGAGACCATCGTTTTGGATAGATAATATAAATCTTTAATTACCAGATTTGAAAAGTCGTGTACATCCCAACCTTCATCTTGCCTTCACTTCCTTCCGCAATTTCATTCAGCCTCAATACAATATTCAATTATGCTATAAGCCATCGTTTCTCAAACTGGGGGAGCGACACCCAGGGGGTCGTGAACGGGTACAGAGGGGTCGCAAACTGTCAAAAATATAAGTATTCCATTCATTTTTAAATTCCATCAGAAAAATCACGGAATATTATAAAGTGTATAGTGTATATTATATAGTGCTTACAATATAACTGATGTAATAATAAATATCCCTAAGTTTAAGATTTTAAATGCCATACATTTATCATTCACGCTAAACAATAAAACATACTCTATAATTGCCATATATCGCTCCCCAACCAATTAGATTTCACGTTTATCCTAGGACCTAGGGGATATAAATATTAACACAGAAAATTCTATCCTAAGCCCAATTTCAAATGAATATCTAAATGTTATATATAGCGAAGGCTATATATCTTATATAAATAGCCACACCAGATACGGCTCTTGTATTCAACATATATTTCTCAAAACCAATAAAAAATTTATACCCAGGTCAGCTGTCCTAAAAATTGATATAACCGATAATTTCCCAACTTTTTTCGGTCAAAATACTTTAAAGTATCATCATACAATTAAATACCAACAAGTGGTAAAAAATAAAATTATCTATCAAACACTAAACAATTCTCTAAAAAAAGAAACTTGGAATACAGTTTTATCCAATGATGACCCAAATCAATCACTAATCCTTCTTTTTTTTTTTTTTTTTTTTTTTTTTTTTACAGTAATACCGCACAAGAGTCCCAACTGCTCCCGTCTGGAGCCAGTGAGACTATGGCATCCCCAATTGGGGTATGTTGTGAGGCTGAGGGTATTGGGGAGGGGAGGGAGATGGGGAAGAGGAAGGTGGGGAAGTACCTGGCTATTCAGATCTGGTCACCAAACACGGCTAAAGCCATTTCAAGCAACGTTTCAATTCTGAATGGTGGTCTTACACCAGGGCGATACTGAGAGTATCTTCCACTCTGGAACGTGCCGCAAATATACTATACTATATATTATTTTTAATTAATTAATTGTGAAATAACACAAATTAATCAAATAAAATTTATTTGCGCACGCCGGGTTCGAACCCGCGACCTTCGGATCTGTAGTCAAAAGCGTATACCACTAGACCACGCCGGCCGTCTACTCAATATTAAATGAAAATATTAATAATAGTCATCAGTAACAATATCAATGTTAATGAACCTAGTCACTAAAATGGAAAAGCGCAGACCATCGAAAAATCACAAAATCTGACTTCAATACAATTTAAACAAAGTAATACGCATTTAAATACAGAATTAAAATTTTATGATAAAAAATATTATTTCATAGGTAGGTACTTTATCGCTTGTCTAAATTCTTGAAATATCAATTCCAATTTTGAAAATCCGAGTTCATTGAACGAAGAGAGAGAGTTACAATCACTCGCAGACAGAACCCGCAATCGACATTAGTATGTTTGATGATATTCCCCTTGTTCGTCGCTCTGTATCTATCTATAAAACTAATTTTCTCTTGTGGAAAATATTTCCAGAAGATTAATAACTAGGTACTCCATGAGCTTGGAAGACGGAACGTAAGGCGGGGCAATTAATTGAATTAACCTAACGCTTAATCAAGATTCGAGGGAATAACAGACTGTTTTCCTCGAGTACACTTCACTTGCTAAGCGTATACCTGGGTATCTGTACGAGCAAATACCTTTATATACATGCTACATGTACGTACATCAAGTGCCAGGGTTCTACCTCTGAAACATAATATTATTATAATCTGCAAATACTATTTATACATACAGTGATTACCTATATATTTAGTACAACCAACGATTCACATAGCGCTCATCGACCCATCAGAATTATCGTATCTTACATGTATATATTACTAGCTGGCGTTGTTCGGGGACTTATAAATGGTTTGGTGTAAAGTTTTGAGGTTATGAGGCCTTTTTAAGATATACAATGCCGTAGTACATTATGTTAATGTATTTTATAATGTTTAGCCAGCTTTAGCAATGTAAGCGCTAGAAAACCTTACTACCCGGTTTCTTGACTGGTTCCAGGGCTCTTTTTCCTTTGAACATTTGAGAACTGTGAAACAAACAATATAGAATCATGTTGAAGTTTTTTCACAATAAGAAATTCCAGAATTTGTTTTAAATTTTATTATGAACGTTCACCTTTTAACTGAAATACCAGTATTTTTTTATATTTTTTTACAAATTTCGATATCACGGTTAAAATATTTTTCACGGATTTATTTTTTAAAGCCCGCCAACCAATCTAAAACTGACGGGATATGCTAGACGTCATACGTACCTCGGTTTTGTCGGTTAACAGTAAAGTCAATCCAACTCGCGTCGGTATGAAAACCAAAAAAAAAAACAAAATTTATAAATTTTGCAAAAAAATGTGAATTATTTTAAAATAATTTGTAAAACGCAGTAGTAACCCATGTGCGAGTATACGCAGCGCAACTTGTCACAAAATTGACCGTGACAAACGGCGAGGTAGCGGTTTAAGTTCCGTCAGAAACCGCTGACCAATCACGGGGCGTTTGAGTGTCCTACGATTTTAATCGTTTTTAAATTACTATGCATTAATTGTACTTGAAATTATATATCTGCGGATATATATCATGGAATCAGCATTTTGTTGAACTATATCAACAATATGTTTTATAAACCATAATATTTCTCAGCAAAGTTCCTCATGAATTAGACATTTTACAGATCAATAACTAATAAATAATCATAATGGATATTACAGTGCAAGCTGAAACTTATGTGTTAATTTTAATTTAGAAAAAGATGTATAAGTTAGACAACTCTAGAATTCACCGTCCATGGGTTTTATTTGTTCCTTTACGCATTAGACCAGGGGTGGGGAACCTGCGGCCCGCCAGGTTTTATGGTGGGGCCCGCGAGCACTCTCGGTGCGGCCTGCTGACCACAACAAAGAGTATAAAAAATAACATTTAAAATGCGAGAACAATTTCTTTGACGGTGTTTCAGATACAGTATTACAAACCAGAGAAAGGTATAACATAGCTGACAGGTATATATTTAAGTATGCATTTATGTTACTGGAAAGCAGTTTAGACACAAATAAATAAGCGATCCAACATCCTTTTTTAAATTTTATTATAATCTTTTTATTTTACTAATATGAATTTAAATATAGAAATTATGAGTGTAATGCTAATTGAACTGGAGACTCGCTTTTGAGAAGGAAACCATTCTCGTGATTGAATTGCAGTTTAAAAATTCTATTTGCAAACTATTTGCTGCGAAAACCGGAAGAAACTATTTTTTCGTGTTTGAAGTGAAATTCTAGTTTCGTTTGTTCCGCATTTAACGATTATTTAAGTTCAGAATTACTCTAAAGTTAAAACCAGTCTTGTGTTTTGAACGCAACTTAAAATCCGTTTTGCGGACTCATCTGAAGACGCAACTCAAGGGATACCATTATCGCGTTCAGTAGTTATTTGTGAAGATGACGTTTGTTTTATTCTCCCCATTGGTTCATTGGGTGAGGTGTGTTCAGATGCGCCTGTTTAAAAGCTAAAATGGACTTAGAAGGGTTGTTTCTCAGAATTTGAACAATTCATCAAATTTCGATGTTCATTTTCAAGTTCTGTTATTATTTCAGTTCTATGAAGAAACTGGCCCATAGTGAAATACTAACAGATCTCGAAAAGAACTTTCACAAAAAAATGTTGTGAAACAACTGGCCTTTAATAATTTTGTCTTTAATTATGACAAGTTTTTCGAAATGTTAAGCAGTTGAACCGATTCTTAGTCCATTTCAGTTTTTGAACAAATTATGATCAGCAGAAAGGGACAACTATCAACTATAAGTATTACAATTTGATAGAAAATAACCTTTTGATGGCAATTTTTCATTTGAATTTCTGTGAAATAACCCTCCTTACTATTTGCATTTTTTAATTTTAACATTATACTCTGAAATTAGCAGACAAAACAATTCACTCGGCTATTTTAAATTCCGTACAAATTTACTAAATTTCATCGTGTCCATTTATTTGCTGACCAACAAAAGAAGTTGTTTGAATAATTGAATTAATAATTTGTGCTGACTCGGGGAACTATTTTCAATATGGAATTTAATAGTCTGATACTTTTGGCAATCGCAAGCTGCGCTGGAACGTGAATAAGTTATGCTACGAGTACATAACTTGATAAAGGCCTTCATGGTCGACCGGCAGGACCTAAAAATTCACAAGGAGAATACTGGGCAAAAAAAGCAAGTTAAGTGAAGGCACTTTGTCTAAGTTGATGGTTTCTTGAGCATAAAAATATTTGAGAATGTTGATTTATTTTGAGTTTTGTGAGCGTTTACAGATAACACACAATGATAGGTTAACCTGGAAAATTGATGTTCGCGATAATGTTGCGTTCCCTCCTGTTCTAATCTGTGAGAATCTATGGTCAATTTATTGAACGAAAATTGAAGTCGATTCAACTTAAGGAATGAAACAGGTGTGATTTTTTTACCCTAAAACGCGAATTTTGCCATTTACACGAAAATAACGTGAAATCGCAATTTTCGGACCAATAATGCGAATTTTCATATTTTCACGTAATTATCTAGTGTTTTTAAATAATATTAAAAAATCTAAATATTTCTTTGTCTGTGATTTTGACAAGCTTTCAATTTGGGAAACGTATAGCGTATTTCCTTTTCCGTGTTCAATAGGAGTCATTACTACCTTAAAACACGCACGGGTTTGTTACGCTAATTCTCTTTCTCGTGTTCAATTCGAGACGCGCGTCCTCCAATCGCGCACGGGTTTTTAATTACCATGCGCATTGATTGAGCGCGTTGCAAACCCGTGCACGATTGGAAGACGCACGCCTTAAATTAAACACGAGTTTAGAAAGAGAATTAACGTGATAAATATTATATTTTAATTTCTATCGTTTCTCTGTGTAACTAATCGCCACTGTATTGTTTACTATTATGTATATAACTTTACAATTGAAAAGTCCTCCACAACACAGGTGAACTCCTAGCGTGGAGGACAATGTACTTTACCTTTGTAAAACTAATTTATTTAAGAATAAATAAAAAAAAAAAAATAAAAAACCAGCCTTCTATCGAACACGGAAAAGGAAATATGCAGGCGGGTCGTTAACTTTAATTTACGGCTCTTCAAACAATTGGTATAGTTATTGTAACTCATTCACCAGATATTGTTAAGCCTCCAGAGGATTTTCTTTAGATCTGTTTATAGAAAAACATCACTGCTTCATGTTGAAGATGAGAGATCATACTTTTTTTTTCTTCTTAAGTTTCAATATCTCATTGTCTCCTCCACTATTTTTGATGATATTATAGAAACAGTACTGTGAGTTTATCAAGAACACTGAAGATACAATCTTCTTCTTTATTTTATTACCAACAATATGGGTTAAAGCCTTTGAAATCTGAATAAAGCAAAATCTTAGTATTGTTGTTCTCGACAAGGTGCCTTCTTACTGTGAAGTCCGCACCCAACCGGGGAATTGGTCCCGAAATATGCTGATGATAGCGCAGTTCGGATTTAGTATGAAAATAATTCCGGCTACCTGCACCCCTACGAGCGTCCACGGACCACGCGACGGGTCTCTACGACCTTCGGCATCTACAACCCTTCGGCTATACGGTGCCTCCTCTACGGTGGCCATTCGGTGCTACGATCGCAAAAATAAAACCACAAGTTTTGCGTGATTCTTCTTGCGGTTGCAAATTAGATGAAGAGGTTCAACACTGCGGATAATATAGCACCCTCGAATTGAATGCTGTACGATTGGAGGAAATGGTGATGTCCGATCGTATGAAGATGTAATTGAAGCGGTACGTTCCAGGAGAAACGTTGCTGAGGCCCTATTTGTCAAGTAATCCGACTATGTTATGTTTAATAAAGATAATCCATCGAATTAAATTTTTTACACTTGAAATTGGAAATTGAACCCACAGTCTCCCGACTCAAATTCAAATAAGTTGGGATTACAATAAGTATCACGCCATAACTGTATGGCATGCGGTACCCGTGAGCACCACAGAGCCTCTCAAAATATTTCACAATCTGCTCTCTCATACAGGGTGGATCAAAAGTAATCACCCTATTGGAAAACGCTATAACTTTTGCAAATGACGCCAAACATCAATTCGGTTTTGACATTTGTGAAGTAAACAAACGCAGAATACAAATCGATAAGACATGAATCGATTATGGATTAAATAAACAAATTTCACAAGCAGTACCAAAGTTATCATAAAAAAAATTACAGCAAAAGAACATCGGGTGATTACTTTTGCCCCACCCTGTAGATGGTGCTAATTTAATTATTTTGTATCAAACACTAAAGACAAATTATTTGTTTACTCTCGTACATAACCAACAACTCAATTCCTTCAAGAAAGACATACAAATACTATAATGTATCGGTGATTCAAATATGATATGATTTAAAGAATGACTTGCAAAAGGCGTTTTTTCCTGAAATTATTAAATGAGCGCCATCTATGAAATAGCAGATTATGTATTCTTTTAAGTATACTCTTAAAATTAAACCACGGACTTGAAGAATATCGAAAATATGTAGGTGTTCAGATAGCATGGCGGAACTATTACAACATTTTCCATTTTAATGATTTTCCCTTTCATGTAACTTTCAGTTTGGAACGAGGTGCAGTTCCAACTTATATACTAATACCATTAAATATTCATTTTGCCGGGAGGTAAAGCTTTCACCACACAGAAAATCTATTTTGGTAAATCTATTTTTAGTAAGCTTAAATGAAGAAGTTTAATTTTTTGGAAGCAAGCGAATACATTGGGGTGTTATATTAAATAATTAAAAAACACACATTGTAATTCACCACTTTTATATTGAATTAATACATGACAGCCAACCAGGTTTCGCATATTTTATATATGTATATAAAGATATTAGTTATATATAAGAAAATACAATGGTAGAAAAATAATAGATTAAATAATTTAGAAGCCCTAGAAATGAGAACTGTCAATAATAACTCAATTAATAAAGAAATAAATCTGATTAATTTTCTCATACTTAATTTGTTCCGTTAACTTCCACTGAAACTGTTTTTCTTTTCCCTTACCTACCTCTCCTGTTATATTTTGTCTCCCTGTTAAATTTCAATTTTGCCGTGCGCCGCACGGATTTCCTAAAAATCTTCATACAAAAATCGACAAAAAAAAATAATACACGTTTTCAGCTACAACAACATCAATAATGCCATTTTTGTAATATTAGCACTCTAGTGACTTAAAAGTCACGAGCCGCCAATGATTACAATATGTGTTTTTAATTTTTTTTTTATTCGAATAAAGTGGAGAAAGCCAGCTAGGTAGGTGAATTGTTTCTTGGCTTTGCGTGCTATTAAAATCATTATTGTTTATTATGTATGTATTAGGTTATATGTGGCCATAAGGTTTATGGTTGCAATAAAATTAGCATTGCACTTGGGGGCGAAATATCGATCCAATCGTTCCACAGCCCATAAAGTGGGTAGCTACCGAAACCAGTTGAAACTATCACGTACCTACCTACGTAATATATGTAGCGAAAGAATTATCTTTGTTAATTTTATTAAAACTTCTGAAACTGCTATTGAATCACAAAGAGGAGTAGATTAGGTATGATTTGAGATTTTCACGGCCAAAAGTAATATTGTGATTTGTTTTTGGGGTATTATGCCATGTTACGCTACCTCCTTCTTTAGCCAACGTTTCAGACAGCAGTGCAGTGTTCATCATCAGGGCAGATGTGTAATCCGATTACACTGAAGATGAACACTGTAATGCTGTTCGAAACGTTGGCTAAAGAAGGGGGTAGATACCCCAAAAACAAATCACTATAAGGAGTAGCTTAGTATTTTTGATGTGAATACCGCAGACTCCTATCTGCAACCGTCCGTCTGAAGCGAGTGCTATGGAATCCCCAATTAGGGTATGTTATAAGAGTGAAAGGAGTGAGGGGAAGAGGAGGAGAGGAAGATATAATGTAGGTACATCTTCATATGTACCCAGGTGGCTATTTAGATTTGGTCACTAAATACGGCTTAAGTCATTTCAAGCACCGTGTCATTCATCTTTCATAAGGGTGATCCAGAAAGTGGAATTTTGGTTGTGATTCTGTCCGCAAATCCAGTTCAATGAACTTTAGAACTCGGATTTCATTTGTTTAATTTTTTGACCAAATTACTTTTACGAGTTCACTAACGAAAGGTAAATTTCTTAATCATCAAAATTGACGATGTTGGTTGAGATAAATATTGTTTTTAAATACTTTCAGCTTCACAAATCCTACAATTATCAAATCCCGTGATTTTTCACAGGTCTGCGCTAGTAATAAAAAACAAAAGAATTTGTATGGTTCCTTTACTTTTGTTTAAAAAATCAGCTGGTTTTGTAAAAGTTGTGCTTCTTTCTAGAGAAATACAATATTTCCAAATATATTATTAGCTTCGCAACTGTAACTACCTACCATCATTGTCCTGTGGACTTTTATTTGAATAAATAATTTTTTTTATTTTATTTTATAACGCCCATAGGGCTTTTACCTATAATAATGTACATTTTTATTTGTTTACTTATACAGATTACATTAAAAAAAAAATAGTGTTAACAAAATACAAGTTACATAAAAAAATATCAGAGTTAACAAAATATGTTACATAAAATACAAATAGTTACATAGAGTACAAATAAGTGAGACAAAAAATAGAAAATCTGCCAAAATCCTCCAAATCAACCATAATGATAATAAGAAAGTATAACAATAGTTTAAAAAATAGGTAAAAATAGTTCACACATACTCCATTTAAAGTTTGCCAAGTTCAAATTATTGTCAAATACGGGTAAGTTTTTAGATTCTCACGGCCAAAAGCATTTTTGTTGTTTGTTTTTGGGGTGTTATGCCGTGTTGCGCTAACTCCTTCTTTAGCCGACGTTTCGGACAGCGTTGCAGTGTCCATCATCAGGGCAGATCCGGTAGATCCGAAGATGTGTAACGCTGCAACGCTGTCCGAAACGTCGGCTAAAGAAGGAGTTAGCGCAACACGGCATAACACCCCAAAAACAAACAACAAAAATATTGTCAAATACATTTGTATTGTTTAAGTATTTGTTACCAAGACTGTAAACGTTGAATTGGAGAGTGAAAACTATAGTTGGAATGAGATGTATGTATGTAAAATGTTGATATATGCCTAGTTGTTCGTGTAGGTATGTGTAGATTTATTAAATGCAGGAGTTCACAACAATCGAATTTAGAGTTCAATAATTTTATTAAAAAGGTTAGGTCGTTTATTTTTCTTCTGTTTTCTAATGTCGGAATATTTAAAAGATTCAATATTGACAGGTAATTTATGTGTTCTAAAGGGATGTTAAGTTTAAAATTGACGAAGCGTAGAAATTTTCTTTGAATTCTTTCAACATTATGAATATGTACATTGTAGAAGGGCGACCAAACTATGGAGTTATGTTCTATCAGGCTTCTAACAAGGGATATGTATAATAGTTTTATGATTTGTAAAGATTCAAAGTTTTTAATTGTTCTTAATATAAAACCTAATGTTTTCATACCCTTATTCACAATTTGTTGAATGTGGGCCGTAAAGTCTAGTTTCTCATCCATTATTATGCCAAGATCTCGCATTTCCTTTACTCTTTCTAAATATGTTTTATTTATTGAATAGCCAAAAAATTGTGATGTTTTTTTTCTGGAAAAGGTCAAAATTTTGCATTTTTCTACATTTAAATATAAATTGTTTTGTGAACACCAGTTATTTAGCAAGTCTATATTAGATTGAAGAACTTGACAGTCGTTTAATGAGGTTAATTCATTATATAATTTAATATCGTCAGCGAATAGCAGTACATTCACAATTTTAAAGCAGTTGACTATGTCGTTTATAAAAACAATAAAAATAATGCGGTCATGTAGAAATGCTATATAAATTCTTTAATATAAGAATTTTTCGCGCTCCTGCTCCAAAGCACAACGCACCGTAGTGCTGGTGTAATTTTCTAACAGATTTTTAATTGGCTAGTACAGCTTCAATAAAACATAATATTTTGCTTAGAAATTTTATTTAAGTTCTCAAATAATAAATGCATGCCGTTCAGGAAAAAATCGTATTTTTAGCGTGTTTCGTCAGAATTATCCAATAAATGGCTTTATTAGGTCATAACATAGAGCTATAATTAGAGGCGCTACTGGGTACTAATCTGGTTGAAACTCGTTCCAGTATTAGAACGCGATAAGCGGTGCGCGTAGACAGGAAACGGTGGTTTTTTTTTGAGCGTTGGGAGAGTTGGAGGTCAGTTGGAGGTCAAAAAGCGGAACCAATTTTTTTGCTTCATTTCCCATCTAAATATAATACATCAATGGGTCAGAATGGGGTCGTCTTCTACTACGAAAATTTTTTTTTTTACAAATTCATCATGTCTCTAAGTTTTTCATCATGTCAAATTCATCTGTCTCTAAGGATAGAACTTTTGTAAAATACCGAATAATTACCTAAGATATAAAACAACAAAATGTTGATATTTTGATGGTTTATAAACGCTTGTGATATTACGGTAGGTACTGCAATACGAATTATGATTTGTGATGTAAATCGTGTTTTTATTTACATCATGAGACGAAATCACATACGTTTTACCCAGTTCACTTTTACCGGTCGGTGGCTGAGTTTACATCGCGTTTGGGTCCCACCCAAGTGTGTTCAATTCCTCGGCTGGCTAAGTCCTTCATCACAACAACATTTTAAGCTTCTTGTGGTGGTAGTAGGAGATTTTCAATTTTTTTCAGGTTATTCGTAACCCGGGAAAATATGTCTTTCTTTTAAAGAAAAAAAAGCTCATAACCAGAGATGTGCAAAATGGGTACCCAAAACCATTTGAAATGCAAAATGGAAATGGGTCAAAACTTTTCCATTTGAAAATGCAAAATACAAAATGTTTTTTAGAAAAGCATTTCAAATGCAAAATACAAAATACCTATTTTCAAAATGCATTGAAAATGCAAAATGGTTTCTCAGGTCAAACAATCAAAATAATTATATAATTTTTAAACAATTTTGTCATTTAATAATGGACAATATGTAGAACAAACATATTACATGATAGTAAATCCAAAAACACCACGACTACAGATTATGAAACCACAAAAAAATTGCGCGGGACTAATGTTGCCAACGTAAAAACATAGAAACTGCTATGTAACATTTAATATTACAGCGTCATGGCCCCATGTTCAGTATTTGAATCAGTATTTTTTGTAATGGTATCACTCAATTGCCAGGGCTTCTACCAGGGAGCAACTTGACAAATGTAAATTATCTCTCATAGCGAGGTTGAGGACCGACTGATATTTGGGGCTTATGAAAAAAGATGAGTGGAGAAAGTGGGAAGAATGTTGTTTTTTTTTTTTTTTTTTTACATTAATACCGCACAAGAGTCCCAACTGCTCCCGTCTGGAGCCAGTGAGACTATGGCATCCCCAATTGGGGTATGTTGTGAGGCTGAGGGGAGGGAGATGGGGAAGAGGAAGGTGGGGAAGTACCTGGCTATTCAGATCTGGTCACCAAACACGGCTAAATCCATTTCAAGCAACGTTTCAATTCTGAATGGTGGTCTTACACCAGGGCGATACTGAGAGTATCTTCCACTCTGGAACGTGCCGCAAATATACTATATATTATTTTAAATTAATTAATTGTGAAATAACACAAATTAATCAAATAAAATTTATTTGCGCACGCCGGGTTCGAACCCGCGACCTTCGGATCTGTAGTCAAAAGCGTATACCACTAGACCACGCCGGCCGTCGATTTCCATTTTAAAAAAAGCATTTAAAATGGAAAATGCATTGAGAAAAACATTTAAAATGCAAAATGGTTTTTAGAAAAGCATTTAAAATGCAAAATGGAAAATACCCATTTTGCATTTTGCATTTCCATTTGAAATGGATTTATTTGAAATAAAGCAAATCTCTGCTCATAACATTGTCATTTATGGAAAAATCAAAAAACTGTTTTTTCCATCGCTATTCACTCTTTAAATATACTACATTTTCATCAAAATAAAAAATGAAATAGAAATTGTCCTCATTCACTATCCCGTGAATTTTTATTTACAATACATTTTATTTTAATTCAAAATAGTGCGCTAGTACTATTTTGTATTATGTATTATAATGTAGCCTATCTTATATTTTGTAGGAATTTCAAGAGAGTCGTATGAAAAACGTTGTTCTTAGTAAGCTTTATTAGCGATTTGGGAGGCGGGTTTGGGTACCGCCGCCCCGTATGCCGTCACCCCAAGTGATTTGCTATGTTTTGTGATTTTGCAGGGGTGCCCAGATTCATCGGGTGAGGTGTGTTCAGAATGCGCCTGCCCACCAGCTGCGTGGCGTGCCAGATCGGGAGGGGCTGGTTTGGGGAGACCCTTTGACCTCTCCGACTGGTCTCTCCACCCATTGCCTCGCGCTGTAGCGGCGGGAGGGTCCGTCACTCCTGAATACACTGATCACTAGATTTCTACCTTTTCCTTCCCATAACTTTCTCTGCTTCCTTTCCTTAAAAAGAGACTCCACACAAGATGACATAGGTCTTGGGGAGAAAATGTTTTGCTCAGAGCCAAGAAGCTTGACGAACTTATATTTACGATTTCAACTGATTCCAGTATAAATATGGTAAATCTCTTTTTACACTTTGTGTAACTATTCCTCTTATATAAAAAGTTATTCATTGAAACCATCAAATAAGAAAGAAACATAAACATAACGATCAAAGTAGTTTCACTTCGAAAAAACAAACTGAAATCCTTCCCTCGCGATGTTCTGTAAAAGAATTTGGTAAATAAAACATCATCTTGTTCGTTCTCTTGTTGTGTGAGTTTATCCCGCATTATCTTAGCCGGGCGAAACATGGACGACTTTTAAAAGAAACCCAAACTTGGAAAGTTCCTAATCCTTCCTTATAAAGTCCGAGTAAATATTCCATCTTTCTCTCGCAAGTTCTTTTTTTCCGAAAACAAAACAAAAACATCAAGCTGTTTCCCGCTTCACGAATATTAAAATACACCCCCGTGTTTTTGCCGCGAACTCAAAAAGAAAGCAACAACTAATGATAGACATATTAAGCGCGGGATATAAGTAGGTAGGCGCTGTAATTAAATTGTTACGCAAAATATAAATTTAAAGATGGGTAGGTACTGTTCTATTATTGTTATACAAAAAAATATCGCCAAACATTATGCGTTGGTTACTGAGTAGGGACTTAGGAAAAGCTGCATACTTTTACATAAAAGCAACGTTGTGTAGGTGTAGCGAGCACCTACCGTAAATAATTGTTTTATCGACTGGCCATATTATTCTCTCAACTACTTTGGGAACACTATCAGCTAGCCCCAAGCCGGTCTGTGACTCAAGCCTTGGTGTTAAACTTGGCAACAGTGCATTTTGTAAGTTGTGTGAATCTATGTTATTTTTGTCAAATGAAAGACTATTATTGTGTTCATGCATATTTATAGTGGGATTTATGCTGAGGAAATGTACCTATCTATATACATACATGGTGATTTATCTTTGGGGTATTACGCCGTGTTACGCTACCTCCTCCTTTAGCCAACGTTTCGGACAGCATTACGTGTCCATCATCGGGCAGATCATCAATAAATCACTAAAATTTATTCATGGTAGAATTGTCTGTCAAAACAGAAAACTTTTATTTATTTATTTATTGACGCCCTATTCGGCTTTTAAGTACATAACAATTACAAATTTCATTTTTAACAACAGTGTAAAACAAACAATAGAAAATCTAAATAAAATATAATAATTTCTCATACATTATTTACATTTAAAAAGTGATGGACTAATTTGGCTTTAAATGTATTGAAGGTTAAATTAAATATGTCAGCGACATCACTTAGTTCATTGATCAACCTATGTATTCTTTCTAACACAGAATTCGTAGCGAATGTATTGTTGTAGAATAAAATATTCCGTCTAGTATATTTTGGAGGTATATGTAAAGATAGCAAATTTATAGTGTCAGGGCAGTCCAACCTTGAATGAACAATTTTATATAATGAAAGGAGATCAAATATTTTTCGCCTTTTAGATAATTTCGATAAGTTAACTTTACTGCGTAAATTGACATCATTTATATCAATAATAGGAATACCCATTTTGAAATTAATAAAACGTAAAAATTGGTTTTGAATTTTTCAATTTGTAAACAATGAGAGTTGAAATGAGGACACCAAATGGTTGCATTGTATTCAACCTGACTTCTAACCAGAGACGTGTATAGTAATTTTATAGTTTTTTATGTTATTAAAGTTAATATTTATTTTAAGTTTAATTTTTTTATTCAAACTTTAAAAAGATCCACTTCATGTGGTCTAATAAAAACATACATTTTAATTTACACTTTGCTTATTTCTAATACTTATCACATACATAATTTTTACATTTTTCTTTACATTTTTTTTATTTTAATGGAAACTAAGTTATACATGTGGATGTCTATATACAGTCAACAATTCATTGTTTTTTTTGTTCAATCCTTTTAGTTCAATGTTTTCTTTCTGTCGAGCATGGCGGACATCGGGCGGATGGCATAAATTTGATTTTTATACAAATCTACAATTTTATTCCGAGTCTAATAAAATTTTGCTTAATTGACCTTCAAAATAAGAGAAAGGTCACTCTCTACATTTTATTTCGTAAAACTCTGCACAAATCCCGGAGCGCCGTTTAGTGAAAATTTGGATTAATAATAGGTCATTTTTACACATTCATAAAATGAAGACACTATAATAGACAATATAATAGTTACTTTTTTTATGAATTTATTAACGCCCTTTTTAGGGGCTTTTACATATAAAATTATACAGCATTTATTATAACATAACTAAACTGCCTTAGTAACAATCTTCTGTATTTGTTAAGTGATAAATTGAGGATATCCTCTGAGTTTATTCCCCTCCATAAGTATTCTAGGCTATGAGGAATACATATAGTAGTTAGTCCCAGAATTTAAATCTAGACGTTTAGTATTACGTTGCAGAATCCGAAAGCTTACGAATGCAAGCAATTCTGGACTATCAAATGTGTAGTGGTACGCAACTACTTGATTCGAACGTAATTTAGAAGTTTCGGTTTTCTTCCAAACAAGCTTCTTGGATGTTCTTTTATTTTTTTAAATTTTGGTTTGGCAATATCTACACAGAAACCAAAATGTTCGAGAAGCTTCTTCACCTTATAAAAGCGACAGCGTGAAGGAACTAGTCAGTCAGATGTCAGTCAGTCAGTCATCAGTCGTTCAACAATTTACAAGACTTCGCTGCGCGCGGGGCGATAACACCCGGCTTTGCACGGTTCAATCATGGACTCCATCAGGATCATCACAGCGCCCTGGCCCCGGCTATCGTTCCTGGCCAGCGCTACACCGGATCACAGCGCCCTGGTTCCAGCACATCTGACCAGCGCTACATCCACGCACCTAGACCACGCGGCATCCTCGCCGGTCTAAACCATCTCCCGCACAACTGCCGACCAGGTCCAGCGCACCTTTCGGCTACCTTGTTCAGCACTGAAGCACCCGGAAGACCCACGCTCTTCACCAGTACCTGATACGTCAACGAGTCCGGTCACCAGCAGCGGCGTTGACTCACTGACCCGCGCTTGACCAGCACTTCACCGCCTGCATCCGGAGTCTTCATCATTGGTCCTTAAGTCATCTCACATACGGCAATCTGACTCAAATAAAACACCGTGACCTTCACAACATCTTTCATTGCGTTCCTCCTTACCAAATCCCCAAAAATGCATCATTTAGAAATTTATATAAAAATACCAAGTCAGTGAAAATTTTCTGTCATACAATTTAAAATAGTGCCGTAGCTCAACAACATTGCTGGAATACTTATTTTAAAACATATAAAACGTAACAATTTATTTTGTATCCTTTCAATAGCTTGAACATGAATGTTGTAACGAAGGCAAAATATAACAGTTTAATACACTTAATATTATTGAAAATTATGGTTAGTCAAGTTATAAATACCAACATTTGTAAGCCCTTGTTAAAGATTTCTCTTATGTGGTTAACAAATTAAAGATAGTGTGAACCCTGTGTGGAAGGATTCTGTTTTTTTGCTATTTAGCTCTTAAACCAGGCTAAAATGTTGCCACGTATACCAAGCTTTTTTACATTCCAAATAAATAAAAAATATGGGAAAATAGATCAAAGGCGCTTTTTTGGAACAGAATCTTTTTTTTTTTAAAGCGTTGGTTATAAAATTTTCGTAGATAATTAATTTGAAAGAGTGCTTCTACCTGACATAAATTCAAAATGGTAAGGTGATATATGATAGATATTACAGGTTTTATTTGTAAAATTAATGTATCCAGTATTAGGCTTTTAAAGAGTTTAGGAATGGTAGATTGAATACGCATTGGTATATAATTACAAACATCAGTTTTTGAAAATTGGAGTTTAATAACTAATTTTCCACAATCATGAAAAAATTCACTAGATTAACCCTTCAGGTTTTAAAATATTTTTACCAACAAGTCCCAACGACATGGTGAATTTTCAATAATTAAAATGTGCCACACATTACTTATTTTTGAAGTTGTCTTTAAAAGAAATACTATTTTAGAAACTAGATTAAATTATCTTTGAAATATTTGGAATTTTTTTTAATATCAAACATGAAAATGTTAACAAAAAAACTTACCAGGACATTTTGACTCGGAACATCCATAATTTTGAAAGTATTCAATATTTATGAAACATATTAATTTTGTGTAGATAATAAGTAATAAAATACTTCACTTTTCTTACCTTTTATATAATAAACAAATATAAATATTTTTTTACTTTCAACTGTCAATGAAAAAATGCCGAAATTCGTAATCATGCATTTTGACAATTTTTTTTGTTTTTATCCATGTAATAATGTATAAATATTTAATACAAACTGCTTGAATAATTATTTATCTTTCCAATGACGAACATATCACATATCTACGCATTATGGAAAAAAAGATAAAAAATACTTTTATAATGTTTTGACGCCCCGGTCAGATCTGTCCTTCAGGGGCTATAATGGAATATGATGTTTGTGGCTAGTAATGTCCTTCTGTGGCCCGAAGGGTTAAGAGAGATTAAAAAGTTCAGTTAATGGAGGAGCAATTACTTTGATACATTCATTGATAAATATTGTAGGTATATTATCTGTTCCAGAAAATTTGAAGCTATCTAGAAATTTCATTTCAGTTATTACTTCAGAGAAACTTACGGTATACTGTGAAATCAAGAGTTTTGTCTAGAAGCATTATTTGAGTTAACTACTACAGGGTTTTCCAATAAAAGGTGTTATTTTGATATTCAATCGTAAAAGATCAATGTTTTCGTTGCTTGTGTGGCACGTAGCGCCGTATTGTTGAAATTAAACGTTGTCCAGATTAATACTATCCAATTCCGGCGATAAAAAAATCATTAATCATCTCTCGATAGCGCAATCCATTCACCGTAACTGTTGCTCCAGCCTCATTTTCGAAAAAGTAAGGTCCAATGACTCCGCCGGACCATAAACCGCACCAAACAGTTACACGTTGAGGATAGAGAGGCTTTTCAACAATAACTCTTGGGTTTTCCGAGTCCTAGATGCGATAATTTTGCTTGTTGGCGAAGCCATCGAGGTGGAAATGGGCCTCATCACTCAAGATGATTTGCATTTGATTCACTCAAGTGAATTTTAATATTTTCAATGCGTTGTTGAAGCGTGTATCGTTCCATTTATCGTTTCATTTTATTAATGACGTAGTTTCTACTTGTCAAACGTCAAAAAATGACAGCTTCAAAAGTAACATCTACCGAAATAGCGGGCTATTCAAAATAACACCTCTTATTGGAAAACCCTGTATATAAACACTTCTGAAATACTTGCAAACAGTGCAACAGGAGCATTATAGTGCCATTTTCGTGACAAATCACCTCAGGGGCGCTTTACAATAAAATAGTAATAATAATTCATTTTCAAACTAATTACTATTTAAATAAACATTAGGTTTTCTCTTATCGCCTTTGATGTTATTCAAATCTTTTACATGATATGTATTTTTTCAACGACGACTAAAAACTGAGTCAAGTCTGAATAAAATAAAATTTTAATCTTCTCCGCGATGTATTGGTATATAACCGTTTAATAGAGAACATGAATAAATAAATAATCACAATATTTTGTATATTAAACCACGTGTATCTCGTAAGAAATCTGAAAAACAATATTGCCCAGGTTATGCGCTGACATTCGAAACACGTGTAAACGTTAATATACATTATAAAATGTAATCTTTACTTTTAAAAAATGTTAACAAACAAACCTCGATGTTCAAAATCACTACCACAATGTTAACAACGGGCACATGTCATGAAAAACTGAACAAATGAATTGGATTTATGCGACAGCACGCAACGTTGCCAAGTTTCCAATAGCGCGGCAAGGTTCTTCTAGACGACATTGGCCAGCCCTATGCCCCCCGATCCCGCATTTCAACATTATCCAACGTATTGTAGTTTCTTGGCGTATTTAAGTCAATCGAAAATGTGAAAATCATTACGTTTCAAATATGCTAACTGTCCTGATGATGGACAGTTTATAGCTGTCCGAAACGATGGCTCAAGAAATGGACGAAGAATAATAGTAACACTGCTTGTAACAGGTACTAGGTAACTGAGCGTAGCGAAATTCTGTTTTAACTCGATTTTCAAAAGCGTCTCTCTGAAAATTTGTTTTTACGTTCCGTTTCAAGATGGTGGCAGTGTTGGATACTGCCTTTCTATCCCTCCTAGATATGGATCCTTCTATGAGCCGTCAAATCTTAATAATTAATAGTATACCTACATGCCGGAAGAAAATTTTGAAAAAGAATTGTCATTAAAATTATATAAGTGACGTTTCTTTAGACAAATTGTATAATTCCTTATTACATATTTTTTTAAATGTTACATAAAATATATGATTTATTTAAATATTGAAGACAATATTAGTGATTTCTAAACGAAAATCTGAAACAGAAAAATCAGAAAAGGAAACGGTCACATCTGGGACTCGAACCCAGGACCCCTGTCTTTCCGGGACAGTGCTCTACCAACTGCGCTAATGGGACCCTAGTCCATAGGGTCCCATTAGCGCAGTTGGTAGAGCACTGTCCCGGAAAGACAGGGGTCCTGGGTTCGAGTCCCAGATGTGACCGTTTCCTTTTCTGATTTTTCTGTTTCAGATTTTCGTTTAGAAATCACTAATATTGTCTTCAATATTTAAATATTACAATTTGAGGTTTTACTCAATAAAGTTATTCCGAAAAATAAATATATGATTTATATTAAGAAGGTAGATTTTTAAGTACCTACATGCAAATATTATGATTTCAGTAGATATTTTTATAATAAGAGGTGATTAGAAACATCATTGGAAGCGACGACAATTGTTTACAGTACACTGGTTTCATAATTAGTTTTGACAAATTTTGCATTAAATTTAAGCGAGGAATTATATTTTAACAGCACAACATGTGTTACCTGTGTTCACTGGTGTATTATATTTAAATGAGACACGAAGCGAAAAATAGGTTTCGCCTTTTTACCTCCAACTGACCTCCAACTCTCCGAACGCTCTAACTGAAACTACCGAATCAGGTCTTCGCGCACCGCTTATCGCGTTCCAATAGTTGGAACAAGTTTTGACGAGATATTAGTACACAGTAGCGCCTCTAATTGTAGCTCTATGCCTGTGTTACCTAATCAAAATGCATTTGTGGTAAATCGAGGTTAATGTAATGACTATATCATTATGTCAAATCGGCTGGGATGACTAATGAAGGGGTGTTATTAGGAGTGGCGGGGACTGCGGCGGAGCTATAAGGGTGGCCAATATTAAGTACTCTACATCATCAGTCGACAAAAGGGGCAATCGAATGTAATAATGTGTCCATTTATTTTATTTCGCTTATTAGCATTGTATGCATTGCATGCTCAATTAGCAAGAAGGAGTATTTTAACACCCCTACCATAGATCATCCCAAGTGGAAGTTTAATGACACTGATACCCGGGTTCATGGGGTGAGGTTTGTATTTTTTTTATGTTGTTTTGATGCGTCCATATGCTGCCCATCAACTGTGTGTCATGACGGAACGGAAGCGACTGGTTGAAGAAGACTCTTTGACCTCTCCAGCTCGACTTTCTTGACCCATCCCTTTGCACCGCAGTGGGAAGGATGGACTCATCTCAGATTCCTACTCACCCCTCATACATTTTTCCTTTTAGAACTTTCTCTCCTTCCTTTCCTTAAAATATTACGTAAACTCAGAGGAAAATTATTTGTCTCATTGATTATGTTAAAAAACAATACAGACTGTATCAGGACGTTATCCATGAAAAAACAGAACACTGGAGAAAAATAAAAGAACAACATACTAAGATTAAAATAAGAAGGCAATTGACTGACCTAATATGTTTGCATAAAATTATCCACGGCCATCTTGATACCTCATTAAGTCTTAGCAATATTGAAATAAATGTCCCCAATTTCAATTGTTTAGGACACCATAGCATTTTTCACCTGAATATTTTCAAAAATAATATCGCCTATTTTAGCCCTCTGACCCAAATGTGTCGACCGTATAATAAGATTGAGTGTGCTGAAGTAGATATTTTTTCGATAATTTATATGGATTCAGAAAAAAAAATCTGCTATTGTTAAAAAATATGTTGCACTGATTATATTATGTATTACTTGCGTCTCTTACTTTTCTGTAATATTTGTGTTTCATATATATTTTTAATTTTTATTTTCATTTGTTTTATATTTTAATCTTTATTTAGGTATATAAAAATAAATTTGTCGCATGGCTGAGTAGATTTTGGTAATTTTTATATTAACTGAGTTTTTATTATTTATTTATTTATTAGGTACAATATTTTTTACATTTTAAGTTTTCCAGTAATGTAGGCCTCACTGGGTGGCTTGCCCGTGCTGAGGCCTTCATTTTATAATATGAAAATATAATCAACATAATACATTTAAAGAGAAAATAATACATTTAAAATTAAAAATACATAATACATAATAGGCAGAGGCGAGCACTGAGCATAAAAAGTAACATGCTCAGTAGAAGATTTGGACTCTGCAGCCCGCAGGTGAAAAGGACGCTATTCTCAGCTTTCTGCACTACCTTGTATACTTGCGAGCTGTGGGCCAATTCCAAAAAGCGTACCATGGAAAGGCTTCGTATTCAATATAATAATGCCTACCGCATAATGTTCGGACTTCCAAGGTACTGCAGTGCCTCCTCAATGTTCATGGAGGGAAGAGTTCCCGGCTTTGCAGCCCTAATGAGATCCAGGGTAGCAGGAACGAGGGGAAGGATCAATAACTCCAGAAACATCCTCATCATCGAATCCCGCCAGACCTCAGGATCGAGCATCGAAAAACATTGGAGAAAAATATTGGCCCCCATAATTATCGCTCCGATATACCAATAAGCTTACAAGAAATTTAAATGTTTTATGATATCACTCTCCATTCTATATAGTTCCTTTTACTTTTTCTTATGTTTTATTTGCTTTATCAAACTTACATTTTATACTTTATTTTATTTGTACTTAATTGTATCTCTGTATATAACATTGTAGTTATACTTTATGGATTGTGTGGGATTGCACTTACCTCCCCACATTCTGGAATAAACAATTATTATTATATTATTATATTATAATATTATATTTAAAATTAAAAAATAATACATTGAAAATAATCTTGTGTGTTTGTGAGTGATGTGTGTTTATATTGGTTTTGTGTGTTACGTGTAGGTTTTATTTTTATTTTATGCTATGAAATTTTGGTAATATTGTCTTTTTTGTTATTTAATCCATTTTGTAATTTTGTGTGTGAATTTATTTTTATTTTCCTCAATTTTAATTTCAAGTTTTACACTGTTGAAAGTTTTTATAGCATGGTTGGTAGTGAATTTACTGTCGGAGTTTTTATGTTTTCTTTGTACGCTTGTCTAACTGGTCTGTTAGTGTTATTTTGTGTATGTTGAAATTTATTTTTTTTGTCAAAAATGTAGTTTAGTAGTGTTTTAACGTATAATTGGCGTATATCTAGTACGTCGCAGCTGTTGAATATTTGGTCTGTATCAGTCAGTCTATGTTATTTTAGTATTACCTTTAAGATCGTTTTCTGTGCGGTTAAAATTAAAAAAAAAAATGAAATTAAATTAGTTTTTGTTTTTAACTGGATTGTTCTCACGTATGTGAGATCGTCTGTAAAAACCCTCACCTAACCTAACCTAAATGACCAAATCATAGACAGCGGTAGGTTGTATTAAAGGGTTCAAATCTTCAATATACATCCTCAAAGATCCTAAGTCGACTTTTTTCTTTATGAGGTGATTTCCCGTGGTTCGGTTTGTTTCTGTAAAGATTTTTTTTTCTTTTGTTGTCGGTGATGAATGAGTCCTGGTTTTGATCTGCAATTATCTTAATGTCTTCATTTTGGAATATTAGGTCTCTTAAGAATTCTTTTGTGTATCTTGTGTGTATTTCACGTGGTATATCTTCTGCCGTAATGTTTTTTTTCTTTTTTAGGGCAACTTATAACTAATTAATTTTTAGTTTTTATAATACTGTGTACTCAAGGTTTATTCTGATGCCGAGAGCAGATATTTTATTTTTATTTTGTATTATTTCCTTGATTAAAATTTTTTTTATATTACCTACATCATAGACATATGAATATTAGTAGACCTGCCCTAAGTGATTAAAAGCGTATTATCCCCACTCCCCATACCAGTTCCATTGGAGCCGGCTGTCTCGCGTATGGCCTCAAGTGAAATTTGAAAACGTGACGTCATCATTCTTGTGCGAACTATGGTCGAGGCATCATCGGTTCATTTTACGAAATAACATGGCAGAATGTTGACTTGTGCTATGAAAACTTGTAAAAATAGATGTGAAAAAGAGAATAAACCCAATTGTCGTATTACATTCCATATATAAGCATTATTTTACTTTATTTTAAGCATATTCACATCGTATAATATAAATCAGTTGTTACTATCACATCGAGAAACGTCTGGACGCGAAACACAATGCTGGTTGGTTGCTGGGAAGTAAATTATGAACATTTATAAAAGTGTCTTAACTAAAAGTGTCTTGACCAAACTTTTATAAAGCCGACTATGATTCAATTAATAGCGTTCTTCTTGAGATTGATTGGGAATTCATTAATCAGGGAAATATTGATCAATCTGTAGATCAGTTTTACAGTATACTCTACCAGATTATCTCTTTTCATGTTCCCCTCAAAACGAACAAAAATCACTTTCCTAAGTGGTACTCAAAAGATCTCATTCGTTTGATAAAGAAAAAAAAACAAATTTCATAAAAAATATAAGAAATATGGTAATGAACTAGATCATTTATCATTCAGCTTGATTAGAACCAGAACAAAAAATCTGATTAGAGTTTGTTATCATAAGCATTTAGACTTAATCAAACAAAATTTAAAAGCTAACCCGAATGATTTCTGGAAATTTGCAAAAAGCAAATATAAAAACACAACCGATATTCCAAAAGAGATGCACCTAAACGACATAAAAACTACCCAAGGTCAAGTTATCTGCGGGCTTTTTTCTAAGCAGTTTCAATCTGTTTATAAACCTCACAATGCAAACTATTCACCACAAATATCTGAAGATTTCTGTAACGAAAGCCTTGGTATGATCACTATTTCGCCCTTAACGATATTAGTCAAGTGTAAGAATTTGAGAACCAATAAGGGATCAGGTCCTGATGGTATCCCGCCAATATTTTTGAAAATGTGCAGAGATGTTCTTGCCAGACCACTTAGCCATCTTTATAACAAATCATTACAAGAAGGTGTTTTTCCAGTGAAATGGAAAACGGCTTTCTTAACACCTATATTTAAGAAAGGTTGTAAGAGCGATATAAAAAATTATAGACCTATCTCTAAACTTGACTGCATAGGAAAGTTGTTTGAGTCAATAATATATGACTGTCTATTAGCTCATGTAAGTAAATATATTATCATTGAGCAACACGGGTTTTTCCCTCGGCGTTCCACAACAACTAACCTTCTCGAATACTCCCAGTACATCCGCGATAGCATCGAAAAACGTTTACAAGTAGATGCCATCTACACGGATTTTTGCAAAGCATTTGACCAGTTAAATCAATCATTACTCATCAAGAAGCTGGAAAAGTTTGGCATAAATGGAAATACTTTGAAATGGTTCGAAAGTTACATTACAGAAAGAAAACTGCAAGTGGTTGTAGGAGGGTACTCCGCGGATCTTTTTACTGCAACGTCGGGAATTCCACAGGGCTCGCATCTTGGACCTTTGCTATTTTTAATCTTTATAAACGACATAATTTTAAGAATAAAAACATCAAAATATTTCCTGTTTGCCGATGACCTTAAGTTGTACAAAAAAATTACTTCATTAGAAGATTGCACCGATTTGCAAAAAGACTTATCATCACTTCATGAATGGTGTACACTAAATGATTTATATTTTAATGAAAACAAATGTGCCGTAATTTCATTCACAAAGAACATTAATAAATTCTCAAACACATATCACATTAACAATATCCCTTTACTAAACACAACTTCAATCAAAGACTTAGGCGTGACATTTGACTCGTCACTTAGCTTCAATAAACATGTAGATACAATTTCAAAAAGTGCATCACAAGTATTAGGATTAACGCTAAGAATTACAAATTGTTTTAAAAGTACAGAATTAACTTTGACATTATATAAATCAATTGTGCGAAGTATTCTCGAATATGCATCAACAATTTAGTCTCCCAATTATGAGATTCATAATTATAGGATTGAATCCATACAAAGGAAACTAACCCGTGTAATTGCTTATCGTGAAGGTTTATCTGATCAATTTGGAACTTATAATGACCGAATTTTGCACTACAAACTACACTCACTGACGGTCAGACGTAAACTTTCTGACGTACTGCTCCTACACAAAATTATACATGCATCAGTTGATACACCAAACATTTTATCCCAAATTAACATCAATATTCCATCAAGAAAATCAACAAGAAGGATGAACGACATTTTCTATATTAAAGCCTACCACACAAATACAGGATATTTTTCCCCTGTACCGCGAACATTAAGAAATTATAACATTATACATGGCTCTAATAATGTAATAGACATTTTTAATGATCAATTTAAACACTTCAAAAAAAATGTATTACCTTTAATCATATTAAGCTGATATTGTGATGAAACCCTTTATTTAATGAGAAGCAACATTGTACCTACCTAATCATTGTCTCACCAGTACAGGTGTGACAATAACAAATCGTTTATGAACATATTTGTATTTACCTTTTACCCATTCTTATTTGTTATTTACTTCTGCATATTTAGCTTATTCATTTTGTTACTATTTTTGTTGTTATTATGTATTTAAACATCCATGTATGTAAATTTAAAGTTGTTATTATGTATTTAAACATCCATGTATGTAAATTCTTGGGCACCATGCCTGTTTTATGTACTTAAATAAAAAATAAAAAAAATAAATAAAAAAAAATAAAAAAATAAATAAATAAAAAAAATAGAAAAAAATATAAAAATAAATACTTAAACGAAATATTCGACTCTGAAAATGGAACCGAATTTTTTTGCCGAATTTGGACTTCGCAAATTTGTTCATAACGTGGCGAGTAATTTGCGCTCCCATGTAAAAATGTCTATTCATTCAAAAGCAGATTTTACTTTTAAGAAGTAAATGGTGATATTATAATGCGAGATGCCTATTTACTGTCAGATTGATTTATTGACGAATCACAGTCAGCTTCACTCCCTTCGTTCTTCAACAGTTGATTTTACCCCTCGCCATTATCTTCTCGTCTATTAATTCCTATATCTGTGACCTACATCTATATTTTTTTCACTGGAATATTCTTTTCTGAAGTAATTACAAGTTACAAACATGCTGTATGTACGCCATGCATCTGTGTGGGTTCTGTGTTCGACTGAACTCTGGTTGAGATACCACTTATGTTCACAAAATTATTTCACCAACTAAACTACAAAATTACTAAACCAATAAATGAATCAAATTATCATCATCATCATCTAAAATAATGATTTCGGTTTGTCTGTGCGTCCTGTGTAACTCTGGTTCAATGAACTCAAATTTTATTTGACTTCAAGAGATATTTTAACTGATTATGTGAAGAACTCAGACAATCGATAAATTCCTACCTATCACATAATGCTTTTAGCAGATTCTTTTTTTTATTGTTATTTTCAAAATTTATACTGATTTTTCAAGAAAGTTTCACTAGGTCTGCGCTGGTGCATAAAATGAAAGGATAGATAATAAATAGCTATCATTTTTAAATGAACACAGAAGCTATGTGCTTGCTCAAATACCCGTTAGAAGCTAATCATCTGAAAGCTATTTGTAGAATTTTTCATTGAATAAGAAATTACTGCTGGGAAGTGTCGTTCAGCAATTCTCAAATGCAAATTAAAAAACATGTAGCCTTTTTGTGTGAAGAGTCCCAACTGCCCGGAGTCAGGCAAGGAATCCCCCATTGGGGAATGTTGTGAGGCTTGAGGGAATGGGGAGGTGAAGAATATGGGAAAGGGGAAGAATGAGAATTATCTCACTATCCAGATCTCGTCTCTAACTACTAAAGCCATTTCAAGCAAAGTTTCAAAACTGATTGGCGGTTTTTACCAAAAATGTTATAAGGACGTGTTGTTTCAAGAAATTTGAACAATTCATCAAATTTCACTGTTTATTTGCAAGTTTTGTGAGGGTTCATCAGTTATTAGTCAGTTGCTTCACAAAACTGAAATCACAACAGAACTTGAAAATCAACTTTAAATTGGACAAATTGTTCAAATTTCAAAGTTAATTATCAAGTTCTGTTATTATTTCAGTTCTGTCAAGCAACTAGCCTATATTTATATAATAACAGAACTTCAATAGGACTTTCACAGAACCCGAAAATTAACGTTGAAATTCGATGAATTGTTCAAATTCTCCGAAACAACCCGTCCTTAGAGTATCTACCAAAGAAAAAGTTTACATAGATAACATATTCAATTTTATTGGGATGATATACTTTTCTATAATTTTTGAAGGTTATATCCATCAATAATTAATATTATTAAGAAGAAGATACAATACAATACAAAAACAAGATACGTTTGGCGGCCTCGTGATCGAGGGGTAAGACTCTCAACTATCAAGCCGGAGGTCGCGATATTATATTTGATTAATTTCTGTTATTTCATCGATTACTCATTCAAAATAATACTTGCGGCACGTTCCAGAGTGGAAGATTCTCTCAAGACCACCATTCAGAATTAAAACGTTGCTTGAAATGGCTTTCTCCGTGTTTGGTGACTAAATCTGAATAGACAGGTACTTCTTTACTTTCCTCCTCCCCATCTCTTCCCCCTCCTCACTATCTTCAACCTCACAATATACCCCAATTATGGATACCATAATCTCACTGTCTCCAGATGGTTGTAAGGGACTATTCGCAGTTGTGCGGTATTCACATAAAAAACCATCAGTCTAAAAATAATCAATGTAGACAGGGAGGTTATTAAAGACGATATTGAGAACGCTACCTAAAAATCAAATCAAATTATGTTCATATTAATCGAAAAACAAAATATAGCACGCGTCTGTTTTTAGATTGAAATCGAATAAACAAACACACCCGAAAATAATAGCCACAACGAACTACTATACTACCTTCAGCCTCACAGCATACCTAAATTGGGGAGGCCACAGTCTCACTGGCTGCAGACGGTTAGAAGCAGTTTGAACTCTTGTGCGGTTTCACATAAAAAAAACATGGCATTAGGAATGGACTAAAACTGACGAAAAATAACACAAATAATGGTAAAAATTCTGTAAATAATACAGTGAAATGGTCATTAGAATAGAAATTATTAACAAAAACATTATTTGAATCGCACATCACAAATCGAAACTGTCATTTTGCCGGGAAAGACACGGACATGGTGCGCATGCGCCTGTCAGCCAATGTTTTTGCCAAATGAATGTTGCCAGTTTTTTCGCAGTTAAAGACATTTTTTATTAGTAATAATCCGAAATAGAGAACAGTCTTTGTACAATGTGTAACAAAAAACCTGTTACATTAGCGTTTAGGCCATGTAATATACTATAGGTGTGTTACACAAATAGTCATCGCCGCACAAGCCGGCGGCAAAGCTTGATACTCCAATCTTTCAGGGTGTGGATTATAGTCAATTTCCCAATTAAAACAAGTCTCTTGATATGAGGGTTTATTGTACAGGTAATACAGGTTATCAACAGATCTACAAAAGGTACATAGCTTTTTAAGGCCTAACTAGTTACTAGGCGATCTATTGACTCTAAGGGCTCTGATTGACAAAGGTATAACATTCGCTCACGTGTAAACTAGGCTGAAGCGGTGAATGATGAGCAGGGGCCATAGGCGGGTGCCTAGGCAGGGTGCAGGACGAAGGGCGGCTACGATGGGCGGATGCCATAGCACGGCCTAACTGATGCGGTAGGGCGGGAATACGGCGAAGGGCGGCACAGAAGCGGCCTAAGGCGGCCAGGGCGGCACAGAAGCGGCCTGAGGCGGCCAGGGCGGCGCAGAAGCGGCCTGGAGCGGTGATGGGCGGCTTACGGCAAAAGGGCGGCGCAGAGATATGGCGCCATCATATCCATGATGGTGTAGCCGGCCGAAGATTGGCTGGACGTGATAACTGAGTCTAGGGACGCGGCACATTATAAAATGTATGCACGCCGGTCCAATTACGGCGACACTGATTTGGCGGTAAATATTAACTCGGAACTAAAGCATAGTGTTGTTTTCTACGCGTCTCGCTGTGAACTGAAGCGTGGGTAGCTGGCCGCGAGTACTTGACCTGCTTCGGGCGCAAGTGGAAGGGGTATCCTACGATATCGGATTGGTTGTAGGTCCTTGTGGCCTACGTGACTGATATCAGGCGCGATGTCGCGGATGTACGTGTATGTATTGGTGTTTTAACATGAACTCAGTGCGTGATCGATTTCCGGTAACGCGTGAGAATATACCTAACTGTGCAGTTAGCTTGTTTTTATGGGCGATCCTTAACACTACCCTCCTTGTCGACGAAAGAAGATCCCAGGCAACGTAGCTGAAGCAGGGCAACGTCTTCCTGTTTGCCGTACGAGAGGTACAGAGCTACCTCATTTCACAAAGATTTAAACACTCCCTAACTTAAGAGCCAAAACAAAATTTTTAACTACCTGAGAGCCAAGTTGAACAATCCTAACAAGTACACTGAACAAGGGTTGCCAAACCTCTTTCAAAAATAATTGCAGAAATAAACTCCAAGGCGCGATACAAAACACGCTATGATTTACATACTCGATTTTTTTTTCCAAACAAAAAAGAATACACATGGCCTTCCTTCCAAACAGAAAGAATACATAATACTTTCTCCAACAAAAAAGAATACACATGGCTTTCCTTTCAAACAGAAAAGAATACATAATACTTTCTCCAACAGAAAAGAATACACATGGCTTTCCTTCCAAACAGAAAAGAATACATAATACTTTCTCCAACAAAAAAGAATACACATGGCTTTCCTTCCAAACAGAAAAGAATACATATGACTTTTTCCAAACAGAAAAGACTACACATGGCCTTTTTTTAAGACAACACCAAAACAACAAATGTAGCATACAATGTGGTATATCCGAATGGATGTACACAATTTACCACAAGGCCTACACTTTCCATCAAACCACAAAAGAAGAACAATTAAGCCATGTTCACAATTGTACAATGTTATACATAATGATATTCTGGTTAGAGAATATTATTCGCTTATGCGATTGACCAAAATCAATCCACATTCGCGTTTTTCACAATGAAATTCTTAAACTAGACATGGTTTTTTATACACAAAATTCCTGTTAGGGAATATGTACGCTGATTATATCATGCAATTGACCGAAATCAACCCATTTTTGCGTCACTTATAATGAAATTCTTGACACTATACAAAACAAGTATCAATACACATGTTATGTTATTTCTTATTATCCATTGATAATTTTGAAAAACGGAAAAAAAAAAGATTCTCCTCAAGATTTTAACAATATATTCTCATTTTCGTCATGGTTTGTCTGGTTTGCTAATAATTCTTAGGCATATAGTCCAACCTCTCGTATCGCATATTAATTATTAAGGTCAACGCTACCAAGACCTCCCATGTAATTAATTCTAAGGCTAATATCATCCTATAACATTTAACGATTTACTTCCTGTAAACCGTACAGCGCTGTACCAGGTGTTTAACAAGAAACACCAGCACGTCGTAACGATAACGTTCGACAAAACATTCGGACCACTCATAAAGTGTCCTTCTCACCAAATAACCAGACAAAACCCACAATGACCTTAAGTGCAATTATCAACTCAATTCTTTGGTTAAGATTCAATAATGTCCCAAAATGACATAAATATGCAACCTCCATTTGTCCTTAATGACCACAATTTAGATTCCCAACGAGTCTAAGACATAATTACGTTATCTTTACAAAAACTATTTCTTCTCACCGGGTATATACTATAATTCATCTTCCTATGAGAAATATACACACCACACTTGACATGGCGTACCACATATTACAAATAACACAATTTTATTTCGTCTCAACTTTATGAAGGACTTTACACGTTATTTCTTTTTATTGATACCGAAGCAATCAAATACGTGTTTACAACAAAAAAAAATTCACACCATAATTGACATGGCGTAGCATATAATACAAAAAACACAATTTTATTTCGTCTCAACTTTATGAAGGACTTTACACGCTGGTTTTTTTTACCATATTGATACCGAAGCAATCAATTACGTGTTTACAAAAAATTACAATACACAACCCATAACTAATTAATAATTAGTTAAGGAACAATTTACACAATTATAATTTACAACATATTACATACCACTCAACAACTACTGTGTGTGATAATTCCATTCTTGTTATATAAGACTTATTTGAGTCTTTTCAATTTAATAACCGAGAACTACATAATCCGATTCCCAGAGTTTGACTTCCTTAAAAATAAACTTCACGTTTTCACTACGCAAAAAGAAAGAGAGATAAATAAAAAAAAAAATTCCAGAAAAAACAAATAATTGGTAGGTAACCAATTAAATAAAAAAAACATTTGACATATTTTCTATACAAGAGAATGTCCGAACAAAAACCACATAACAGGGTTTTTCTTATTTAATCTATACAATTTTTATAACACAAGATATTTGAGTTATAATAACTTCTATTTCACAATAATTACAAACGTTATGAATGAATTTGATTTTTTATTGTTATATTCTATTGCAAATCAAGTTACAGTTACGAGAAAAAAAATATTATTATTCCTATTAGAAGGTCTGCTAGCGTCCTAGTCAGCCAACTTTATAGAGAACAAGACGAAAGAAACAGCGTGGTTATTTTGTCATCCGGAACAATATCCACACAAAGGTTCATGACGCCCTTGAGCTAATACAAAACGAATGACACCATTCCATCTACTATTCAGCTGATTTTATTAAAAAAAGAACGCGAACGAAATAGTATTCAATAATTATTACGTATTTTACTGCAAAAAAAAATATATCATACTACTGCTTCGCGGCGAGCTTGACGAATTCATTATTATTATTATTAATTTTGTGCGTAAAGAATGTTTACTGCGACGCGAGAATAATAATTTCTTGTCCGCAAATTCTCCGCGTAAATATAAAACATATCATGTTACTGAGCGGAGTTTTTTGTTTTTGACCAAACAATTTATTTTCTGTGTAATATTAGACATATCAGGTTTCACGATATTTCTACTTAAACCGGATGGGACACGCCAACGTGATTGTATGTGTATTTTCTGCACGAAATTTAACATTCTTAAATGATTTGACTCCATGATTTTATTGAAATAACGACCGAGAAGTTTAAATGCTTCTTTAAAAAGAAACAACCAACACGTTATCTATTTAAGAATGTGAATTAAACAATAACTGAATTTAATCCGACGGAAAATTGATACTTTGGAAGTTCTTTTGAGTATTTGAATTATTTCAACTTATTACAATGAAACAGATAAGCAAAGCTTAACCTGACAAAAAAAATTATTTCTATAATGAACAATTAAATTGCATTCCAAAATTGAAATAACACATCTATCTCTCGGAAACATCCACATTTAACATTTATTACGCCGTAATTCCTCGTTGGTTTATTGCGTGTTTACTAATTGAAACTACGCATTACGAAAATGCCTTATGGCGACGGAGTAACCCGGCGGACAAAAGCGCGTATTTAGTTAATAAAAAGTTCCGCGTTACACTACCGACTGCACATTTGTATTACAAACACTCCCGAAACAGAAATGAACCTCACACACAGCTGTGGATAATGCATATTAGTACACATGAATATTACAGTAACACATAACAAGAAAAGACACATTCTATCGGGTAATTGACTATCCAGGTTGGGCGTCCAGTGTTACATTGATACGGGTATATAACGTAACTTAGATAGTTATAAGTGAGTAAAGGCCCCAAGTGGCGGCGCCAGTGTTACATTAGCGTTTAGGCCATGTAATATACTATAGGTGTGTTACACAAATAGTCATCGCCGCACAAGCCGGCGGCAAAGCTTGATACTCCAATCTTTCAGGGTGTGGATTATAGTCAATTTCCCAATTAAAACAAGTCTCTTGATATGAGGGTTTATTGTACAGGTAATACAGGTTATCAACAGATCTACAAAAGGTACATAGCTTTTTAAGGCCTAACTAGTTACTAGGCGATCTATTGACTCTAAGGGCTCTGATTGACAAAGGTATAACATTCGCTCACGTGTAAACTAGGCTGAAGCGGTGAATGATGAGCAGGGGCCATAGGCGGGTGCCTAGGCAGGGTGCAGGACGAAGGGCGGCTACGATGGGCGGATGCCATAGCACGGCCTAACTGATGCGGTAGGGCGGGAATACGGCGAAGGGCGGCACAGAAGCGGCCTAAGGCGGCCAGGGCGGCACAGAAGCGGCCTGAGGCGGCCAGGGCGGCGCAGAAGCGGCCTGGAGCGGTGATGGGCGGCTTACGGCAAAAGGGCGGCGCAGAGATATGGCGCCATCATATCCATGATGGTGTAGCCGGCCGAAGATTGGCTGGACGTGATAACTGAGTCTAGGGACGCGGCACATTATAAAATGTATGCACGCCGGTCCAATTACGGCGACACTGATTTGGCGGTAAATATTAACTCGGAACTAAAGCATAGTGTTGTTTTCTACGCGTCTCGCTGTGAACTGAAGCGTGGGTAGCTGGCCGCGAGTACTTGACCTGCTTCGGGCGCAAGTGGAAGGGGTATCCTACGATATCGGATTGGTTGTAGGTCCTTGTGGCCTACGTGACTGATATCAGGCGCGATGTCGCGGATGTACGTGTATGTATTGGTGTTTTAACATGAACTCAGTGCGTGATCGATTTCCGGTAACGCGTGAGAATATACCTAACTGTGCAGTTAGCTTGTTTTTATGGGCGATCCATAACAAACCGTTTAACGGTTGTCAAGTGATTTTTATTAGTATGGCTGTGAATGATTATATTATACACAGAATAATTGCAAATCAATAGGTGTTACATGATATTATTGGAATACAAATTATAGATATTTGTTGGGAGTACATTCACTGAATTCACTGAATTTCGGGTATTTCGATTAGTTAACAAATTGGATTTAATTGACGAAGCAATCTACTATATCATACATACATTTAGGTATGCAAAATAATGTATAAATTACACATTGACTAGTTTCCCACCTAATCTATAAAGGAATAATTAATAATAAGCTGTTGCGGAATAATTAGGGAAACCGGGAAACAATCGCGGTTTAATCGATATGGAAATTATAATGTAGATATATTTAGTACTCGTAGAATCATCTCCCTGATACCGTGATAATATACTCTTATCAAATAGACAAAATACTAGGCTATTTATTTAAGTTATTGTTGGAACGTGTAAATAGCCCCAACAAAGGCGGGCTTTGTATCCAAGAAAGTGCTCAAAAATTGCCTAAACGTCTAATAAAAAAGCGCACTAACCTGTTGTAGATCCCTTCCTGCAATAGTAAGGTTTCATCTGGCCCATGCAATATGCGCAGCAGATTATTCTCTTATCAGGTGGCACGTTAATCAATTTGTTATATGTTGGCGAGGAGAAGAAAATTATTCAATCTTGCAGATGACAAATATCCAAAAACAGTATTAAGAGACAGTATTAAAATATAAATATAAAACACAATGACAAATAGTTCTATTTTTAGACTTGTCCATTTGTCAAGGGTAAGTACTTACCAGATTAGTGCACATTATAAATACGTAGAGGCATAAAACGCATTCTTTGAGGTACTTATTTAAAATACTAGTAAATTACAAACTAACAGAAACAAAAATAAATTATTTTACGGTGCTTAACCAGTTATATAACTTTGTTCCATATACATATTAATGTTTAGGCTGAAAATGCGTGTAGCAGGACAAAACCAGTCCAGTTTAATTTAATTAATTTTAAGTAAATTGCGATATCTCAAAAAAGCAATAATTCAAACATATTATTTTTATCATACCCACCTATATGAGGATAAACCATACAATTTTTATTTTAAATGTGCTTAGACCCGTGAAAATCAGGGGATAGCCTTGGAAGCGTTATTGCGTACTACTATCTCGTCGAAACGTGTTATACTGTCACCACACGATCCGGTAGTTTCCGGTCGTTCGGAGGTGGAGTATTTCGCTTCGTGCATCATCTAAATATGACACATCACTGGACAAATGAGTTCTAATTTTGAAAATGGCAAATAAAATAATTTTCCTTAAAAATATTAGTTGATAGGTATGAATTTATCGCTCGTCTAAATTCTGCAAAAAAAACTTCCTATTTTAAAAATGAAACTTAAATTCGAAACCAAAGTTCTAGAGTTCATTTAAGCGGAGTTACTGACAGAGTCACATCTGAAATAACCTCCCTACCCGGAGGAGCCCTACGTAGCAGTTATTAATGTTAACCCGCGACCTCTGGGTCCAGAAACGTGGAGGTCGTCAACTAATTACTAATTAGTACTTTTAAACTCTTATTAAGTGAAACCCTACCTATTCCCTACAACTCCGCTACTTTGCTAAGCGACCCATATATTTTTTCCACTTTAGTGGCCTTTTATTAAATTAAATATTCTTTAGAAATAGAAGTTTTGCCGCTAGAAAAATTTCCGACTCCTTTTTCTCATAATGCTTCCTTAACCCGCGAAAGTTTTCCAGAAAATTCAGATTTTTTATTTCAAAATTGCATTAAGGAAATGCATTCGCTCTATCGATAAACTTCCGATGAACTGCATAGATGGAGAGTTTCAAGTTTTTTTTTCAATTTCTTTTATCTTGCAACAAGAACGTGTTTCGAGCGGAAATTTTTTCATAAAATACCAATTCTTTCTTTTTTATTAAATTAAACCCGTGTTCGATTTTGATTAAATGCGTTTATTTTTTTGTAAAATATTGTGTTTCGTATTTTCCATTTAACAGAGGGATAGTAGAAAATCTTGTAGGAAGAATGGTTTATTTTATTGTATTTTTATTTATTTATTCATTTTCGGGAAATCGACAGTTTACATTTAATCAGTTTGTACATAAGTATTATATAGTAAAATAAAACCAATTATGGATTTCCTCCTTGTGACTTTACCTCTACTGAGACAGCATAATATGGAATAAGTAAATTAAATTTGTGAGAAAGGAATATGAATTAAAAAAATTATACAAAACCAAAGATTATATAAAACGAAAAATTTACAAAGCAGTACATTTATAGCCATGGAGAGAGGTTGTAGATATAAATCAAATCATAATAGAGATATAAACAATAGAGACATAAACATTATTCACAAACCATCAGAGAAATATTCTTTTATGAACATACTTGTATTTGGTAAGTTCGCAACTGAAAATATCAACCTTGGATAATACGCTATTGTAATTATTGCATAGTCTGTTCAGGCAAGAATTCTGCTTAGAGTTCGTTTTGCTTTGATCAACCCTAAACAGGACACAAGAGTGTGTTGAACGTGCAGGTACATTGAATGAAATCCTGTTTATTGTATTGAATAATATTGTTAACTACTTTATACAGGAATAGTGCATCCTTATGATGCCTCCGTACACTCAGTGAATCAATTTTAAAGTATGAAGCTGCCTCAGCATAATTATTAAATCTTACAAATGACTTGTAACAAAGATATTTTAGGAATTTGAGACCAAACAACTGATGCAAACTCCAAATGACTTCGTACATAGTCAAAGTAGAGTTGCATAATGATATCGATGCTATTAAAAAGTTTTGTGTTTCTTATGATGAAGCCTAACATTTTAGCAGCTTTATTTGTGATTTGATGTATATGAAGGTTATATTGTAGTTTATTATCAAGGGTTATTTATTCCGAGATCTCGAATATCTGAGACTGTTGCAATTTTGTTGTTGTTTAAAGAATAATTAAATAATATTTTACCCAATTTCTACCGATTTATAATAACTTTCTCGTTGACTCTTTAAGTTTTTAAGTTCCATAAAAAATATACGCTATTTTTTAAGATAATATCTATACATTTGTTATGCCGAAACGTTAATTTTATGAAATTCCTTCGATAGAAAAAAATCGCAAAGTAAGCTCCGAAAATTATTAAAAACCGTATTATTCTGTTATTTAATATTTTATAGGCATGAAAAAATTCACAGAGTATCTTTAATTAAAATAAAAGCATTGGTCGAGAGATCTTTGCTCTATTTCAAACGAGTGGTTTTTTATTAAATATTTTCACAATTTTCGCTTAATTATTATCGTTTTTCTAATATTAGCGCGCTCCTTCTTAAGAGATTGCTGAAAAGTATTTAACGTACGGGTTTTAAATAGTGCTTACCTTCTTGTGTCGCGAAATGTATCTAACTTCTATCGTTTAGCCGCAATTTGCAATTGTCATAATATTTTAAACCGAAAAAATTTGGAAAGTGAAGATAATGGTCAAAGACTCTCAATGCAGCCGGAGATTGTATACACAGACCCTCAAGTGTCGAGAGGTGTCATTAGTTCGGGATTTAAGGGACCTCTTCAACCAAGCTGTGCTTTAATCATATCTACCTATAAAACAGATTAGACATATTTTGTTTAATATTTATGTTTTTGTTTAAGGTGACACGAATATGAAGAGAACATAAAGAATTAATTTTGTTTGTTGGTTGAAGATTTTTAGCCTTGTTTGGTGACCAGATCTAAATAGCCAGGTAATCCCCGACCTTCCTGGTATTTCACTATCCTCTTGATAGTTTATCCATAGGAAAACGTATATTAATTGATAAACAAATAAATATTCGCAACAGATAGAACACTCCACCAACTTATCCGATACATAGCCACTATTGGTAGGTTTCAATTCCGAATAGTAAACTCGGACTTCATAAATAAATAAATCTTAAATCTTAAATATACATTATACTCATTAAGCTATTCCAAAAATAAAATATTCATCCCCATCATATTAGACTTGCAGAAAAATTCAATAGATGTCGCACATTAAAATTGAAATAAGATGTATTTATCTAAGACACTGTCTAGATTGCATTTAGTTCGGGTTGAATCTTGCGATCATATTTAAAGATAGCAGCCATACAAGTTAGGAGGATGATTTGATTCAGTGTCCCTGCCTTGTGATCTTGGAGGTTTTGGTTCAAGTCCTAGATGTGACCGTATATTTTTCTGTTTCAGAGAATCGCTAATATTGTCTTCAATAAATTTACAAGAGGATGGTAACATACCCCCTACGTGTGTTTTTTTGTATGTTTTAAAATAAATAAAGTTACTTAAAACAAAAACAAAAAAATTGTTTTTATATAAATCAAGACAACATCTTTATTTTTATTACAAATATTAAGGAAGGTAATGTGCATGGTTGTCCAGTCTCTCTTCGTAATCACCTGCCATCCTAAATAATACACTGTGTTAATTACAGCCTTTTGAATATTATTTTTAAATCCCAAATAACAGTAAAATCTTAAATATAAAAGACCATCATACAAAAGTACAAATATACTACATTTAATAATAATAATATTTTATTATTATTATTGCAGTTCGGGCTTCCTCAATCAAAGTCAGTTGAGTTCGTTTACATCTCGAGAGCAGGATCAGTACACTTGATCTTTCCACATCCTCAAGTTCTTAGACAAATTAGTTGATCAAGTTGTCTGCGGGAAATGCCCGGCCGTGGGCTATTCCCTGAAGTACAACAGACTTGCGAGGATTGTTTGACTGGATACTGGCTGACTGGCTGAACCAGCGGGTAAAGAAATAGGGAGGACTAGCTGGAATATACTAATTGTCAATACTTGGAAAATAAATACTATTCCGTAATAAATGCATTGCTTGTAAAGTTATAATAAATATCAATGGGTATACAAGGTCATACCGGATGTAACTGCAATTTTTTGAGCTTATTTGCAGTAAAAAATTATAAAGATGGAATTTTAATTTCTGTCACTGTTTTATTTTGAATAGCCCACTATTTCGGTGGATGTTACTTTTGAAGCTGTCATTTTTTGACATTTGAGAAGTGGAAACTACGTCATTAATAAAAATGTAACGATACACGCTTCAACAACGCATTGAAATTATTAAAATTCACTTGAGTGAATCAAATGCAAATCATCTTGAGTGATGAGGCCCGTTTCCACCTCGGTGGCTTCGTCAACAAGCAAAATTGTCACATCTGGGGCTCGGAAAACCCAAGAGTTATTGTTAAAAAGCCTCTCTATTCTCAACGTGTGACTGTTTGGTGCGGTTTATGGTCCGGCGGAGTCATTGGACCTTACTTTTTAGAAAATGAGGCTGGAGCAACAGTTACGGTGAATGGATTGCACTATCGGGAGATGATTATTGATTTTTTATGGCTGAAATTGGATGAAATTAATCTGGATAACGTTTGCTTTCAACAAGACGGCGCTACGTGCCACACAAGCAACGAAACCATTGATCTTCTACGATTGAATATCAAAATAACACCTCTTATTGGAAAACCCTATACAATTAGAAGCCCTACTGCGTAGTGATATCTCGTCGGAACTCGTTCCACTATCAGAGTGTTGAGAGAGTTAAAAAGTAGGTAAAAAGGCGGAACCATTTTTTTCGCTTCATGTCTCATCTAAATATAACACATCAATGCACTGTCAGAAACAACTATTTCATTTAATAACTATTTCGTCGAAAATCTGATAATTTGACGACTTTTTTGCATTATAATATTAAAGTGGTTTTTTTATGCTAGTTTTTCATTTGTTTATTTTAATTAAACATAAAAGAACCTTTAAGGTGATGCACTACGTAGTGTAATATTTTAAATGGAGCCGCTATCAATAACAGCCCTTACGTAGATGGCGATAAGGTTTAAATTCCCGCGTAACACCATCCTCCTGTTTTGATTTATGCAAGAAAAAAACATGGCCAAAAAGTGCCTTTTATTTAATTTAGTGGATGTTCAGGCATAAATATTTAATTTTTTTTCGATCATTTTATAAATAACTTAATTTTCCACATTAAACAATAAAATCATAACCGAAAATGGGTTCTTAAGTAGGAGATTTTGAACTTTAAAGCAGTTTTCATAGGCCGTATATATTATTTTTTTCTGGGCTTATAAAAAGACTTATCTAAAAAATACTCGATTATTTCAAAGGCCAAGATGTATTCTACTCGCAGTATTTAATTAAAGCATCTGAAACATTTCTAGGCGACCAAATTTTCAAACCAAAAACACATGATTTTGCATTACTACGTAGTGCATCGCCTTAAGAACCTCAAATGGGTTCTTAGGTTAATATTTTTGGTTAAATGAGAGAAGAAAAAAATGTTACGTTAACTACGTGATATGCACCGCCTCATAGCAGCGTGATATGATAAGTTTTTGCTTTTGTATGTAGATACGATGATAAAGAAGGATGTGGCGCAACATGGAATAATACCCCAAAAATAAATCACTATAATAATGGAATAAAAATCTCAAAAATACAAATGTTAAAATTGAGGTATTCTGTTTTTCATCAAAAAATAACCTCGCAGGGGCATGAACTATAAGTTGTTCCAAAATCGGTCTTACTCGGTGTTACCAGAATATTGAAAATTTTGTTTATTTTTTTTTATGTGAAACTGCACAAGATTCTCAACTGTTCCCAACGGTCTGGAGCCAGTGAGACTATGGCATCCCCAATGTTGTGAGGCTGAACGTAGTGGGGATGGGGAGGAGGAAGGTGTGGACTGCCAAAACCATTTCCACCAGGGCGTTATTGAAAGTGTCTTCCACTGAACGTGCCACAACTAACTGTATTTTATTTTAAATTAGTAATTTGTGAAAACACAAATTATTCAAATATAATTTACTTGCGCACGCCGGGATTTTATCCCGCGACCTCTGTCTTGCTTGTTAAGAGACTTACTTACCTTAATTTCTACATTTTACTGTCAAGCTGTACGTTTCCGAGTCATTTCATTTTACAATATTCCCTGTCAAAAATTCCCTCAAAATTCATAACTGTGCTGTTTCCTTTGAGGTTGTTTAGTCCAAGGGCCAAACCAATCAAAAGAATAGTCGTCCCGTCCAGACAGCTTTGCGTCTATTCATAAAATGAAGGGCCAATGGAAGGATCCCACAACGGAACATAAATGATGGCCCTCATTATTTAAATTTATTGGCTTTTAAATAAATGGCATTCCTGTTTGCGGTGATTCGGGAATTTAAATTCGGGTCATGAACCTGGACAGAATTATACAATGAGTCAGAAATGCTTCGTGAAGTTTTGTTCCGATGATTTTGATCTCAATTTTCCTGCATTACCATTAGTAGGGGTTGGGAAAGTGTCTGCAAGAGAAATAAAAATGTTTAGTCAAAATATCATTTTTTTAATATTTGTTGTTTGGTAGAAATATTTGCAAAAACAGTACCCGCAATGTAGGCACCTGCGCGTTTCCTATAAATCAAGAGTGTATTTTTTTGTTTAATAGGAAACAATACACTCTTGCTTTATAGGAAACAAGAGTGTATTGTTTCCTATAAAGCAAGAGAGTATTGTTTTTTTTTGTGTGTACTGTGGTTAGTTTTTTTCTATTCCAAAATTAACCACAATACACTCTTGCTTTATAGGAAATCAGTTTGTGCAAAAGTATTATATACTATTATATATTAACTTTGTGTTTACTATAAATCAGTTTGTACTGTTGCACAAACTGATTTATAGGAAATCAGTTTGTAGTACACACAAAGTTCCCGCACAGTACACACAAAGTGCGGGAACTTTGTGTGTACTGTGCAAAAAAAAAAACAATACACTCTTGCTTTATAGGAAACAAGAGTGTATTGTTTCCTATAAATTTTTTTTTTGCACAGTACACACAAAGTTCCCGCACTTTCTACCATCTATTGTATAACCAATACCTCTGCCATGGGTCACCCATGTGGTTCGCTACGTTTTGTGACTTAGCAGGGGTGTCTGGGTTCATGGGGTGAGGTTTGTACGGGTCTTGGCGACAGATGCATCTGTCCGCCGACTGCGTGGCAGGTCGGATCGAGAGATACTGGTTATACTGGATACTGAGGGAGACCTTGCGACCTCTCCAGCAGGACTCTCAGAACATCAGAGGAATGCATTCATACATCCTTCACTCCTGGACACACTGACCCCTAGATTCCTATCCAACCCTCATTCCTTTTTTCCACACAGAACTTCCACACAGCATCCCCAAAGATGACAAAATAATTTTCTTCATGGCCTTCTATGTGGATATAATATTAAAAAAAAAAACTTAATCTGTAGCCTTCGGTTCCATGATAACTCAACACAGTGACAATTCAACACACTTTTAAAAAGTGATATAAAGTCATTAGAGATGATGAAAAAAAAATTTAAGCCTAACCTAACCTAACCTAACCTAACCTAACCTAACCTAACCTAACCTAACTTAACCTACTTAACCCAGTTAATAAAGTTTTTGTTTCATCACTTTCCATGACTTTATATCCGGTCACCGTGGCCTTCACGGCAGGTACCTACCTACCTCTAAAGTACCAGCGTAGTTTCTGCCCAGTACCTACCTTCAAAGTGTATTAACCCTTAAATGCATACTGTTGCAAAACTGCAACATACCATTCAAACCACCTTTAACTCTTTTGTTTATACTTAATGCATGCCGTTTTAGAATTTTCACATTCAAGGGAATATATTTTATCGAGTGGCAACACCATTTTTTTCTTTCGCGAATGTCAAATGTCACTTTTTCTTTGACAAAGTGAAGATTCTCAAAAATTGGTTGGAGGTTAGAATTACAGTTTTGTTTTGAGTTATTATTCTGATTTTCTGAGGTAAGTAGATACAATAATATAATTCTCATATGTAATAACTCATCTTATTTCCGGTGCACTTATTAGTTTTGAGAAATTGTTTTAAGTTTTTTTGGAAATATCGTTTTTATTTATGTTGTAAATCTGCAACTGTATGCATTTACTAGAGAATATGCTTGCTTGGGTTTTGATCGCGCCTTTTATTATTTTTCAGATGTCATCCTTGAATCAAAGGCAAATAGAAGAATATTTAGAACAAATCAATGACGGAGAGAGGTCTGAAGATGATCTCGAAGAGTCTGATGAAGAAGACCCTGATCATTTTCACCTTAATAATCCCTTAGTGGAGAAAAATGACGAGTCTGATATAGTGATAAACAAAACCTCTGCACATGATGAAGTGCCTCAGGTTTCCTTTCCTTCAACAACGCAAGCCAGTCGTAGAGCGACTATGAAGGGACTTGTTTGGAAGGCCAAAGCGTTTGTTATGAATCCTGACCAGACTGCTTTTCGTGGAAATAATACATACCCACCTGAACTAAGGGATCCAAAAGCTACTGGTACTCCATATAGTTTTTTTTCACATTTTGTTACAACAGAAATAGTTCAGAGGATCGTTGAAGAGTCTAATCTCTATGCAGTTCAAAAAAATGTGACAATGCCATTATTACTGAATGAAAATGAACTTAGACAGTTCATGTCAATATTGATATACATGTCTGTCATAAGATATCCCAACATTCGTTTATACTGGTCTAATACTGTAGGTTTTGAACCAATCAAGAAAATAATGACACTCAACAGATTTGAGACTATTCGCAGATATCTCCATTTCAACGACAATAATAAACATTTACCCAAAGATCATCCAGAACATGATAGGCTCCATAAGATAAGGCCTATCATTAGCCATTTAAATAAAAAATTTGCATCAGTTCCAATGGAACAAAGGTTGTCTATCGATGAACAGATGTGTGCCACCAAGGTGGCACACTTTATGAAACAGTATTTACCAAAGAAACCTCATAAATGGGGGTTCAAATTATTTGTCATGTGCAGTGTAAAAGGTTATGCCCACACATTTGAAATATACACTGGTCAAGAGAGTGAGCGGTTTCAAGATGAACCAGATTTTGGACCAGTGGGAAATGTTGTGATCCGACTAGCTAGAGGTGTCCCAAGGCATGTAAACCATATCATCTACTTTGACAATTTTTATACGTCTGTACCGTTAGTTACCCATCTTGCCAAACAAGGTATATTTAGCCTGGGTACTGTTCAACCTAACAGACTTGTAAACTGTAAAAAATGCCTGATAAAAAAATACTAATGAAGAAATCTGTTCCCCGTGGTACTTACATATGAAGAACAGATGACTACCTATGATGGCATTGATTTGACATCTGTTAGTTGGAAGGACAATAAAGCTGTCACTTTTCTATCCTCATATGTCGGAGCAGAACCTATCTCCCAAGTAGAAAGGTTTGACAAAATAAATAATACTACTAATAAATAATAATACCACCTAAGGACATAAGGACAGATAATGTTGGTCACTGGCCTGATAATTGTGTTCGAGGCAGGTGCAAAATGCCTGGGTGCAAGGGATACACTCAAACAAAGTGTGAGAAATGTGAAGTAGCCCTGTGCCTTACGAAAGACAAAAATTGTTTCAGAAATTTTCGTACGTAAATTTTTCATATTAAATTCTAGTAAATGCATGGTGTTGTAAAACTGCAACAATTGTTTTTTTAAATAAAATACCATTAAAAAATTACAAATTATTTTTTTCTTTATTTTTCCTTGCATATGCATGTACATATCTACAAAATATATTTTTTTCTAGAAAAATAAATAAATCATGCATTTAAGGGTAAGTTGACTACACGGTTACACTTTTAACTAGAGCGAAACATTTAAAGAATTTGAATAAAGCCACAGAGGTTTTTCTTTTATTTGAATTAAACATCACTAAAATAGTACCTAACCACACCACGAATCTAGGTAAGCACAAGGCCAAATGAAACTACGCCGAACAAAGGTTACTAATTTGGAATAGAAAAAACACTAACGACCACCGAGCGGTCCCCACAGATTGCGGCATTGGAATTCTAATGGTTTTAATTAACAAGATTACACATTAAAAAGTTTTAAAGAACTTTTTCCTTAAAACGTCTCGTTTTGGAGTATAATAATTAGACTTCTACTTCTGGATGCCTTTAAAATATCCGGAAATCCGAATTCGGAAAGACTAATTTCTGAAAAACGAAAATCCCGAAAGACTAGAGTCTAGAAAAATATTAAATAATTTTGTATTTTATTTACTTATTAACGCCCTGGAGACTTTTTTACATTTATTTCGACAGTTTACATTTAATCAGTTCGTGCAAAAGTATTATATAGCCAAAATAAAACCAATTATGGATTTCCTCCTTGTGACTTTACCTCTACTGAGACAGCATAATATGGAATAAGTAAATTAAATTTGTAAGAAAGGAATATGACTTTAAAAATTTATGCAAAACAAAAGATTATATAAAACGTTTTTTTATATTTATCCTTATGTACTCGTAAATAAAAACGTTTGTTTGTTCAAATCTTAAATCTCCGAAAGTTCTTCACTGAATTTTTGACACAACGTTGCATTCGAATACGCGTATACCTATATTTTATAGATAAACATTCTTTTATAAAGAAAAAAAATAGCCCCATCTGTTAGACAAACGTGCTTTTTTTAAAAAACAGCGCCATCTGTTAGACGTAAAAGAAACACGAGCTATTGTTATTCTATCTGCACAGACAGACTGAGCCACAGCAACGCGTGGGGGGTACAGCTAGTAAAAACTAAAAATGAACAGTTTTTTGAAAAGCAAGTTTGTATTTAGCAAATAATTATTATAAGTTGTCTTTGACTGTAATCTAGAATAGATTGCTAGTTGTCTCTGTATATTTTGGATTTCGGCATTCGGGAACTTGGTTTTGGAGAAATTAGTCATTCGGGAAGTTGGCATTCGGGATCATGACCCTAATCCACGCGTATATCGAGGAGTCAACATGATATTAATTTTGTATTGTACTGGTGAGTTCGCAAAGCTTCTGATTTCGAAAATGACATAAGTTTTCTAAAGTAGGCATATTTGAAATCGTACTTATAGAAGAGGTAAGACATGTATTTTTTTCCTTAATTTAGTTTATCTATGGTAGATGTCAGGTATTATTACATCAATTGAAAAATTTGATCTTATAAAAATGGCTTTTCTGTCATGAGGAACACTGATAAATAAACCAGCTTCATTTGGAAAACCTGAAACCTACCTACCTTTTTGGCTTAAATGAAAACAAGAATCATATTTAAACGTAACATATTCTCCATTGGATAAGTTACGAAAATCGGACATAGTGAACGATATGGACTTTATTTCCCACGTTGATCACGTGTTTACGGACTTAGATAAGTAAGAACCAACCAAAACTCCAGTACCTACCTAACCCACAGAAGACTTTTTTTATTCAATACTATCTTTCGTGTACCCGGCGTTGGTGGGGGTTATCCTTAAAAGATAGACAAATACCACCAAGGACTTTTCTGTAGACCTTTTCAAGATATATAATTCCGTAGAACATTATTTTGATTATCTCATAAGGTTTAACCAGCGTTAGCAATGTAAGCTCCCGAAAATATTTTTTTACGACTTGATTACAAAACATCGACTTTTCTTTACTTTATATAAATAAAATATGCATGTATAATATATATAAACCTTCCGGAAGAAATTTTCTAAATGATAGTGAAAATTTTGTCAAAATGCGGTACGTAGTTTTGAAGAACTAAGCGCACAAACAAAAGGACGGTTAATAATTAAAAACAATAAAGACTAGCACCGTTCACTGCTGTATACCACAATGTTACTATTAAAAAAAATACAGTGTGTGGCAAGCCTACGCACGACGGAAGTGAAACTTTTAGTATTCTTCTTTCTCTCTTTTCATTTCATTCTCTCTTTTTTTCTGTCTATTGACATATTTATAAGTAGCATGTGATAAAAAAAATTAAAAGTTATAAAAATATGGGATTCGAACCCGGGTCCTGCATAACGAGTGTCGAACGCTCTGCCTCTAGACCGCGTTTATTACGTATTCGACCAAAATATCATATAGTCAAAATATCTAAAAGTCTTTTATCACTTTTAAAAAAAGCATTTTATCACTTTAAAAAAAATTATTATTAAAAAAATCACAAAAAGAAATAAAAAATAGTTTAAGCGGGTATCGAACCCCGGTTCTTCACGACGAGAGTCGCGTGCTCTGCCTCTAGACCGCGAAGCTGAGTTTGGAGAGTGACCTAAAAAAGGTATATAATAATGGCTAGGCTCCTATAGCGAAATGATCACGGTTTTTCATGACGGTCATGAGTTGGTTTTACTCCTGTCCTCGAAATTGCATAACGCGCGTAAAGAAGTTTCACTTCAAAAAATTACATTTCATCGACTTCAATTCGACTCGGTATTATATTACGGTGCAGAGATATTCCATTAAGTATTCCTCGGGCGTCCCCGACTTCTCCTACCATTCAAACCACTCTAAACACTAATAAGAACAAACTTTGAAATTTTCAGCGATATCGGTGAAGAACTTTCGTAGATTTAAGATTTTGAACGAACGAACATTTACAGTTTTATTTATATAGATAGATATAATATGTTCAAAATCCTATGACAGCCTACAAATAATATAGATGACAGATATTTCCTGATAATACAGCACGTTTCGTGATTTAGCAAAGTCCCTATATATTATGACATTGTTTGTTTGTTGTATCCGTTGTTTCCTTCGGGGGATTTCCATATTTATCCTTTCCGGATTAACTAATCTGTTGCCGGGGAAAGTGACGAAAAGCTTTGCCGTATACATTGAACTAACAATATTTATTTGAAATAGTATTGGGAAAGATTGATCCACTTGCATACGGTGTACTGAGAAAGTGCTACTAATATTTATTTGAAATATTATTGGGAAAGATTGATCCATTTGCATACGGCGTACTGGGAACCTGCTACTAATTGACCAGTGGCTTGCATTGCTCTGGTAGCCATAGTATAGCCAAAGGTATGCTGTATGTAGTTTTTCAAATTAGGATAAGAATAATTTATTGTGCATTGAATATTTGAAAATCACCACTTTATTATATCATCTTATAGTTCTGTACCTGAGAACCATCTTGACTGATTCCAAAATGACCATTTCGCAAAAGAGGCAAAATAGTTTTTTTGTCACTTTTAAAATTATTATTTTAGAAAAGCATTATTTATATAAAATGTGCCTCAATTTATTCACGTAATTAGTTTTGTGAAATTTTGTGTTTTAGATATCAATGGATTTAAGTGTTTTTGCCTCTAATAATGTTGCTTACTGATATGGAGGTATGACATTTGGGCTCTAAGGATAAAGTTTTTTTTTTTGAGTCTTCGTCAGACTTTTAATTTTCCACTTTCAAAACTAACTCTAGTTGGGGGTGCCATAGTTCCACAGGAACAGAGAATATTAAGGAATTGGGACCAATGCGCGGTATTAGCAATTTCTTTATATCTGCAGGGAATTAGCTACACATATATTATCAAAAATCATTTATCCTTCTTTCTTTATTCATGACTTTCACTTTTTATATACACACATTAAAAAAACCTATCCGTTTAAAAAGAACTATTGTTAAATGTTGTGGTTTGTTGTTTTCTTGTAGGTTTGCGGCTTTCAAAGTGGCCCCCAAACTCAATATGCCCAATGGTTCCTTCACAGCTTCAGACAGCTCTGTTCACAACCCCGAGCAACGCCAGGTACACGTCAGCTTGTATGTAAATATTTCTAGTGTATTCTGACTACTTCGTTGTTCCTTCCCTATAATCTCTATTAAAAAAATAAAGCTGCCCCCCCCTTGCTTTGTAAGCTGGCGACGTCCCTGTGTAGGTACCTGTAAGCTACACCCTTGGTTCTTTATATTTGATTTGTGCAATAAAGTATTTATTGAATTTGCATCCAAGTGTCAAGTGTCAAAGCAAGGATCGATTTAAAATGATATAGCTGCATTTAAGGACGGTTTGTTTCGGAGAATTTGAACAATTCATCAAATTTCAACGTTCATTTTCAAGTTATGTGAAAGACTTTTTCAAGTTCTGCCTTTATTTCAGTTCTGTCAAGCAACTAGCCTATAATGATAATAACAGAACTTGAATAGGACTTTCATAGAACCCGAAAATGAACGTTGAAATTTGATGGATGGTTCAAATTCTCCGAAACAACCCGTCCTAAGTATTTTTTTATGAAAATAAGAAACCAATATAGACAATTAAGAGAGTGACAGATTACGCTGTAAGTTCATACAATCCCATACAGACCTGTCACACTTGAAAAGATGATGGGTTATAAGTCTGGTCGTGGCGGCGATATGCGCTGCGATGTGCTAGCCAGGCTATATTTGAAAATTATGCGACCCCCTCTCTCTACATAGGGGCGTTACCGTCAACTGTGAAATTGTTAACATAATTCACTGCTATATCTTAGGCTCAGATTTGGAAGCATTTGCAGAGATATTATATTTTTTAAATCATTTATAATACATTTGGCTAATCAAATAAGACGAATTACCAATTGATAGTAAAAAGCATGGCCGGCCCTGAGCCAAACGGCGCCTGGCGCTAGTAAAAACCTCAAGGGTGCTATATTATAGCGGGTTCAGACGTTTCCATGTTAGTTGATCAACCTGCACTTGAAATTGCTATTGACAAGTGTAAACCTTCTTTCAACAAAGTTGACCAAGTTTTTAGTTAGATATCTTGTCGTTCAATAAAAGTTAATCAATAAAAATTGAAACATCTGAACCCGCTATCAGGCGTTAGGAATTATCAGCTCCGTGACTACTTGACTCCATAGCGCCTTGGCAACTGCTCCAATTGCGCCTGCACAGGGACAGCCCTGATCAAAAGAACCCTGATGTAAAGGGTAATTTTAATGATGTTTATAATATGTGTATTCAAATAAATGGAAGATACAGGCGAAACAATATTATGTTTGACGTGCGTAGCATAATAAATGGGGTCAGCATAAAACACATTAAACAAGGGAAAGAATTATTCACGGGTACTGAGATTCTCCTTGTGTAAAATGTGGGTAATTCTTGAGATGCAGCAGACAATACCTAGTCCTGTCACGTCCTCGGAACTGATAAAACCTGGCCTCCACAATTGGCTAAGAGCTTGGCCGTCAGAAATTTACGGGCGTGTGTTTAGCCCATAAATGTTGTTTAACCTTCCTTTTATTTCACTTCTATTGGGTTAGTTTACTTATTTATCGATCGGGAACCTTTCGACGGGATTATGGCACCAATAAGGGAGAATATTAGATTTTATCGGCCGGGGAATGATGAACTCGTAACTCGAATGATCCGGGAATAAAATGCCTCGCCGGAAAGTTTGGTAAGCTCGATCAAACAAAAAGCATTGTATAATAAAGCGTGATGTTTTATTAATACGCGCGTACCGCTTATTCATTTTTGTTACAGAGTTGAATAAGTTAAATAGGTTGTTTTCTTTATATTTCTTACCGACTAAGTATAGGCATGAAGGGGAATTACTTTGAGGGTAAATTACATAAGTTTTTCCTTTCATTTCAAGGGGAATTTTTTTATGCCAGGTTATTCGTTTTATGGCAACTAATTTTATATTGACGTTGACGATGCAAATTAAGTAAGTACCTACCTAATAGCATCTGGGTTGCTTTTCTGAAAATGGCAGATATAGCTTTTATTGATATGAAATTGGGGAAACGAGAATTAAATCAAAACATCATTTTTAAAGTTATAAAAAATAACAATCCGACAATTAAATTACCTATATTATATGGGCGCGGTGTATACACAAGTGGCGAGTGGCGGACACGTGGCGCAGACGCATTTCTCCTCCATAGACTTTGTATAGCGTAAATTATATAAGGTCAGTAGGGGCAATTGCGTCATATTTTTTTGTTTTTTTTTTGACAGTCATCTTTACAGATCACCTGACTGCAACTCATTGGATTTTAATTTGTTTTTCTTGTGAATAACTCATCAACAATAATTTGTTTATCAGAAAATGTTTGCTTTAATTAACAAAATCCTCTTGATTTCGTTAAAATGAAGTGAAAGTAAAAAATGGAAATTATACGCATTTGCCCCTCTTTTTTTTTTTTTTTTTTTTTTTTTTTTTTTTTTTTTTTATTTTTTTTTTTTTTTATTTATTTATTTATTTATTTATTTATTTGGAAAAGTTGACAGCAAATCTTTAATTATATAATGATACAATAATAATATTATTAATTATGCCAATTATGAACTTTCCACTGATGAATAGTTAATGGTGTTACAATGGTGTACAATGGCATAGAGATGTTCTCTTAAATTAATTTCTTGTTTAGTTAGAAAATATTAAAAATATTAAAATAAAGGAGGGTGGGGGGGAGGAGGGGGAAATATAGGATAAGGATTAAGAGGCAAAGGACGGGAATATATAAGAATTGAACTTCTAGTTTGAGTTTTGTTGATTATTGAGTTTTTGTTTTATGTCGCGTAAAGTCGAGTTAAATATGTCAATTAGGTTATAATTTAAGTTAAAAGAGTGTGTGGATCTGTAGATAAATGAGTTTTGTTTGGAATTCGTCTTACAATGAGGGAGATTAAAAGTAAGCGACTGTCTGCTGTTGCGATTGGGAACATGAAATAATAGGCGTTGAAGAAGATCAGGACTATCGATTAAATTGTGTGTAATTTTGAATAACATTACCGAATCTGCTATATTTCTTCGGAAAGTTAATGTCTGTATATTGAAGAACTTTGCAGAGTCTTCATTACTGATATGAGATCGAAAAGAGCGGAAATTAAGGTACCTTAAAAATCTATTTTGAACACTTTCAATTCTATTTTTATGTATTGCATAGCCTGGGTTCCACACTTGTGATGCGTATTCAAGGATACTACGAACGTATGAGAAATACAGTGTTTTGAAAGTAGCAATGTCTTTGAATTGTTTACAGGAACGGATTATGAAACCCAGCATAGAAGATGCGTTAGTGACTACGTGGTCAATATGTTTATTGAAATTCAGTTTACTATCAAGTATAACCCCAAGGTCCTTAATTTCTGATTTGGTAGATAAAGGTTGATGATTAATTGAGTATTCGTGTATAAATATGTTTTTGTTTCTAGTAAAGCGTACGATGAAGCATTTGGATATATTTAATTCCAGACAATGGGCATTAACATACGCGTTTAAACGTTGTAAATCCTTTTGCAGCTTGTGACAGTCTTCGATTGATTTTATAGGTGAGAAGATTTTCATGTCATCTGCATATAGGATGGTCTGCGAGTGTAAAAAGCAGTGACCAATATCATTGATATAGATATTAAATAGTAACGGTCCTAACAGGCTGCCTTGAGGAACTCCCGATGTTACAGCAACAGAGTCGGATTTAAATCCAGCAACCACTACTATTTGACTACGGTTGGAGATATAAGAAGAGAGCCAACGATAAAGATTGCCGTGAATACCAATCTTTAAAAGCTTGTTCAACAAGGTTGAGTGATCGACCTTGTCAAACGCCTTACTATAGTCGGTATAGACAGTATCCACTTGTATTCTGTTATCCAAATTATCCTGCAGGTACTCTGTGAAGGTTAAAAGATTTGTGGTTGTAGATTTACCACTAATGAAACCGTGTTGGGTCGTATTCAGGCTGGGCTTAAGAGCAGAATATAGTTGGTCATAGACTATTTTTTCAAAAATTTTGTTAAATATACAAAGTTTGGAGATTGGCCTGTAGTTTTTAACGTCTGTTTTTTTGCCATTTTTGAAAATAGGAGACACATAAGCAGATTTCCATATAACAGGGACAGTGCAATCGGTTAGGGAACGATTGAAAATTAAAGAAAGGGGTAAGGCTAGATTGTGTGCACATTGTTTGATAAAGATTGAAGGTATTTCGTCAGGACCGGCACCTTTGCGAGTATCAATTTCCTTCAGGTATTTTAAGACAATTTCTCGTGTCACCTCAATATTGCTTATATTGGATGTATGGTTCCCGACGTCAGTTGGATCAAGGGTAAGTGGGTCGGAGGGTTTACTGAAAACTGAACTGAAATATTTTGAAAATAAATTTGCAATTTCCGTTCCATTATTGGCTTTCAGCTCTCCAAAATACATACATTTTGGGACACCTTGGGATGCGTTAGAAGATTTGACGTGGCTCCAGAAGTTTTTAGGGTTTGAGGAAATATTGTTTTCAATATTACTCAAGAAACGGGATTTGCTTTTCCGACATAAGTCTTTGTGCCGTTTACGAAGAAGGGAAAATGCGTCATAGTCAGCCTGGTTCTTGTGTTTTTTATATTTGCTAAAGTATTTTGATTTTTCCTTAGTTACCTTAATAAGGGCAGCACTGTACCAAGGGGGATATTTCGAGTTCCACGAAAATTTATGAGGAATATGAAGATTTATGAGGTATTTCAAAAACGTATAGAAACCGTCAAGCGCTGGTTCTATTTGAGAGGTAGAAAAAATGGAAGCCCAGTCAGCTTGTTCAAGGGCGAAATTAATTGAATCGTAGTCTCCACGATTATATAGAAAAACTTTTCTTTTCGCATTTGTCAATGAAGGAGTTTCCTGAAATGGCACACTAATGGATAGAGCTTTATGATGTTCATCTTCGGGAACTAGCGGGTCGTCATTAGATTCGACGGAGATTAGTAGATTTGACAGAATCAGATCTAGGATATGGCCGCTTGAGTTTAGTTCACCGTTATATTGAGAGAGGTTCAGAAAATGCATACAGTCTACGAAGTAAGTACTAACGTGAGTAGAGTAATTACTAGCTGCATAGTGAGCAGATGGCGTAGTTTGGATCCATGAAATTTCAGGAAGATTAAAGTCACCTAAGATAATAAAAGAATCATTGGGGTTATTTGATACTACGTCTGATAACATGTTCAGGAAATTTTCGATTAAATATTGATGTTGAGTCCCTCCGGGGATGTACACGCAACATATATGGACCAAACTGTGAGGTGTAGTATTGGTGCGAATGGTGACCCAAATGTCTTCAGCACAAGAAGTCCATTCTGGTCTGGCGACGCTGATCAGCTCCTGTTTAATAGCTATCACTACACCACCGCCAAGACGCTGACCGGTGGAAGCGTAATCGCGGTCTCTACGATATACATAGTATCGAGGATCGAAAAGTTCTTCGTCTCTGATACCTTTGGTGAGCCATGATTCTGTGAGGGCAATTAAATCGTAATCGTTTGAAAAGGTATTTTGAAGGATCGTCGTAGTCTTGGTACGAAGACCTCTACAGTTCTGGTGATATATTGCTAAAGACATGGGGAGTATTCGAATAAATATTAGTGAGTAGGCGGTAAGTTATACATATAAATGATAACTTCAATAAGTGAGTTCGGTTATAGTGGTCATGCAGTTTTACAAAGTAAGTACATCTAACACAATAATTTCTTGGTATGGGTGCATAAAGTAGTTTAAAATAATAATGGTATAAAAATCTTGTAATACGCATCTCTGGCTCGGCTAGTGATAATATTATTCTGATGTTGATATAATTAGATAGAGGTAGATATCCATATTTGAGGTAAGAGCGGTTAATAATACTATTCAGTTTATATTTGAGTGAAATATTTGTTGACAAATGAGTATACGGTAATTTGCTTACCACGGCGGAGAATATAATTAGTGTGTGTGAGACCGCGATTGTCCGTCGAGTAGGTCTGATTGTCGGGAGTGCAGGGGGTCGCCAACATGTGGTAAAATGTATTCCAGGTTGGTTCTTGAGAAGTGTAGACTGATTTAGAAAAGAATTAGAAAGTTTGTGGGAGAGGGTGAAATGGTAGAGGGAGGGTGAGTGTAATAGGAGTGGATAAAAGGAGGGGGGAAATGTATGGGGAGACACATGAGTGTATGAAAAATCCATTTTACGACGCGAAGAGAATGCAGATCGACTCAGGCTATTTTCTTTAGGTCCTCTTCCTTGAAAATTGGTATGGGAGGCGAAGTGGGATTTTTTCTCACAAATATCCTGGTGTTTTTTATCCACGTGAACTGGAATCCCTTCTCCTTGGCAATCCCCTTGGCCCGAAAAAGGAGGTTTTTGTTAGAACTAGTCAGATGGTCGTTGACATAGATTTTTCTATCGTCACCAGGGTAATTCAGGTCCTTCGTGCTTATTCCTTTCCTTCGTCGAATTTCCGTGATGAATTCATTTTTACGCGAGCGGGTGGTGAATTTAACAATTATTGGTTTGATTAATTTGGAATGAAGTGGGTCTTTCGCCGAGACTCTGGTGGCGAACTCAATTTCGTTAGTTTTAAAGTTGTGTAAGCCAAGTTTGTTTGCTATCTCTGATAGAATGTTTGGAATGTTTTCATTGTTATCTTGAGGTATTCCTTTTATTTCGACATTCTGTAGTCTCATCCATTGCTCCCTTTTGTTGGAATCTTCTTGCATTTGTTTTATGGTCGATTTAAGGGAGGAAACTTCTTGTTCCAAAACGTCTACTTTGCTCATTGACTGTTCGAAAGCTTGGAATCTACTGGAAAAGTCATCCAATTTTGAGTTGTTGAAGTCGACAGATTTTTTCAATTCAGACATGTCTTCCTTGACTTGCTTATTAAGTGTTTTGAGAGAGGCAAGTTCAGAAGATATTTTTTTTATTTCGACCATTACATCTTCTATTGGGTTGGTTGACGTAGCGGATGATTGGAGTGAAGTTTTGCATGTAGTGCAGCGCCAGGTTCTTCTTTTCTCGTTATTAGCCTTTCTGAATGTAGTTTCAGATGTTCCTCCGCATTCGTAATGAAACTGCTTACTGCAGGAGTAACACGTGATGCCGTCGGTAATAGTTAGTTGGCACTTAGAACAGTTCATGTTGAAAAGGTTGGGCACCTCTGGATTGTCGGGCACCGGCGATGAAGTGGATATATAGCTGAGTATGTATGTCTGTCAGAGCACGCACGGCACTGCACTGCCACTAGTAGGTAGTATCAAATATGGCTACGCGGAACTGCACCTTTTGGCCCCTCTATGAGGTAAATGCGTCAAAGATGTATTTTTCATACCTAAATTTCAAATTCCTATAACAAATATTATTATCTTAATTGTTCATACATTTTTACTTCTGATCAAAATATAACAATATATTTCCAGATGACAGCCGAAATATATTGTTTTTAGAAATTTCGGGGCAAATGCGTCAATTTAGTGAATGCCGCATTTACCCCTTCTACTAAACATGCATTGCCAACCTTTAGTTATGTGCCTACATAATTAGATAGATGGAACCCCCCCCCATACATACAAGCCCTGCTTATTTATGGGGGTAAATCAAATATTTAGATATATACATATTATGTTATTAATTATTTTATAAAATTTTGTAATTTATGTACCTATCTTATGGTATTTTAAAAAATAAGTAAATAAGGTAAGCAGAAGGCCGTGGGTTCGAGTCCCATTGGCGGCATGTATCTTTTCTCGTGAGATTTTTCAATTTGCATTATTCTTCTCTTACAATAATTATTGTTATAATAATTTTAAAAATATATATTATTTTAAGGTAATTTGGCAATTTTTAACCATTACCAGAGATTTTAGTTATGGCTTGATGCAATAGGAAAATAGCTTAAATACGGGCTTGCAGTATTATTATGCATACCACCGATCAAATAACTGGCTCTGGAGTTTGTAATATAACAAAATAGCTTAAATACAGGCTTACAGTATTATTCGACCATCAGACTAGGCTAGCCCGTGTTGTGACTATCGGTAACAACATACACATATAGGCAAATCCTGTCAAAGGTACCTATACATAATATAATATATATATAGAAGTGAAAAAAATATAAACACAGTTCTTTTTCATTCAATATTTATTTAAACAAATGAACATTCATTATAATTACCTTGTTATTTTACAACATAACTACTACTGATAAAGAATGTAAGATTACGTTAGAGAAAATTTAACATGGTCTTGTGAGAACAAAAATAATGATGTTTTCGAAGGGAGTGAATGTCTAGCCAGACACAACAACAGCAAAAAAAAAGTGACACTGAAACGCCATTAAAATAGTTAACTTATTATTTTATATTAAAATCAGCGAAATTTTCTTTAAATATTACGTGACCTCTTCTAGCAATAATAGGTTTATTCAGAAACCGAACTATATCTCCTAGGTCTTTTAATTCAGATATATCTTCCACAACAGGATAATGGAAAGCAGTTTCATATTTTCTTTCGGAGGTTAGAATTTTTCTGACATATTTCACAACAGGGATATTGCTACGAGTAAGTATCGATGTCACATTGCCTACGTAATATTTTATTGATTTTTTTGAGGCAAATTTAACCAACACCCAGTCGCCCACATCTGGTTTTCTGGTCATCAGAAAAATGTTATCGTCATTAATTACTTCGGTATTTGTGTTAAATATCAGTTCATCCATGTCGTCAATATCGCTTAAATAGTCATTGCAAAAGTCACTAATATTTTCGTGGTCTGAGTCAGTATTCAATTTAAAATTTTCAATGTCAGATTCTTCAGAATCACTAGAAGAGTGTTTCTTTGGAACATTTTTTTTGGAATTCTTTTTTTTATTATTAACCCCACACAATTTTTTTTTCGATCTAGACTCGCGTTTTTTAACAGCAATTTCTTGATTAATCTTTTTTTGTATCATATCGTGTTCCTTTTTTTCCCCTTCATCCTTTATTTTTTAAATAAATTCCTCTCTAGTTATGACCTCGCATCCTTTAGCAACTCTAGTTTTCTTTCCTTTTATAATATCAGTTCTTTTTAATTTTTTAATAACAAGGACTCAAAAGAAATTTTCTCAGTGTCGTTCAAGATTCGGTTTTCGGTTATAGTAATTATTTTAGAATTTGTTGGGTTATTTATATTAGATATATCACGTAAAATTGAATTTGTTTCTGCGCTTCTGCTAGGAATCTCGGAGTTGGAAACTGAAGTTGTTGGAATATTTGTAAATGGAGATACACGCGACTTTTTTGGTTCACAATCTTTATGAATTCCCCCCTCATTTATGGTCTCTTTTTTGGTTAATGCAAGAAGGCACAAGTACCTTAGAGAATGCACGATCTTTCTTTGTTGTGAATCTTTCCACCTCGATAATGCTTCTGGGTCGTATTTGTCTTCCGATATAACTTCTTTATTTAATGGAAATATCCCTCCCTTTTTAAAACCATTTATTATTATTTGTGTTGATACGCCGGCCCAGACTTCGCCTAATATTCTGCTAAATTCACTTTTTCCAAGCTTAGTGCCGACGTTTAATTTTTGCCATAGGGTTAGACGTCTGTCCCAATCAACTTTCAACGATTTAAATACCGACAAATCGAGAGGCTGCAAAATATGACTAGAATGAGCGGGTAATTTCAAAATAGTGATTCCATTTTTGCGGGCTGTTTCTACTAATGACAACTGAATATGTGTTTTATGTCCATCGTAAATCAAAAGAATTGGCCTTTCTGCGCCAATATGTTTCAAAAAAGTCGAAGTAAAGTATTTTTCAAATACATTCGCCTCCATCCAGCCGTTCTTCGTTGCAGCATAGGCTGTATCAATATATGCCTTTTCTGAAGTCCACTCGGTCCAGATGTTTTTTTCCACGATATATAATAAGTGGTGGAATTTTGTCACCGTTTGCATTGCACGCAAACAAAGCTGTTGTATTTTCTCTCCCACAAGAAGCTGTAGTTCGAATACTGGCGTACCCTTTTTTACCAACAATTTTGGTCTGGTTAGGGTCACTGGAAAAACTGGTTTCATCAAGATTCCATATTTGTTTGGCTTATCTGTTAGGTGGAGATCATTTACAATTTGATCCAAAGTGTTAAAATAATGTTGTATGATAAATGGATCACAAGCAAGTTTTCTGGCGTATTCAACTGCTTGCGGTTTTTTAATAGAGAGTTGATGTCTTCTACAGAAGCCTGAAAACCAATCATGCCCCGGAATATTATCTTTAAAGGGTGTTTCCACTTTATTGGCTTCCATATAATTTGACACTAATAAAATCGTTTCTTTCTTTGAAAGGCCGAAACCATATTTTTCCATCACATGTAGGTTGGACGCCAGTTCCTTCTCCACCTCCTGCGCCAGAACAGTACGTCGACCTTTTTTATTTTTGAATACCCCTCTCTTACCATTTGCTCGATCCATTATTGTCATCCGTGGCACATTGTACTTTTTGGAGGCTTGATAGCCACTTAAAGTACCATTACGTACATCTTCTATCGCTTTCTGCAATGTCTCTTATGTATAAAGAGGATCATTTGTTTTTCTCTTGTAATTACGCACCATTTTGTATAAGTTATACGTAGAAGATAGTTGAACCTGTAAACAATAACAAATTAATAGTTTTTTTTTTGTTTCAACAAATGAACTTGACAATATTAAACAGGCAACCTAATGTTTGTTTGCTTAAAGAGGTATATTTTTTTATAGAAGGGCAAGTAGAAAACAATTCAAAAAAAATTAATAGCAATCGGATGAAATTTTAATCGCAATCGTATGAAAAGTGTTGGAAATAATTTCATAACGCCAGAGCTCACTATCCTATAACCATCCCGAGTATGCGCACATCATATTTCCAAAGTTTCATCGCAATCGGATGAACGGTATGGCCGCGCATAGGGTACAAACAAACAAACAAACAAACGAATATTAATTTTTATATTACAGATGTATTATACTTTACTTACTTATGTAAGTAAATAAATAAATAATGAAAGAATATGCTTCAATGCACAATTGAAAAAATATCCCATTTATGGTTGTCGATATCTGGAAACGGGGTAATTGCGCCTACTAGACGCATTTGCCTCAAAAAAATAGTCGCATTTACCCCGGGTCACTACTAATAAATCGTATTTTTTCAGTTGTCGTATCTCCAAAATACGCAATGGTTTCTTTAAAATAATTATTTTAATTGAAAACAGTATTACTTTTTCTTAACTCACCGTAAATTCAAACTCCACACTCTAGTGATCACAGAGATATTCAAGAATATAGAAGACCACAAAATGCGACACGTCACTCGTTTTTCAGTCACTTTTTTAAAATGGCGAATTACTTTCAACCTGTCGCCAAAAGCGTTGCCTGCAGACTTCTGAGTTATGACATAATACACAAGAAAACCGCTAGATGGCAATAATTACACTTATTGTAAACATTAAACGAAGCAGGATGGATATACGCAATAGCCCCGTAGACGGATTTACCCCGGCTGACCTTACTAGCGATGAACTGTTATTCGCCTCATACAAGCTAGAAGGTATATACTCGTATATCATTTTGTAATTTTAGAACGATGAAGTCGTTATTCAGGATTCAAAATGTAACAAGTCAACCAATACAAATCCAATACGGTGTTCCACAAGGCAGTGTCTTAGGCCCGATTTTATTCCTGATATATTTAATGAACTATGTAACCTAAACTGTATCGGCTCAGTAATTAGTTTCACAGATGACACAATGCTTTTCTTCCGTGAAAGTCGTGGGAGACTATTCGAAAAAGCTGAAGTAGGAATGAATAGGGTAAAAGATGGCTTGATTCAAATTCACTAACCTTAAATGACACTAAAACTAAATATATTAAATTTAAAATCCATAATAAACAGACAGATAACCCCAATACAAACCTAAACATGAAAATTGTTTAAACGTGAACCAAGAAGATCCTTGCAACTGCCCAAAATTGAATGAAATACAAATGATAAAGTAGGTACCTAGAAATAATTATTGATCAAAATCTAAATTGGAACTTAGAAGTTGAAAATATAAGCAACAAATTAAAAAAAAACTAACCTACTTTTTCAAAACAATAAGAAACATTAAACTAATTAAAATTTATCACGCCTTAGGCCAATCTCATCTACAATACGGTCTTATCGGATGGGGAATTTCATGTGATTCCATTCTAAAACCAGTCCTCACAGCACAAAAAGCAATTTTGAAAATTATACTTATGAGTCCCCATCAGAACACCTACAGATTATGTTTTTAATTCCCTGAATGTAATGTCTCTGAAACAATTACATTCAAAAGATATTTTAATTTATACATTCAAAAACCAGGATAACTTTGCACACACAAACACGAGTCGATTCACAAGATCCTCATTACAAAATACATTTCACCAACCTACAACTAAAACGACTTTTGGGCAAAGATATTTGCAATATTTCTCTACAAAACTATTTAATATCCTTCCTCTTGCAATAAAAACCATTAAAAGAAGTATTAAGACATAGATTATGGACACGGGAAGGAAGAATATAGATAATGTTGCAAAATAATAATAAAAAATAAACAAAATATAATAAATTCCAAATACCCTGTCTTTCCGAGTGATTTGTGTTCTCATTTGAGATTGAATATGCTTTATTTGACTAAAAAGCTGTTCAAACGTGTTTCCAAATAGCGAAATCATCGATAGAGCATGTTTGTAAGATGCAGGATAGTTCTCCTTGTCCAAATATGCTTTTTTAAACTCTTCCAAACCAAGCCGATTGAATTTCTCCTTTTGGTTTTTCCTATTGCCGTTTGATTAAAGGCGTGCCACTTCATTAATTCTTCTTTTGAGAATCTCATGTCCAAATGATCACACAGCAATTGAATAAACCTCAATATTGCCGTTGTGTTGATATCACCTTTTATTGTTAACTTTTTTGCTCCAATACACTATCTCACCTAAATATTGAGCCCTTAATTTAGCTATTTTAGCTTGTGCAGCTTTTATTGTTGTTATACTACTTCTTTAAAAATATTTGCACATTGATAAAAGTTCACTTCATTCATCGAAAATCATGACCGTGACTGCAACGTGAATTTGAGGATCTCTAAGCATTTTTAAACAATATTTGTTACTCGGGTCATTATATACTTCCACCTGTTCCTCACAATAATTTATTAACTTGTCTCCAGACATCGTCAATACTCAGGTCCTCTCTGCGGGCAACGCTATGCTCTTCCGTCAAGTGCCTTATCTCACGTTTCAACATTGCTGCAACTCCATTCTTTTTTCCAAGCATAACAGAAGCTCCATCCAATGTAAACAGAACCATTTTTTTGGAAGTATATTATATTTTCACAATAAAATATGTATTGCTGTAAAAATGGATTTGCTATCACAAGAGGTCAATTTTATTATTCTGGCAAAAATAGTCTTGTAATTTTCCTCTAAATCACACCAAAATTTGATGTAAAGTATTAACATTTTTTGTCCAGATATGTCTTTACTTTCGTCTACAATCAATGTATGAACTCAACAAATTCAAATGCATAATTTTTGCTACGCCAGCTCTCAGGAATCGCTATGTATTTCGATAGATGATCATAAATTTCTTGTACAGAAAGCGTAAAAGCGTTAATTTGATAGCCAAAATATATTATCAATCAATACTTTTATTTGATTTTTACTAGATTTTTGCACTCGCCAATCTCAATCTTATTCTTTCGATCTTCAGGGGTTACCATCATCATTTTCAAAAGTCCACCTGTACTCAGATTTATTAATTTTGTAACAGTGTCCTGATGTACTTTTTGATTTAAATGTCTCTTTAAATATCGCTTCCACTTCGTTTCGGCATTCTCACGGAGAGAATTTTACTAAAAACATATATAAATTCAGATTGCACTGTATATAGAAAAGTTAAGTAGGTACTATTTTATACACTGGATTATGTTCACAAACTTTTAAAGGATGGTGAAAAGATGCGTAGTCAAAACTGTTTATTTAATTATTTAATTTCAAATGCGCATAAATGATTTTTAGCAAAAACACACATAAACTGAGTAAAACTAGCAACGAAGGTTGTTTGCACAATAAGACTAACATAAGTTCTTGAAATCATGTATCGCCCTTGGAAGAACAATATAGAGCATTAATAATAATAATAATAATAATTGGATAATTTGTAAAGCGCCGTTTTTGTGAAAAATCACCTCAAGGGCGCTGTACAATTTATTTCCTAGGATCTACATTTGTTATTTAGAAAAGATACCAAAACATACTTACCTGGCAAGTCACTTCCGACAAACACACTTATATTAAAAAGTTTATGCTTATAAAGATAAAACTGCACGCAGAGGACACTATATCAAAAAACACTGGTCATCGCATGACCTTAAGTCTGCTATAGTTTTTATTTTAATTTAACTGTCTTAAAAAGCCTACAAATTGTTAGTTGTTATCATTTTTATTTATTTATTTTTAATTATTATTTTTATTTATTTTATTTTATTTTTAGTATTTTTTTATATATTTTTTTTTTTTACATTTTGTTAATTTAAATTGCCGTCGACTGTGAAAGTGGAGGTTTCTGAAATTATGGATACGACTGTCTGAAAAGGTGCGTTTGTTTCTCAGTTGCACGATAATGAAACCAGACATACTACATCTACACCTTTAGTGTGTATTGTGCATCCGTATAAGCTTCTGGTGGAAATGACCTTGCGAAACGTGACGGATTATCCACTATTTGTCTTTCTTACGCATACATATTGTTTGAAGCAAAAAAGGGACAACAAGTATAAACAATGTTTGTATAAGATTATTTAGAATGTGCTTACAGCATGTTCTCATATTCCGTTAGTTTGACCAGTGCTAAAAACAAAAATCTGGTGACACATTCCTTTCTTTGAGATGTGTGTGGAAGACAGAAACATGTATGTGGGCAATTTTTAACAGTTGTGCGGCTGCATATCTTAGGGGGAACGTTAGCTGCGAGTATACTATATAATATTTTAAATTAATAAATTGTGATACAGCACAGTCAACTAATAAAATTTACTTGCCCACGACAGGATTAGAACCCGCGACCTCCGGATTGCTAGTCGACAGCCTTACCCCTCCACCAATAAATGTAGGCAACTCCTTTTTATTTTATTTCTTGCCAAGATAATGTTCAAATTTTGAACATCTGTTATTACAATAATTCAAAAATAAAACATGAAAATAATAGTATTATTTAATACATTACCCTTATATGTAATACATATCGATTAGCATTAATATTGTGAAATATTGATATCAGTGTTACGCAAAATAAATTTAGGATAATAAAAACATAATATTGCTCTATGAAACATTAAAAAAAAAAAACATTATTCTGTAAAAAAAGTATTAAGTTTATTCATTGTTTTACAAACAATCCTAAAACCTAAATTAATCAATAATATCTTGCAAACAGTATGACAGCACTTATATTTTTTAAGCCACTCATAGTGTAATAAAATTAGGACGGGTTGTTTCGGAGAATTTGAACAATTCATAAAATTCAACGTTCATTTTCAAGTTATGTGAAAGATTTCTTCAAGTTCTCTTTTATTTCAGTTCTGTCAAGCAACTAGTCTATAATTATATAGTAACAGAACTTGAATAGGACTTTCACAGAAACTGAAAACGAATGTTGAAATTTGACGAATTGTTCAAATTCTCCCAAACAACCCGTCCTTAGTAACACATTTCGTAGATTTCAGGGAGTATTCTTTATCACACGAGAATTAATACATAATACAATAGGAAATGGAAACTCGTGTTTCCAAAAATATGCTTCATGAAAGTTTAACTCATAGACATACATTTAAATTAATAGACTTGCCCTGACATAAAATTTGGGTATCATTTTGACAAGCTGGAGGCAAAGCACGTGACACATATTTTTGGCACAAGAAGGATCTGAGAGTGCTTTGAATAAACTACGATATCAGTCATAAGTTGATAGTTGACCACCGGACATTTTTCAGTAATTAATGCTGCTTTCTCTCGGCGTATTAGTGGATTGGCTGTTTTCAGCAGAATGCAACATAACACGATTTGCATTAAACAGAAAGAAGCTAGGAACAACTTTTTCTTTTTAAGTTCTTTTGAAGGTTATACCCATTAATGTAATATATCATTGAAAAAGAAGATAATACTAATAAATCTAAACTAAACATGAACCAGAACAAGACACAGAAAAATAAAAGATAACAGTCACAACTAGGAATCAAGCCCAGGATCTCTTGTCCTACCGGGACAGGTGTCTTAAACCCCTCAACCATTGGGACCTATTTATTAAGCGTCATATTTGTCAATCTCATATTCCAAATTCAGAATGAACAATATAATAGCTGCGTTTAGATTTATTAGTATTATGACCTTTTTCATACAAAATGTAAATCTGGATTTGGGGCCAAAAAACTTGACCAAACTGAATAATCCTTTTTTCACCAAAGGGTTACAGCAAACATCTAGTACAGATATGTGCTATTTTATTTATTTGTGCTTCAAATTATAAAACATAAGCCAATAACCTGTTGAAGGCCAGAGCATAAAACAGAAAAAAAAATTTTAAGCCATTCATTAAAATGAAAAGTGGAATCTAAAGTTTTATTAGCCCGAGCGGTGCTGATTTTGTTTTCCATACATTTTTCGAAGCATTAAGGTCAAATTCGCTTCGCAATTATTCTAAAAGGGAAAATATTAGAATTCTTGCATGTTCTCTAGAGACTGATCGGCATTCCACTGGTTAAAGAATTAAAAAATTTCATGATTTTAGAAACAACTTCAATGTAAGTTAAGGGTAATTATTAAAAAAAAATCTTGCCCAACTTTTTCTTTACCTTAATATTTACTGTCAACATTTTGTTGAACTTATAAACATGCATATTTTTTAAATTTTCATGTTTTTACAAATTGCTTTTTTTGGCCATTAATAGTGCATTATAATCCAAAGTCTGCAAATTAATGTTATTGTTGGAAATAAGGCGAAACACTGTTATATTGTATCAAATGATAAATTTCACTGACTAGATAAAAATTCCAAATAATCCAATCTTCCCACAGTCCGTTAAGTGACATTCCCCAATAGAGAAGATAGCAGGATATGTCAAGCGGATACAGTATAATACGTCTGCTGCTGCCTTGTACTATGAAAAATTGATCGATGACAACTTTTAAAAACTTTATACGCATTAGTGAACTTAGTTACAGAATAAATAAAGTAAATATATACGTTTTGTATCGAGGATAAAAATCCTATAAATTACAGTTAGTACGTGGGCAGAGGAAACCCAAGACTGAATTCGCAACTCCCACGGGCGTGACAAACAGCACACATATTGAGGGTGGCAAATGGAGAAGCTTTTTTATCCAACCTAATCAGAATTATTATTTGTCATTCAAAGGACAGCCGTCGGTTTGGAGTATAAGCCAGCAGGCGAGTACAAGCCTGGCCAACCGGGAACAAGTTTCGGTGTGCCGAATGAGATAATGAATGTAGAATAAGAGAATGACACCATCACTGCATACTCTCTCAGAAACAATGCAATATTTTAAAAATCTATTCGTCGAGAGTGAGTTTTAATCTTTTTGGTCTTTTCCTTGAAATACTAGCTGTAACCTGAAAACAAAAAAAAGCATAAATCGGAGTGATATTTTTGATTGTGAAATTATTAAAACAATAATATTCAATAAATAACAAAATGGCCAAAAATTATTAAAATTTTTCTTTTGTCGTAGAATTGAAAGTTAAGGAACAAACTCCATCAAAACACAAGCAATTTTTCAACTTAGTGTGATGGTATTACAAGATTTTCAAATATTGTCATGTTATTTGTAACCCGGGAATGTTTCTCGTTCTTTTCAAAGTACAAACAAAAAGGAATTTACAGTTAACGAAATAGCTAAAATCTTCATTACTCATGAAAACTCCAGACAGAAAAACTGTGCAAATTTCATAATGTCAAAGCTGATTTTTCGTTTCATAGTAGGTATATGATATAAAAGTATTTTCTTAAAATTATTAGGGAAAAAAACTAAAATGGCAATGCATGCAATAAATATCTGACAAATAATAATAAAAATATTACTTTTTTATCATTTTCGCTATCGTCTTCGATGATTTCAATATTGTCTAAATTTTTGCTCTCCCGGTGTACTTGAGCCACCACCATCATCTTGGAGGAGGAACCGTCGGGAGAAAAAGTAGCCCAAGTGACTGCATCGCTCTGGCTGGGTCCCTCTTCGGATGACTTGTAATCTACATTCATCTTCTCCGATAAGCTTGAAACTTGCTTAGGCGAAGGTTTGGCTTCCATGCGCTTTCTTTCAACATCAATCAACAAGTCGAACTTGGTCTGGCTTAGTATAGGCGTATCATTAAAAAGACTGGATTTAGCGATAATTTCCTCATTCGTTAATTTACGCATTTTCTTGCGGTTTCTTCTAGAAACCCACGTCTCCGTATCGGAGTCATCATCGTCGACGTAATGAGGGGTGGCTTTAACAGTGCGGCCACTTCTGGTGTGAATAACTCCCGGCTTGAACTCTGATGGTAGTCTTTGCTTGGAAATCGGAATTGTAAAGACGCAATTCCATTCTGAAAAAATGGAAGCGGTCTTGGCTCTGCGGTATCGGCAAATGCTCAACTGTTCTTTATAAGCCGCCATCACGTGAACCCTCTGCTCCATAGTGAGCTGCTCCGGAACAGGGAACAGATTCCAGGGTAGTCTTCGATCCGGAGCATTAATGTACCTTCTTTCCAACCCTAATATTATTGGCTTGACAGGCTAAAATAAAATGTAGATAAATAATCATGGATATTATCAACAACTCTCAATGAAAATACGTATTGGATGGGACTCCCTGAGGGACTCGAACCCTGATCCTCTAGACCGGGACTGGCGTCTCTACCATGTGAGCTTTTGCGACCTTATTAAATTCTGTCATGTTTATCATCTCATATTTCAATTTAAGAATTACTAACATTATCCACAATGAATTCCCTTTTTACTGTCTACTAGCTGTACCCCGCCACGCGTTGCTGTGGCTTAGTCTGTCTGTGCAGATAGAGACACAATAGTGCATATTGCTTTTAAGTCCAACAGATAGCGCTCTTTAAAAAAAAAACAAACATGTTATAGGAATATAAAAACTAAAAATCTACATAATATAGGTATATAAAACACAAGCATATTTGAATGCAACGTTGTGTAAAAATTTCAAAGCAATCGGTGAAGAATTTTCGGAGATTTAAGATGAACAAATGAATATTTACTATTTTATTTATATAGATGTCTGAATACTTTTCATATTATCATTGAGTTTAAAATAATGTGTATGCATAATAATTCAAGTGTTCAATGGTTAATTTGTCTACGCAGGGCCAGTCCTGTGTGGGCGCAATTGGAACAGTCCGCTCCGAACGCTAACTCACCAAGGAAACAAAGCGCTGATAATAACCTAATATCTTACGGCTCAGGATCACCTCTTTGTCTAAGAATTAAGATTTACAGTCATAGTTACCGGGGGAGGAATCTTTTTCGATTCTCTTTCAAGTTCCTCCTGCTCAGCTGAATCACAAGAGTTACGTATGACAGCCATCAAGTCTGCCATGTCCTTAGCATCCATTCCTGCTTCGTACAGTCCTAATTCTGTAACAAACAAACAGAATAGATTTCAATCTTTTCGAGAACCTTCAAAAATTATATTATTGTGGAAATATTATATTGTTACTGTTCTGACTCAAACTAGAATCCACAAAAACATGGTTTTCTCAGGAGCTGTAAATAACTGTCTATTTTTCTTATTTTTAATCGATTCTTTTTTTATTTATTCACTAAAGAAGTACTAGAAATGCTGTAAAATAAAATTGGGATCCCAAGTCATCTATGATCTATTTTATTAGAATCTATGAAATAGATCAGTGAGAACAGGCTTTCTATGTGCTAGAAACCCAAAGTTGAATCGACTTTCGTTCTATGAAATAGACCATAGGATAAGGAGGGAACCCAGCACAAGGAAAAAGGCAGTATTTTTGTCTCATCTTTCTGTTTGTTATGTTTTTGTAAATAAGAGATAGAATCAGAGCAGCAATGATATTCAGTTAAATTATTTTACCTGTTAATTTCTCCTTCAGTTTGTCGGGGTCCAGACATGCTGTGGCCATTATGAAAACCTATTATCAGCAGGCCTTTATTTACTAAAATAAAAGAAAATGTAATTATTTTCCTAACCGCTGCACTGTTAGTCACAGATGATTTCACTTTATACTATGTACATGCACAAAATAAGTTCTTGTTTGGGTTGATTAAATAATTTATGCATATTTAGATCGAAACGAGACTGAAACTTGTCGAAAATGGTGGCAAAGGGATTGTAATTAAGAATGACTTTGATTGGATAAAAATGGAATTATAATGCATCTTTTACCATCTATCCCGACGTAAATCTTTGCTTCTTGTAGTAATTAAGTTCAAACGAAGTATAATTTCCACAATTTGTAAAAGTATGGCGGTTAGGGAAATATTTATTTACCAAAGAAAAAGTTAAAAATCAAATTTAATTTTCAAATGCAAAAAAAAATCACAAATATATAATTTTATTATTATGAGTTTTAAAGCCTTACAACTATGTAAGCAGGCAAAACTGTTTAACAAGATTATCATGTCACTTAATTTAGTAGCCTATTAATCAAGATAACAATAAAAATGCAATATTTGAAACAAAAGTTGTTCGGAACATGCACATGTTTGTCATTATTTTTGATTTTTGGACAACATTTTGTGTTAAAATCAGTTATTCCGTGCTTCGCTCGTGAAACCATTCATATTTATCAATTATAAATATAATGCATCGAACTGCATCAATTACGACAGAAATGGAGTTTTTACCCGAATATTTTCAACTTTTATCCACCTGTCAAAACGCCGACCGGAGAAGAAAATAAACATCAGTTAAACTATTTTTGTCTATGTTTTTTAATCTCTGTGTTACCACTTTACCAGTGTTGTGAGTTACCAGTAAAATATATTATTTTTTCACGAAAAAAATTGCGCTAAGGTCTGTGAGAAATTATTGAAAAGTGGAAAAATATCGTTTTTGATGAAATTTAAGTATATTTTGAAAATAAATTATATTTCAATAGAAAAAAATTAAGAATATTTTATTACGTCTTAAAATTTCATATAGTATGTGAAGTAAAATAAAAATGATACTATTTTTGGTTAAAATTTTGAATCTTTGGGTGGTATTGATAACAAAATTCACAGATGATACACAGTATCACTGCTGATACTGAGAAATACTACAGTGAATACTGTATTCTAGGAACCTTGATTGAAGACTACCCGAATATTATTTAATTGTCTTTTTTTTCTAAATAATGTTTTTACCTACGAAACAGAAATAAAATTTTAAAAATATCGTTTACCATTTTGTAACTTAAATGTTTTTTGTCCTGTTGTTTTCTTTAACTTTTGTTTCCACATTATTTTGACTAGCTCTTGGCTTCCAGCTTGGTTTACTGTTATAAATTGTTAAGTAGTAATGTTTAATGTTCATTCCTCGTGTTTACGCGTATTCTTCGTTTACAAGTCGGTGACGTCTATTTTGAAGAGCACTACGCATAGCACTACGCGTTGTGACATTGTTAGATAATATTTAGCTTACACCTATAAATAAGCGCCTCGATTTATAATTCACGTTCAACGACGTTCAACCTATTTTAAGAAAATCGGATCTTTCTTGTCACATAAATTGTGGTACCTTCGCAGTCAGGTTAAAATTAGGATCTACCGGATATTTGACCTAAAATTTGTTCTCACTGGCAATTATTTTATTTACCTACCGAAATGTTTGTTCTCATTTGTACAATTTGTACTTTTTTGACGGCGCGAGGGTCGGTGACCCACCCTTTGTGATAAATAATTTGTCTAGCAACTAGATTTATCACTTTATAATACTCTTGCAAGTTTATAATCATTTTGGTCAAGTACCGACTGACTTTATATCGGCATTCGGCCGCCCAATCCTTTGCTTTATAACTTTTTGTGAAGGTGTTTTTGTTTATCGAAACATTCAAGGTTTGGCCGAATCACGGACATGGCCGATTTTGAAAGTAGTGTTACGAGTGATCTAATTAAAGAATAGTGTACCATACAGTTCATAAAATGGAGGAAGAGCTGCGTTGTTTGGCTTGTAAACACTTATTTGAGAAGCCTGTGCTATTACCATGTAGCCACGCGCTCTGCCTGACATGTGCCCTAGGGCTTCAGCAGCCAGTAGCGGGAAGCGAGGCTGAGAGTGTGGCCTCCTCCAGCTCGGGAGACTACCAGGAAGCCGACAAGGTCTCTATTCTCAGCGAGACAGACAGCGGCGTCGTCTGCAGCTCCCGCCCCAGCAGTTACGTTGGATCTTCGATCAACGGCGTGATTTTCCCTCCAACCGCACTGTTCCTCACATGCCCCACCTGTCAAAAGCCGGTATACTTCGACGAGAACGGAGCCAACAATCTTCCTAAATATCGTGTTATGCAGAGGATAATAGAAAAGTTTGGAGATGGAACTGCGAAAAGTGAATCTGTGCAAAACTGTCAAATGTGCGAGGAAGACCCGCCCAAGGCCGCGTCTGTCCATTGCGAGCAGTGTTCTGTGTTGTACTGCGAGGGGTGCAGAGAGTCTTGCCACCCGTCCCGGGGGCCCCTGTCCAGACACACGCTTGTAGCGGCAGGGGGGCGGCGGGACGAGGGCGGCTGTCTGGAGCACGGGGGCGCTCCACTGGTGGCGCACTGCACGCCCTGCCGCCAGCCCGCCTGCTCCCGCTGCCTGCAAGAGCGTCACGTTGCCCACGATGTGCAGCAGTTAGGTGTTGCATGCAAAACACAAAAGGTTTGTCAAATCATTTATGCATTCCATGTAACTACTTACTAACTGCCTCTTCAACATCATTTCTGTACCTTTATTTTGTTTTTATCTTTCTCTAGGTGATGTGAATCATGTTTATGTAATTGTTATCTGATTATGTATTATTAATAGTAAATAGTGAAAGATTGGCATCTCAGAATTTGTTCACAATAATTTCCTTATAAAAATTCAACCTACATGTGCTATGATTTTAAGATACTCACAGAAAAGTTAATAGTTTTTCTATGGTGTGATTTGTGACTTTTTGGATATCGAGCCGTGTAGCTAATCCTCCTTAATAAAACGTTTCTTACAGATTTAAAGTGTCCTTTATCATGACAGAGATTACAATATTACATTGTCGCTGCCTGGAAGAACCATTTGTAAAAAACTCTAGGGATACATGCACTCTTTCTTGCTTGTTTACTGGGGATGGTTCATTCGCAGTATTGAATGTAACTAAATACAAGCAGACTAGTGGTCAATTTAAAAATTTGAGAACATCAATCAATGCGGCTTATGCTGTTCAATGGAAAGGCCTACAAAACATATTTGAAATTATTGGTTCATATGCGGTATTGAACTTTACATCGACAATACATGTACAGACGGAGCACTCCGCTCCGGGTGCCGTTTTGCCAAGGCGAGAAGGTACTGATAATAACATAACACCTAGCACAGCGCCTTTGAAGTTTTTACTAGCACCAGACGCCGCTTGAGTCAGGGCTGGCCACGACGATATGATTATGTTTGAATAATATTAATTTTGCCTTGTAATTTATCATGCATTTTTTTCTGGCAATTTCATGATAATCTCTAGTGGACGAAAATAATAAATTCAGTTATATAAAATTGAATAATTTGGGTTTTGTAAAAACCATTGAATATTCCTTCAATGTTTAATCGTTAATGAATCTTCTGCATTTTATTTATTCCAGACTGAGTTATCACAAAACCTTCAACTGTTATCGGAAAAGGCCCTTGCAATGACTGAATATATACAAAGGGTTAAAACATTAGCGGAAAAAGTCAATGTAAGTTTTATTAACAATAATAATTAATTCTTCACCTGCTCTCAACACAGGATTTCCTAGTGAGATAGGCACAATACATCTACAATAATTTAAAGTTGAATAAATAAAAAGTATGCAACATATTATGCGTTACTACATTCTGAGGCCGACATATACAATAGTATTACATATTTGAATCGTAATATCGCGACGTTCAATTTATTTTACGTTATAAAAAAATTTACCTACTAAAAATCCATTAGTTATTTATCTCCCATTTTAACAAAACGAGCAATAAATGTCAGTAAACGCCAAACGCTACAACAAACATAACATTAAAGTTTTGAACGCTAGTGTATCCTCGTTGGAAGGCCATTCACCATCGCCATCTTTCTTTCACCCGTTCCACACAGATCTGGACATCGCAGATCCGTGTTGCGTTTGGGGCCTAGGATTGTGTTTCGTGTAGTTTTAAAGAAAATGTATGGATTGTAAGTTGTCTTCAGGGAGCCATAATTCCGATCGAAAATTGGAACCGCAATATTGTGACGTCATATAATTGCCTAACTATATCCACCAATGAAAAACTCTGAAAGTCTATGGAATAAACTTTCAGAGTTTTTCATTGGTGTATAGTACAATAAGTAGGCTCCGAATGAGAATTTTACTGTCTATGCATTGGCATATCTATGGTTTTTTTAGGACCAATTGGTTCCATACAAAAAGCCAGAAGATATCGATTTAGTGAATGGTTTTTTTATGGTTGTCTTGATGCGTTGTGTAGATTGCGTTTGTGGGCCCCGTGTGTCCTTACCTTAAGTGTGTTTGTATGTACATACTACAATGCATACACATAAATAGCTTTGACCAACATCAAAATGTTGTAAAAAATGTAATTATTCAACATTGTCTTTTTATCTGAAGCTAAATCAAAATATTAAACATTATATTATTAGATTACTTTTCACAGGTTTGCCCATTTGTATCGCTTTATATCATAAATTCAAAAACAATAAAAGGTCAATTTGAAGAAACCCAACTGAAAATATTTTGGCAGCTGAATAACAAAAAACATGCTGTCTTTATTACAAAGTTATCAATGCCAAGCTGTAACGTCTATTCAAAGAAATTTCATGGTTTCACAATGATTTATGTGTTTTATCATTTCAATCTTTTTTTATAGGAATCCTATACGGATTTTGAGAACATAGTCACAGTTCAGTGCGAGGCTCTGGTGGAAGCGATAAGATCTCGCAGGGAAGCTTTACTGGAGTCCATCAGAAGCGATAGAGATGTTAGAGTTAGAGACATGAAGGACCAGGCGGCCATGTGCACGAGGCGACTGCAAAGTGCAACTGGGCTTTTGCAATTCTGCATAGAGGCGCTTAAAGAGACGGAGAGTTCTGCATTTCTACAGGTAAATTCGTTTTGCATTATTAATACTATCTGCATATTTTGTTATTATATTTCTTTATGTATTATTTTAACCCGGGCTTTGCAACGACCTGAGCCGTTATTAGCATATATAGTTTTTCTCTCATGCTTCTTTAATTGGACATAATTTTACTATAATTGGTTATTGTAGAATTTTTTTTTTTCGTATGATAAATGATACACTCCTTCGTCATAAATCATTAACATTTATTAGCAAATCTGGAAGAAAATTGTACAAAAATACATTTTTAAAAATGAAAGAATTTTTTTTCGTAAAAGTATTTTTTTTAATAATAATGAGTAAGTAATTCAAATTTAAAAAAATATATATATATACTCTTCGTTGAGTTTTTCGAGAGAGTGAACTTCGAAACATGTCAAGTTCATATACTTGACATGTTTATTGCACATCAGTTGCATGTCGTGTTATAAAAAGATACTTGTCGTTAATGTCCCAATGAGGGTACCCTTCACATTGTGCAGACAGCTCTTCATAGTACGTTTGTGTACTAAACGTGTCCCTTCTAGTCGCATTAACATATAATAAGGTACTGGTGTTAGCAACATTATCACGGGATCTTTACACGCCATGTTTAACATTTTTGGTGAGGGGAACCCTCATTATGCGACTGCTCCCGGATTGAAAGACAAATATTCCCTGGTTACGAAAAACCTGACAATATTTGAATTCCTCTTATTTACATCATTATAAATATAAAATACTGCTTGTACAGTGCTGGAAGACTTAGCTAGCAGACGATTGAGCCCACAAGCCAACAATGCATTGTCACAAATTAATTACTTTTCATAGAACAAAGCTTTAATTATTTTCTGCGAATGAATTAATACTATAAATTACTTTTTTTTATAATAACTAATTTAACACTCTTCTATTATCTCGAAAGTGTCACTGAAAAGTTTTAAAATGTGTACCTGTATCTTTTTGGCTTCATTACAAAACGGTAACAGAAATACTGGAGACTGGAAGACGCTCTGAGTATCACCGTGGGGTCAATCCGCACCAAATCATCCAGAAAATTTTGGATTTGTCACCCACCATCTCAGATTTTGATGAAACTTTAAATTTTTAATCCTTCCATATAGATAAGAAAATATACCAAATTTTACCTTCCTACCTCAACTCGTTTTTTTTTTATGGGCAGTTGAAGTTTGGGCAAAATAAGCGTTTTTACATATTCCGAGCACTCCGGAAGAGCTTGTACCTTCAATGAAAAAAAATTGTATCTTTGTCATTTATAGTGCAAATGCAATGAAAATTTTCAATATTATCAAGAAAACTATGCTGATTGCAGAAAAAAATAAATAAACCCTTTACATTTATCTACTTGACTTTAAAAAATTACCAAAAGTAATTTTTTAAGTAATTTTTGGGACGGAAAAGGTACTTTACAAAAAAGCAATATCTCGGGAAGGTACAGTGTTAATGAAGTAATTTTGAAGAATTGTTCCAAGTTTTTTAAAATCTAGATACTGTATTTGCAAATAAAAAAAGTCAAACTTATTCGGTCCTTTACAACATGCTGGTAAGCTTGCAATGTAAGCTTAAGGCACCAACAAAATAATGTACCTTGTTCCTTACCCTGAATGCATACACCATAGCAATATTTTATAACAAGATCAACTTTTTAACTCTTTTCAATACAAAGTTAACTCTTTAAAAAACAAATACAATAAAAATTTTTGAAGCAGGGTATTCAAACTTGAAGGTAGCATAAAGTTCATTCAGGTTACAAAGCAATAGTCTTTTTTGTTCATAAACATTTTTGGTTATGCTAACTTTATCTTTTTTCCCTGGCATAACACGAGAAAATTCATCGTTTTGGTAGAAATTTTTAACCAAAGTAACTGTTCCTTGGTCTAATGGTTTTCCTTTTTTTGGATCAGGTAAAGCAATGATACCATTTTCATTTAGTAGCTCTCGTGCTTTACGAACTGAGTATTCACCAACACTGAATTCTTCAGCAACCTTTTTTCTACTCCACGAAGTTGGAGCGAGAGTTAGAAGCTGAATTCTCTCACGGCGTGTAACTTGTGTTTCCAATTTTTTTTTAACCAACTCAACAAGCCTGTCCATGTCATTAGCTTTTTCTTGAATACATCTTGGTATTTTTGCATCACATTTTACTGGGGAAAATTCTTTTTCTAAAACTTTACTTACTTTTTTCTTTAAGGTTGAACAAGCAGAATCTAACTTCCGTTTAGCGTAACTAGACTTACTGTGGGATGGTATTGCATGTAGTTAAATGGAGATTCTCCAATGTCAGTTAAAGAAGTGTTGATTTCTTGTAAAAAAATTTCTTTGTTTAAAACATTTTCAACTTCACTTATGTCTTCTTGAAAAGTGTTAAGCTCTTCAATTTCATTGTTAAGGTTTTGGCTCTTACTAATTTTTGCTCTGCATGCATTACAAATTTTTTGTCCAGGGATTGCTTTATTAGTTACTTTTAGAATGGTATTAATGTTCTCTGAAAATTCCAAGGATACTGTTCTTAAAGTTTTTGTAATTTTCCTTTTGTGGCTTTGGAACGGGTCAAAACAAGCTTTTTGAAATGTTTCATATTTATTTAAGTTAAATATTCTGTGGTGCTCACAAATGTTGAAAACCAAGTCTGTAGATACAAAACTTCTTTGTTGAATAAGCTTTTTTTCAAATTCACTTAACAAATCCACACTCGTTAATTTCTCTGACTTAGTATAACTTTTTTTGTGACATTCAGTACCATTATGTTGTCCCACACTACATTTAACTAAACTTGTTTCGATTAGAGACATTTTAACAACGTACACCATAACATGAAACAACTACTGTATTTATATAGATGATCACTGCTTTGAAGCTGACTCAGAACTAAGCATGTCAGAGGAAACAAAGCATGTAGTATCCTGCAAACTTAGTGATGAGGCAGATAGTAATTTTCATGTTCTGTCTTGTTCTTGTTGCAGATACATCATTTCCATGTAGTGACTTGTCTCTAGGACTGTTTCTTTGATATTAGTCCATTCATTCAACCTATATTACTAGCTATATACCTAAACTATAACTTGCCCAATTACAAACTAAAAATAGATATAAAAAAAATCACAAAAAGTTTGAAAAAAGTTTAAAATGGATTTTATTTATTTTTGTATCTAGATTTAAAAAAACCTAGAACAATTCTGTATGATAAAGATTTCTTATTTTAAAAACGTTTCTACACTGTGAAGCACACAAAATACCAGGAGTTTTATTTTTTTAGGTTGTACTATGTTTATTGTAGATAAGAATAAAAAAAAATTACAAAAAGTTTGAAAAAAGTTTAAAATGGATTTTATTTATTGAAGCAAGTAAAATGCCATGAATTTTATTTTTGTATGTGATTCTATGCTATTTGTAGATATGAATAAAAAAAAAAATTACTTCATTAACACTGTACCTTCCCGAGATATTGCTTTTTTGTAAAGTACCTTTTCCGTCCCAAAAATTACTTAAAAAATTACTTTTGGTAATTTTTTAAAGTCAAGTAGATAAATGTAAAGGGTTTATTTATTTTTTTCTGCAATCAGCATAGTTTTCTTGATAATATTGAACATTTTCATTGCATTTGCACTATAAATGACAAAGATACAATTTTTTTTCATTGAAGGTACAAGCTCTTCCGGAGTGCTCGGAATATGTAAAAACCATAGACATATGAATATTAGTAGACCTGCCCTAAGTGATTAAAAGCGTATTATCCCCACTCCCCATACCGGTTCCATTGAGCCGGCTGGGCTCGCGTTTGGCCTCAAATGAAATTTGAAAACGTGACGTCATCATTCTTGTGCGAACTATGGTCGAGGCATCATCGGTTCATTTTACTAAATAACACGGCAAAATTTTGACTTGTACTATGAAAACTGGTAAAAATAGATGTGAAAAAAGAGAATAAACCCAATTGTCGTATTACATTCCATATATAAGCATTATTTTACTTTATTTTAAGCATATTCACATCGTATAATATGAATCAGTTGTTACTATCACATAGAGAAACGTCTGGACGCGAAACACAAAGCTGGTTGGTTGCTGGGAAGTAAATTATGAACATTTATAAAAGTGTCTTAACTAAATACTCTGAAACTAACTACGACTCTGAAAATAAAAGCTGCCTTACTTTGCCGAATTTGGACTTCGCAAATTTGTTCATAACGTGGCGAGTAATTTGCGCTCCCATGTAAAAATGTCTATTCATTCAAAGCAGATTTTACTTTAAAGAAGTAAATGGTGATATTATAATGCGAGATGCCTATTTACTGTCAGATTGATTTATTGACGAATCACAGTCAGCTTCACTCGTTCCCTCGTTCCCTCGTTCTTCAACAGTTGATTTTACCCCTCGCCCATATCTTCTCGTCTATTAATTCCTATGTCTGTGGTAAAAACGCTTATTTTGCCCAAACTTCAACTGCCCATAAAAAAAAAAACGAGTTGAGGTAGGAAGGTAAAATTTGGTATATTTTCTTATCTATATGGAAGGATTAAAAATTTAAAGTTTCATCAAAATCTGAGATGGTGGGTGACATGGCCTGGATGATTTGGTGCGGATTGACCCCGTGGTGAATGACCACCATTCAGAATCTGATCAGCCAACTTCCCAACCCTATCTCCTTTCTTTCTACACTCCCTTCAGCCCCACGACATACCTTAAGTTGGTAGCAGTTTGGACTCCTGTTCGATAAAAAAGGTATCCCGGCAAAAATAAGTTTCATATCATCGGGGGTATGACTAAGAAGATTATTGAATGTGTTTTCCCCCTTCCCAGGTGGGGTCGCTGCTAGCCGGCAGGGCTGCAGGGGTGGGGGTGGAGTGTGCCCGCACCCTGCAAGGGGCCCCGCGCCCCCCGCCGCCCAGACCCGACCTAACCCTCGATGACCGCTCGCTACTAATGGCCATTAACCACCTTAACTTTATACAGATGAAACGTAAGCTGATTTTCTTTATTAAAAATAATTTAAGTATTCACAGTTCACATATTTGTGACATGTGAATGGGTTGTTTCTTGAATTCAACAGCTCGGCTGTGGAAAGATTTGCCGGCTTCTTTGTTTATCCCTCCTACAACATGGGTCTTGAAAAGACACTCCTCGACAAGTTCACTTCTTCCTCTCCTCAAAAAGACCCTCCACACAGCTTCCCTAACAATGACTTAGGCCCTGAGGGAAATTATTTTCCTCAGGGCCTCTTGTGTGCATTACTTAAAATGGTTTCTTCCTAAATTCACAAAGATTATTACCGAATGCAATCAACTGTAAATTTATTGATTGATGCAGCAATTTAAATGTAGTCATAAAACAAAGTGTATGTTTCATTTATCGTAAAACTACTTTATACTGTTCTGCCGTTGTAAGCAAAAAAGCAGCTAGGAATTAGCAAAATTCATATTCTGATATACGAGAATTCTGAATAAAAAGTACAACAGAATGTAACTTTTGCAAATTTCTAGCTGCCATTTTGCTTATGACAACAGTATTGATCACTTAATTTTTTAGTATTAACTTTACCATGTAGTTAACCCCTCAGACTAATTTGTTCGCTTTTGGGAACAGCTTATCCCGTATCTCCCTTGGTGAGAAATATGATCTAAATGGTATTAGAAATAGAAAAACTCATGCTTTATATTCAAATTTAGAAGTTAACCAAAGAAGAATTTAAATGTACACCCAGGGCCGGCCTTGAGCCGCCCGGGGCTCCCGGGGCGAGTAAAATTTTGTCGCCCTTTGTCAAAAATGTAGACGCCTACGTAGGTGATCACTGTAATCAATAATATTTGGATGTTTTGTATTTTTGTGTATCGCTGTTTTTATGTAAAATAATCTCAACGGCGATGTGTTAGGTCTGTGGACGTTAGGTATTGTCAGCCCGGAGAGGACTGCTCCAATTGCGCCCACATAGGGTCGGCCCTATGTACACCTCAATGAAACCAAACGTTACAACCGCAATGTGAAAAAAATTTATCAATCTTTGCCAATTTTTTTTACATGAAACGGCAAAAAATGTATGATAAAATGTGAGTTTTTTTCGAATCCAATAATTTTAGTTTAGAAAAATTATGTTTGCATTAAAAATTTGGATATTTCAAAAATTATATATTTATTTCTAATAATAAATTTTGAAAGTGTATTTTATCATCTTTCAAAAACAGTTTTTAATTTTTGGATACCTTCAGAAATATTCCATTTATTTGGATTTCATTGCAAAGCGGAAATATTCCGATCTTCTGACAGAAAATGCCAGAGGCCTGAGGGGTTAATATGTATCCTTATAATATTATGATTAACATTTGTTGAATGAAATCTTATTGTGAATATTGTTGTTCGCAAGCCGCTGTAAACGGGGAAGATAGGCAACCTGCAGGTATTGTGAACTTTCCTAATCGAGCACTATTGCAAATCTTATTAATATCTAATTGTTTTATGTTTACGACAATCATTATATCGTGACTAAGTTAACACAAAACCATGCCTTTATTACCTCACCCATGTATGCCACAACATGTATTATATCGCGTTTGGATCGCCAAGAGATTTAAGATGAGACTTTCTTTTTGATAAATATTTTCTTAAACCAATATTTTTGGGTTCAGTATTATTTTAAGGTTCACACGCCCTATCTAGATAATACTTAATCCACGGTCGGTTACAATCTTTATCTTATATATTTGTGACTTACATGGCGATATACACGTATATGTATGCCACATACACATATTTTATGTTTGTAGCATACCTGGCCGAGAAAATAAAGATACCATTTTGTACATAAGTCAAAAAAGCAAGTGTTAATCTGTAATATACGTAATAATAATATTTGGCTAATTTATATAGCGCCGTTTTCGTGAGAAATCACCTCAAGGGCGCTGTAAGTAGACCATTTATAACACTTTTTATTTATTAGCAAAGTTATAATGATGTTTGGTCTTGCCTCTGAGAATTCCGTTGTAGAGATCCTCTCTTTCTGTTACATACATCATTTATGAGAAAGACTGAGTAGGTTTCAACAGAGCTATCAGCTGTACGCCTTAAATCATATTTTATTATTAACTACATTAGGCATGCTTTTTCAAATGTTTTTTTCCCACCCATAGCTCCCGGTTCTCCAGGTCTGGCCCCGGAACTATGTGCCGCAGAGAACAACTCGGTAACAGTCGCCTGGACTCCTCCGATCCATAGTCATGTTGAAGGTTACGTTCTGGAACTAGATGACGGACATGGCGGTGATTTCAGGGTAAATATTTTTTAATAAAAGTCTTAAAATATATTGTAGTTAATAGTTTTGATTGGATTAAATTTAATGCAGTCCTCCTTTTTACTGACTGGGTGAAGATTTCTTCTTTTTACCGCGCTACTGCACTCTGGTGGTAGAACTGCAAACCAAACATTCTCAGAAGTTTCCTTTTTATCAATATTTTGGTTAAACATATGTTTATTTAGAGTGACTTTTTTTATTATTCTCTCCGTAAGTTAAACTCCAGTAGTTTGTGGTTCTGTATAGTATCAAATATACCATAACAAGGTATAACTTTGCCAAGTCATCGAAACCACAAGTAATATAAATGACTGCGGTTTGAAGCGTGGGAAATGTATCTTAAAAGACAGTTGCGTAAACTTAATTTAGTATCAAATTTCAGCTTCAGAATTAGAATATTTATACAGATCAATTCTCAATCAACACATGCACATACAAATTGAGGATGGGTTCTTTCACAAAATTTGAACAATTCATCAAATTTCAATGTTCATTTTCGGGCTCTGTGAAAGTCCTGTTAAAGTTCTGTTATAGGCTAGTTGCTTGACAGAACTTAAATAATAACAGAAGTTGGAAAATTCTTTCACAGAACTTGAAAATTAACTTTGAAATTTGAAGAATTGTTCAAATTCTCTGAAACTACCCATCCTCAATTTCATATTTATCCTTAGGACGGGTTGTTTCGGAGAATTTGAACAATTCTTCAAATTTCAATGTTAATTTTCAAGTTCTGTGAAAAAAATTTCCAACTTCTGTCATTATTTCAGTTCTGTCAAGCAACTAGCCTATAATGATATTATAACAGCACTCGAATAGGACTTTCACAGAATTCGAAAATGAACGTTGAAATTCAATGAATTTTTCAAATTCTCCGAAACAACCCCTTCCTGTGTTGGTTAAAGTCCCATTGTAATAAAACATTTTTATATTGAAGAAAAGCTTCTAATGGGAAAGTGATCTGATACTCTACTAAATACACCTTGTTTTCAAAAAACTAACAAATGAAAATGTTTAAAAATTTCCTCCTAGCAAACAGAACATTTGTTTGCTGTTTCACATTGTTTTTTTTTTTAATTTTTATGTTACACCTCACAGGAGCGCCCCTGTCTGCATAGTGAAAAGACAGTGGAACTATATCGCCACCCGGTTAGGCAACAGTGTGAGGCAGGTTAAGATGCATGAAGAGGCTCAGATTAAATTTGATTAATTTGTGTTATTTCACAATTTACTCATTCAAAAAAATATATAGCATTTAGACTCTGGAACATTTACGGCATGTTCCAGAGTCGAAGAGTCAGCTTGTGTCTGTTGAGTTTCACGTACGTGCACCGGCGCACAAGGGATCAATGCTGCTAGCTCCTTCCGTTCTCCATTGAAATACCTGTAGAACTCATTGCCTACACTGTTTCTGTGCATTAGAGATAGCAATCGGTCTGTTAACAACTGATTTGACGAACCACCAATTTGACGAACCACCCACTTTTTGTGTGCGACTGTATTAATTGTATCTGTTTTTAGGAGGTGTATTGCGGCCGGGAGACAATGTGCACTGTGGATGGTCTACATTTCAACTCCTTGTATAATGCCAGAGTAAAAGCTTTTAATGCCACTGGCGAAGGAGTATACAGTGAACTTATCGGCTTACAAACTGCACCAGGTATGTTATTGCGTTTACTGCACTATTATTTCATTTGTGTTTTAACCCTTTGAATGACAAGCTAAAATGCTGAGCGGCCCGCCGTGCGCTGACTGACACTATTTTTGTAATAACTTACAAATTTTTGCAAAATTATGTTTTTATAAATTGTACCTACTGTCTTATATACATGTATATATTTATACTCTATCCTTAGCGCGCTTTAAATTGCGCTCTCACAAAAACTGCACTGCACAAATTATCCAATTATTATTATCCTATGTAGTTTCCAAGTTAGGAAAACTATTTATATTCGGAGATGTTTTTTTCTTTCTAATCTTATATAAAAATATTATAAGTGAATAAACTATGTTTTAGTGTGCTAGGAGCATTTTTTAAGGTTCAAAAAACCAAAATTCGAGGCAAACACCGTGAGTTTCTAACAAATCTGCTACAGATATGCTGGCATTCTAAGTGTTAACACTGGTTAGATATGGTTAGTGATGTGCACCTGTGTGATGTGAACGGCAATATTCCCCTACCCAATATAAATTCCCCAAAGGAATTTTTTTTTTTACTAAAATTCTGAACGGGGTTGTCTTTTTTTGATGAAAATGTATCAGCGATAGTAAAATTTTTTTTTCAATATCTCCAAAAATGACGATGTTTTGAACTTTGGTAAAACATATACAATGGTGTCTCGTGACGTCACATGAGACACCATTCAGTACAATTCATAATTCGATTGGCAGTACTGCTGTGCCAGTCATTGTATGTACCGTGACATCACACGCATCGGCCAGCCGCAAATATTAACATGTTGATGGCTTTTATTTTTGGTACTATTCGGTATTTTGAAAAAATTGTATTGAGTTCTGTCTCTCAGCATCCTCAAATTAATATGATACATTTGTATACTACATGAAATTTCCTTTTAAGATTCGTCATGGGGTTTTCACCATTTTGATGAAAATTCTTGTAATATTCTCCAAAAGTAAATTGCCGGAAATTTTCCCATCACTAGACACGGGTGACGTCAAGCATCACCACAACTCAAATAAACCATTAATTATTTGTATTTAATTCCAGTGGCCTGGTTCAGCTGGGAGGGGGGTGGACGTCCGGACGGGCTAAGCCTGTACGGCGCGGGGCTGGGAGCACGCGTGGCCGGCTGGGAACACCGCGTGGCACTGGCGGGCGTGGGGCTGTCGCGGGGCGTGCACTACTGGCGACTCACTGTGGACCGGTACGATGCCGACACGGACCCCGCATTCGGCATCGCAAGGGCCGATGTCAGCAGGGATAAGATGCTCGGTGAGTTTTATAAAACATCTTTAATCAGTAGTCATCTTTGGGGATACTGTGTGGCAGGCGCAGTCCGTCCATAGGTGTGGATGCTCCGCATCCCTTGCATTTAGAGTAAAAAGATATGGACTTCTAGCCGTAAACAGCAATTTAAATATTTTAATATTTCTACAGTGACCTTAATGTGATTTTTTTTAGAAAAACTGCGCTGTAAAAAATCATACAAATATTATTGTTATTATAAAACATCATGCATATTATCGTCCCGTTTCTGTGGACGCACAACGAACAACACAATACAAACAGCACGGGCGAGTCTAAATACACATACATTCTCAAATACTGTGAAACCCGTAAAACACGTATACAAGCAATAATACTGTGGTGTGGAAGCGATCTGTTAACCGTATCCAAAATGCTAGAACATGAGTCCCGCAAGCCAATATCTTCATCAACTTTATACGATATTAATGACAGCATCCAACGTACAAAAACCATCTGTAATGCTCATATGTATAATGCACAGAATTGTATACTCTTTTACTAATCCATTGGATTGTATGCGCGCGCCGCTTTGACAGTTTCCTTTGAACTTGAATACTGAAGTCGAATTCTTATTGAATATTATCAACCTGCGATTTACTTTTTAATCATAATTTAAATAAATAAAAATGAATCCCCAAAATAAGATGGATACTTCGCCAACATGTTCCAAATGATAATATGTAGTGAGTAGCGTAGTTGTATAATTGAATCATTAATGTGAAAAAGTTTTGTCTCGGCGATACTGGAAATATTGAGTTATTGAGCTTAATGGATTTATGGAGATAATTTTAGACGGTTCCTAATTTTATCTTGTTCGTGGGCTAGCGTCTAGATGAGCATATTTGATGTCAAGTACGTAGTAAGTACGAGTATAAACATTTGATGTCCAGCATCCCTTCTACAAAAAGTCACCGACAGCCACTGCTGTGTGGAGGATCGTTTTGAGGAAAAGAGGGAGTGAACCTGCGTCTTGAGACCCATGTGGTAGGAGGGAGAAAACACAGAAATTAGTAAATCATTCCAAAGCTGATCTATTGAACACAAGAATGAGCGTAGAATAATAATAATATTTTGATGATTTGTATAGCACCATTTTTGTGCAAAATCACCTCAAGGGCGTTATCACCTCAAGAAGCGGCCCTTTGTCACGTGATCAATGTCAATGCATGTATTTTGGGGCTCCAGACTAGACGTGGCTACCAAATGCAATAGTGGGGCCCACTTATCGTAAAGAATGAGAGCTGCTTCACCTTCCGAAAACATAATAGACTTTTGGCTTGTTTCTAAATAAAAATTACTGCTGCAAATTGATTATGTTTCGTTGTATTAAAAACATCAACATTTTAAAACGAAAAATTATTAAACCCTATATGTATATCCTACTCTAGCATGATATATGACATTTTATTACAAACGTTAACTGAAAAATTCTTATATTGTTTGTATTTTTTATGTCAACCATGCCACAAAGCACAAAGACCATAAATACTACATGATGGCATTTTTTCGTTCTGACCTAACAATATACATCAGCGAGACAAAATCAGTTCCGACAATTAAGACCTACGGCGATTCAATATTCGGTTTTTATTTGGAATTCTATCGCATAGAATAGATGAGGTGGGAACACGCCATTATATATAGATATTATAATTGTAGGATTTGTGAAGCTGAAAATAAATAAAACATTTGCCTCACGATCATTGTCTTTTAAAAAAGACTATCAGAAATTTACCTTTTGAATGAACACCGTTAGTAAACTTGAAAAAAGACAACATCAATTTGTCAAAAATTGAAACAAAAGAAATATGCATTTCAAATTCAGAATTATTAATTAATTAAAATAAAATAATATTTCGGTACATATTTTGTCCCTTGTGCGAATCGTTCCCACAATCAATTCCAATTTTGAAAATCAAAGCAAATCTCAGTTCTATAGTTCATTTAACCCGAGTTACACAAAGACACCAACAAATTTATTATTTTTAATACTTAATCCCATCACGCGCCACTTCTTGACAAAATGTTTGAGTTTTAGTGAAACATCTTGCACCGCATATGCGATAACCGCGTAGATCAGATTCATCTCCAACCAACTTATCTATTTAATGGTTAAGAGCTTCGAGAAGTTGTTAAAATACCCGACCTAATAATGAATATACTCTTTTATTTCCTTAATCTAGGGAAAGACAATAGCGGCTGGGCCATGTACATTGATGGCTCCCGCTCCTGGTTCCAGCACGGTGGAGCCCACCACAACCGCCAGGAGGGGGGCATCTGTGCCGGCTCCGAGGTCGGAGTACTACTCGACCTGGACTCCCACACGCTGCGCTTCACCGTGGATGGACAGTCCCAGGTAAAAAAATTTTTTTTTTAAATCAGCCGAAAAGGAAAAACCTACCTACTGCGCAATGCAAGACCTAATTTCAAAGTAATGTATATTGCAACCATGTTTCTTATTTATTGAATATCAACATGTTACACCGTGAACCTCTCTTCCTCTGCGAGAGTATGGCTGTACCTAGATAAATACGCTATGTTTGTAGAAATCCTCCTATTAATAATAATTTTAAATATTTTTTAAATTATTAATATAACTGATTAATTCGGTATTATATTTTGATATTATATTAATGTTATATTAATTATATGAATACAATTTTAAAAAATGATAATTTTGGAGGTAAAAACACTTATAAAATACACTTTCTTAAAGATTAATAGTTTTTCAAGGAACCAAAACCATGTTTGAGGGTTTTACTGTAAAGTAGAATTCTGTTAATTTGAAATCCACAGTACATCAAAAATCTAATTTCGAATTAAGCATTTTAATTTTTAAAAATCGCCGTAAATCAGTTCCTCGGCCGCCCCTTCGGATTCAAATAGTATCTTCGGAGTAAATTCGTATATTACGTCTTATAAATCGAAATTTCACCGCCATTTTCTGTCGCAGCCAGCCCTTCAAACTTTGATATTCTAAGTAAATCCGTAAAAATATTTCATGTTTCCCGGTAAACGAAATTTCGCCAATTTTCGCGGCCTCGAAACTCAGATAATTGAAGTAAATCATTTCAGATTTACAAAGTAATAATACGAATTAGGACTATGTATAACCACGTAAAAAGACACTTTTCAGTGTTTTACTGCCATGGCTGTCTGTCAGTTTCAGATTCACAAAATTAAATAATTTATTTCACAAAAATCGGGTTTTTCTTAAAATTACACGAAAAAAAATTCATGTGCAGACAAAAATAACATATGAAAAAGGATTTTTCTTTTGTGAAAATTTAGAATTATGCATTTTTCGAGTTATCGGGGTTCTATTGTATTAACTTTTAAAGTTTTAAAGTATATTTAAAGTTTTCTTTCAAACTATTCGCAACTTACAAGGAAAAAGAATTCAAAGCAAATTTTAATATAGACTAGCTTTTTGCCCGTTGCAGGCAACTAATGGGTAAAAATTAATTGCGTGGTGTAGTGTTTTTTTAAATTTTATAAAAAGAAATGAATATTTTGAGAAAAAAAAGAGCCAAGGAGCTTACTGATCATTTTTTCACCGAACTGTTCGGGTTGTGTAGGTCGAGACGCGTAATTTGATACCCATATTGTATGTACGGTTTTTGTCACCGACATTCTTCAAAAGTTATTATTTTGGAAAAAGAATTGCTCAATTAACACGCAAAATTTTAAAACTTTTAAAAATGTAATATGTATTTTGGCACATAAATGAAACTATGAGTGTGTGACCACAAATATATTAAAATATATGTATGGATAGAAAGAAATGGATATTTTGAGGAAAAAAAAGTGCCAAGGAGCTTACTGATCATTTTTTCACCGAGCCATTTGGATTTTGTAAGTCGAGACGCGTAATTTGATACCCATATCGTATGTACGGTTTTTGTCACCGACATTCTTCAAAAGTCCCAGCGAGTTTTATTTTGGAAAAAAAATTGCTCAATTAACACCCAAAATTTAAAAACTTTTAAAAATGTAATATGTGTGTTTGCATATAAATGAAACAATGAGTGTGCGACCACAAATGTATTAAAATATATGTATGTTTAGAAAGAAATGGATATTTTGAGAAAAAAATAATGCCAAGGAGCTTACTGATCATTTTTTCACCGAGCCATTCGGATTCTGTAAGTCGAGACGCGTAATTTGATACCCATATCGTATGTACGGTTTTTGTCACCGACATTCTTCAAAAGTCCCAGCGAGTTTTATTTTGGTAAAAAACATTGCTCTATAAACACGCTATATGTAAAAACTCTTATTGGAAAATTTTTTATTTTTAAATTTAAAATCCATACGTTATAAAACAACACTACGGACCTAACCTAGAAAACGGGCTAAAACACGCTCTCAGTACCTGCCTACCTAGGACCTCTACCCGGTACCATCTGTGTAGGTACCTGCACCACCACTACCACTACCACTACTACTACTACTCCTACTCCTACTACCACTACCACTACTACTACTCCTACTACTACACCTACTCCTACTTCTACTCCTACTCCTACTACTACTCGTACTACTACTCCTACTACTACTCCTACTACTACTCCTACTATTCCTACTACTACTACTACTACTACTACTACTACTACTCTTACTCCTACTCCTACTACTACTACTACTACTCCTACTACTACTACTCCTACTACTACTACTACTACTACTACTACTACTACTACTACTACTACTACTACTACTACTACTGCTACTACTACTACTTGGTACAATTTATAAATTTGTGTGACGCTATTGATGTAGTTTTTCACTACGGGGCGACGGTATCCGTGTCAAATTATTTTTACCAAACTTTATTTTATTTTTTTTGTTGTTTTTTTTTGGGTGTTATGCCGTGTTGCGCTAACTCCTTCTTTAGCCGACGTTTCGGATCTACCGGATCTGCCCTGATGATGGACACTGCAACGCTGTCCGAAACGTCGGCTAAAGAAGGAGTTAGCGCAACACGGCATAACACCCCAAAAACAAATAACAAAAATGCTTTTGGCCGTGAGAATCTAAAAACTTACCATTTATTTTATTTCGTTCAAAAGCATTATCGATTTAAAAAAATAAACTGCAAAAGTAAGTACCTACACAGATTTTATCGTTTCTTTGAAGTAACATCCCTAAAATAAAAGTACATCACTTCGCTATAGCATTTTTCGGTTCAAATGGCAAATGTCAAAACTTTAGCCGGTTATTGTGAGACATTTTGAACCGAGCGCCATTTGTAGGACGGCCGATAAACGTTCCTAAACCTTCGGACGATGATTTTTTTCGATTTCGATTTCACCTGCAGACTGCGTGTTTGCGACGGAATTTAATCATTAGGATGACCATGTGGATTTTATAAATAAATCGTACCAAGTGGTTTCGTAATGACCACGTGACGATTTTTTTTCCAATGATACCATTATGCAAAGAAAAACATTTACACTTAAATTAAACCACTTTTCCTGAAACATGGGAAATTTCAAAATATCTTTCGTGAAATTTAAAAAAAAAAATCAACGATACCTGATTAAATATGATTTAAGATTTTCACGGCCAAAAGTATTTTTGTTATTTGTTTTTGGGGTGTTATGCCGTGTTGCGCTAACTCCTTCTTTAGCCAACGTTTCGGACAGCATTGCAGTGTCCATCATCAGGGCCACCAAAAATAACACATCTGCCCTGATGATGGACACTGCAATGCTGTCCGAAACGTTGGCTAAAGAAGGAGTTAGCGCAACACGGCATAACACCCCAAAAACAAATAACAAAGATACCTGATTAATTCAGACCCGACGCTCGATCAAAATCAATCGTGTTTTTAATTTACGTTCGAGTAATGCGAAAAACGCAAAATTTTCAAGCGACAGAGGCGCACGAAAAAAGAATTGAATCATTTCGCGTTCGGGGTGCGTTCGATATTGAATAAAAATATAAACGGTTGTAGCAGTCATTTCCTGCCCGCTACAGAGCCTTAGCATTATTCAGTGCCCATCTCTGATTTACAACTCCGCAACTATGGCAACTCCATTTACCAACGAGGGACGGGGCTCGCCGTCAAGACGCGCACCTCGACAATTCAGTATTCAACTGGCTGGCCTTCCGGAACATCGCTTAGCAGAGAGGACACGAACCACACCATGAGCTGACAAAATTTACGAACGGTGATGATGCCGCAGTTTATTAATTTGCCTTTGGTCATCCATCGTTCAGCTTATAAATATTAGTTTTGCTACCGCATCACTTGGCGCCCATTATTACTTATCATCAGGTTAGTTTTTATTAAATGTCACCATCCATTTGTCGCTTTCAATGCAATTCTTAAATTACCAATCGTGCTTTCAACCTTCGGTTGTAGCACACGCCTGAGTTATTTGTCATCAATTAAAAGAGTTCTCATGTTGATTAGATGTTGTAGTAATAAATGTTGTATTATGGAATTCATTCTCTCCGTTCTTTTATTTACTACACTTATGTTACAACCTTTCCTGAGGTATTCATGTCCTTCACCTTGTAATCTCGTTACAATAACGCACAACGTGGTATTATACGTTACAATGGCGCACCACGTGGTTTAACCCGATTGGCATTTAATTTTACTTATTTCGGTCTCGTTGGCATTGAGAGTTGACAATAATTGTTGCAGGTGGCATTTTTTTTTAACTAGCTTGATGAAGGTTATTTTATGTCGGCTCATGGTGGTCTTTCTCTGTTTTGCGGCGTTTTCGTCCGTATTTTTATCTTAATATTTGCTTTCTTATTATTTAATTTAAGATAATTACTATAATTATTTTAAGTTATTTTTGGCCGTGAATACTCTGCGAGATGTGGTGGGTATCTCGTATATTTTTAATTTTGTGGTAATCTTGATCCAGATTCCCACATCTGTTTCATAGTATCGGTATATGTGATGATTCACCTGGCTGTGTTTCTTTTAAAAATTGTATTCAATTTTTAAAAAATTTTAATATTGCTACTTCGTACATACTTAATTTTACATATTAAATGCTATGCCAGTTGATACTCCGGGATTCGGTAAGCGGATTTCGTTATTTGTTCAATTTTATTATTTGTCCTGTTATAATGTTTCACCTTGATATAATTTTATTTAGAATGGTACTCCGTCCACGGACGTGACTAATAGCGTCACTATGCTTACTTTTGAGTTTCTAGGTATTCAGGTACACCTATTGACTATGCGTTTAGACGAGACGCAGTTTACAATATAGCAGATACTATATCGGGTAAAATTTTATGCGAGGGCCGCTCTAGATTCTTGCTGCCGCATATAACACGGCTTACAATAACATTTATTGCTTTCATAGCGAGGTAAGTGAAATATTATGTTCACGGTTTATTATTGTTTTGTGACTCATCATTTTGCACGCAAAATGCGTCGTAATTTTATTTTGCTGATTACTTTCAATTTTATTACGTTTTGCAAGGATTTGATCGCGTATATTTTTTAAAATTTCTTTTGTTAAATTCAAAGTAATTTAATCATAACTGCCATGTGGAATTTTTTTTGATTTGGGAGATTTTTCCTTTTTGTTGTAATAATATTATTTGACGGAAGGTTAGTTGTAATTCCGTTTTGTTCACTCTGACTGACGGGTTATGGTGACCACAATGGAATTGCTGACGTGTTTCGACACAATTAATAA